>CM039312.1:44808091-45140366 GCA_022316695.1 Camellia oleifera | reverse complement strand
CACGTCTTTTAGGTTTTCAAAATAATATTCATTTTAATACTATGTTTGGTTTTTTTTATATTCGTCAATATTGTATTTGGTTGACGGATTTGAGAATAAATTTTTAAAAAAAAATGAAAAAAATAGAATTATTTCAGATTTTGATGTTGACTTAAGTTACTAACATAAATAACTTTTTTCATTTTAATACCGTGTTTGTTGACAGATTTGATAATGGATTTAAAAAGAAAAATGAAAAAAATAGGATTATTTCAGATTTTGATGTTGACTTAAATAACAAACGTAAATAACTTTTTCATTTTAATACCATATTTGGTTGAGGAATTTGAGGATAGATTTGGTAAGGGAAAGAAAAAATATGTGTGAAACTAAGTTACATTTTACCTATTTTTTTCATTTTCCTTTTCAAATCTATCCTCAAATTCGCCAACCAAAATGTTATGTTTTTATCTACTTTTATTTCTGTTTCTGACTTAAATAACTAACATAAATCACTTTTTCATTTTAAATAGTAGTAGAATTATGCCTACTTAGGCTAATTTAACTAAAAATAAAAAAATTCACTAAAGAAATAAAAGTCAGAAAATTATACAAAAAGGTCAAAAAAATTATTTTCATCCTCTATACGTTTTGTAATTTTTTTTTTCCGTGAAGCATCAAAAAATTATTATTTTTAGTTAAAAAAACTAAAAAGGTCATTCCCCCTTTTTGTTTTAGTTAAAAAACTAAAATGTTATTTCTCAAATAAACTCTAAGAATCGCATCCTCATTCTCTCCTACGATTATTACTATCCAAATCGAACCATATAATAGAATTTTTTCCCCCTTATCTATGAAGCATAGAATTTTAGAAAAGTGTTTTTATCTATCCATCTATGGATTCGTTTGGGATATGAGTTGACTTTTTAATTATTTTAACCTGAAACTAAAAAGTCTCATTTGAGATAGACTTTTTTGACTTTTATAAGAGAAAAATAAAATAATTATAATTTGAATATGACATTTTAAGCCTGAGCTAAAAAATTTATTTTATTTTTTTTGTAACTATTTTAACCCCATCCTAACTTTCCAAACGAGTGCTATATCTATTTTTTGTTTTGGTCATATATTGTTATATTGTTCATGAAGTGTCCAATAACAAGAGATTTTGTACTTATATGACCAAAAAAAATATAAAAAAAAAGTAATAATAAAATATTATTGATTAGGTATACAACCACTTATCATTTATGAAAGACAATATAATTTTTTGTATCATGCAATGGAGATTCTCGAACACAGATATTAAATTAAGGGTTAGTTTGGGATGTTATAAAAAAAATATATTTTTTGATTTTTTGACTTAAATAAGTTGGGTTTGGGTTGGGTTTGATGTGATATTTTAGAGAGATGATATGATTTAAATAGGATAGTGATTTTTTGATTTTTTATATTATTTAATAGATACCAAACTTGACCTAAGTAAGAAAGTGCCTCATCTTTAGTCTCTAAAAAATAAAAATATATTTACACAGATTAGATATATATTTTTTAGAATCCTTTTCAGCTGTCAATAAAGCATAAGTATTTTAGATAAACTTGAAGGTGAATCTTATTAAAATGTTGGAGCAAAGAACCACAAGGAAGCATGCATTAAATTAATTTAAAAGAGAAACAAGATTAGGAAGAATATATATTATCTATATATGGGAAGGATATAATTCAAACAAGAAGATAAGAAGATAAATTATATATTATGTATATTCCAATTTGTATACTCGTTTGTGACATTGACTGTTCAATCTCTCTATAATATATTAGGTCGGTATGCAGGTATCTTAATAGTATCTATTTTATTTTCATATTCAGAATCGAAAAAGTGAGAATGAGCATATCCGAATAAAGGTTTGAATGAAGTACTTGAGTTGAGTGGACCAAAAATCTTATCTACTTCATCTTCTTGTCGGATCAAAATAATTTTTTTTTTTTTAATTTTAAGATAGGGTTGGACAAACACTTTCCAAGTACATGGCCCTAAAGGGAGAAATTATTTGGCAGTGGTACCCAATGCCTCTTGAATTGAAGCCACGTGATTATTTTGGGGTCTGTTTATTTTTTTAGGATATATATATATTTTTTTTTGGTGAGTAGAGCATTCGATTCATAAATTCAAATTTAAATTTTGTTTAGTAAATAGTTCAGGCGTTGAAATTGTTTATCCAAAAAGACAAATTTAAGTAAAATGACCAAAATACCCTTACTTATATATATATCTCCCAAACCTAATAGTCTCAAATCAATACACTCTATTTCTCTCTCTCTCTCTCTCTCTCTTGACCGTGATGGCGTCGATGTCGTCGCCTCCTCCTCCTCCGCCACCACGACCACCACTATCGTCTTTCCCTCTCTCTCTCTCTTCACAGACCGATTGAGGTGACATCGTGACCTTTTGATGACGATGCTACGACTTCGACCTCCCCATCAACAACTCTTTATCCACCGCAGTCACTCCTTATCTGCCGCCATCAACGACGGTGCATCGCCGCCTATTTACCACATAAACAACGACTTTAATGCCGCAACTGTAGATCACAACCTATATTAGTCTGAAGAATACATACATATGTTTTGTATGTATTCTTCGTTTTCAGCGACTACCTCTTTAAGTTTTTGTTAATTGGAGACTCTGTTGTCTGAAAATCATGCTTTCTTCTCCAATTTGCTGTAAGTTGATTTTATAATCTCACATTTTTTCTATTTCTATGTCTATTTCTTTGTTTAAATGTTTCAATTTCAGTGTTTTCACTAAAACAATGTGTCACTATTATTGTTAATTTTCCATTTTTGTCAATTTTAGGACAATTCGTATGTAGATACTTAGGCCTGGTTTGGCATACATTAAAAAATATAAAAAGTCAAAAAGTTACTAAAAAAATAAAAAAGTTATCATTATTCACAATATATATATATATATATAAAACCCCTTTACACAAGCCAAGTACAAGCCGCTCTTAGTATATCATGATGGTAAGTGATGGTCACGCGAGTGCACAAAAAAATTTGCACAGGATGGTATTGTTCAGCCTGTTAGGCTCATCACAGGTCTCGTTTTGATAATCTGAACCGTTAATGTGTAGAACTCATCAAACACTATATATTTGTAAAAAATCACGTTGATTGGATATCGATAACTATATGATCAATCAATTTTGTAAAAAAAAAAAAAGATGGTGAAGAAATTAACAGTTGACAAAAAACTTATCTGATCAGATAGCTATCGATATCCGACCAAGATGATTTTTTACAAGCATATAATACTCGATGAGTTCTACACATTAAACAGTTCTGATTATCAAAACGAGACCCGTAGTGGCCCCCATGGACCGAACAGCACCGTCCAGTCCAGTCCGATCTAGGACTGTAGGTAATCTGCTCCTATACTTGTTTGCCCCCTGTCTGGCTTCCTGGACAATCCAAGTTAACAGGCAATTCATTATAGTAAGGGTAAAATGGTAATTTTGCTATTTTATATAATATTTTAATATACATTTTTTTGTAAAAAGTCAAAAAGTTATCCCAAATAATCATATTTTTTCTTTATTTTTTAGTTTAAAAAGTCAAAAAATACACTTATTTAAGACATCCCAAACAATCCCTTACATTGGCACCATTTCTCTAGTTGTGTGCATTTGTCTAGCTCCAAATTTCCACTATCTATTTCTATCTCTCTCTCTTTATCTGATTTTTTGTCGCAATAAACAAATAGTGGCTCTGTTCTTTTTATCTAAAATTGAACATATAATTTTTAGTCATAGCTATGATATATATATATATATATATATTTGTTGTGTTTTGGACGGAAAAAGGTTGTGTTTGATCTAAAACAGAACATTGAACAGGTAAAAAAAATCAAATAGATAAAATATTTGAATAGATAGATTCAAATAGATAAGTTGAAATTTAAGCAGATAAAAAATTTGAAATTTGAATAGTTGATAAAAAAAAATTTGAACACATAGAAATTTGAACATATAAAAAATTTGAACAGATAAAAAAACTTAAAAATATAGAAATTTTAACAGATAAAAATAATTTCAACAGATAGTCAACGAAAAGTCAAACAGATAAAAAAAAGTTGAGGGGTATAATTGAAAACAAAATGTTCTCTAAGACTTCTTACCAAACTATTTTACAAAACATAGATCAACAAAAAATTTCTCTTAGACCTAACGTCTTATACCCTATTTATATTGAATTTATGACCAATTAACCTTTTTTTTTAAATTTATTTTCATCTTTAAACTTTTTTTAAAAAAATTCAAAATAAATTTAAGTTTCTAAATTCAGCTCGATAGGACGAACTGGTAAATTATAATTTTTTAAAAAAATTCAAAAAAGACAAAAATAAGATTTTTTTTTTTATTTTGTTCAAAAAAAATGTACTTTTTAGATTTACCTCTACAAGATAGATCAAAAAAGTAAAAAAAAAATGTTGACATAATTTTTAAAAAAAATCACCAGAGATAAAAAAAAATCCAAAAAATAGATGACTTTTTTTAAAATTGCCAAAAGAGGCCAAGCTGCCTTGAATGTAGTAATTCATGAATTTATGTGAAGTAATTATCGTTTATTCTCTCAATCTATCTATTTATATATTATATAAACAAAATGAAATTTTTAACTCACAAATTTAATGAGAGCGGCAATATTTTGATCTTAATTTTCTAAGTTTTTTATTTAAAAAAAAAATCTCAGTATTTATTAATTTTTCCTAACCCATAAGCCTTTTTGACTTTTTTCATAGTTAGTGCAGCACATTTTTCAACTTCTTCCATATACTAGGATTAGTGATGGGATTGTTAAATTATTTTTATAAAATATCTAAAAAAATAATTTGTATATTAAAAAAGGATTTTTAACCCACAAATCTAGTGGAAACTTCAATATCCCAATCTTAAAATTTTTTTATTTTAACAAATCTGATTTCAACAAATCTATAAAGTCTATTTTAACAAATCTGATTTCAAAATATCTCCTACTATCATACTTTAAATTAATAAAACTCACATATTTAACTGGCATCATAACTTACCTAAATAATAATAAATAAAAACAAATAGAAACCATAAATAAATTAAATTTTTAAAAAATAGAAACCTATAACTCCATCTAAAATAAATTAAAAATAAATAAATAAATAGAAACCACACAAAAATAAAGAAGATAATAATTTAGATATGGATCTCAAAAAGATATAATAATATCTAAATTTGAATTATGGTTTAGTAATATAGTTATCTATTTTTTTGATGTATATATCTATCAAAATTTTAAATCACTTAATTGGACAAATTAATCAATTTTCTAAAATTTATCGATTTTTCAATTTATGAAATAGATTAAAAAAAACTATTGATTGATTTATTTATTTAATTATTTCAGAAATAATAATTATTCCTTAATTTATGGCTTTCAAATGGGAAAATAACAAAATATTTCATAATCTCTCTATCCTAATTTCTCTCACTAATTTCCCAAAAAAAAATTAAAATTTGCCTTTCTTCTCTCTTCACCAAAAAATTAGATAATATTTTTCATGAAAGTTGTGAATATCCATCTATATCTTATATATTATATTATAACATAACAAAAAATAAAATAAAATAAAAATCAGATATACTAACAGATAAAATTAATATATTTTATTTAATTTATTCAGTTAAAATCTTTCTTTTTTATATCAATTTCCAATTTTAAGTTTTAAAAATCTTTAAAGTTTATCTAAACTAATCTAATTTAAAAATATCTGTCATGACCCAACCCCAGGGACTTAGAGTTGGAATCGCGACTTACTAACTTATTCTCATTCGAAATAATTTAAGCTGCGCAAATAAAAATAATTAAACAGAAATCCTACTACATCTTACTATTTAAGGAACAGAAAATACATTTATAGAGTTTTCATTATTTTATTATTCAGTGACCAGCCCCGTACAGAGACAAAAAGAAGCAAAAATATAAAAAAAAGAAAAGTAAAATAGTGATTCATCATCAGTCCAAATGCAGGTTCCATTTTGTAGGGTTATGGATTTCCCTCACATCTCGTCACCTGAAAGGGTAACAGCTATAAGCACACAGCAGAGTGAGAAATGTTATGCTAAGTGTAGGGAATGCAAAATATCCATGGATAATCAATTAGGCTAAAACATTTGCAAAATGACAATTTATTTAAAGTGGCAGAGTACATAAATCATGTAATTAAATAATCATAACCACGGTATAAAACATAACATAACAGAGGTCACAAAAGTGACAGTCAGAACAGAGGTCAATGGATCCATGACAAACAGAGGACCACAAAGTGGTCAAACAGAGGCCAGTGGTTATTTAAGTCCCCCAAGGCGTGGGACTCCCGTGGTAATACTTACAAAACATAATTGTTTATAAGGTTATAGTCAAATATATACTAATTTTTAAACAAACATATCCATGGGTTTCTTTTTAAGTAAATAGAGTTTAGAAAGTAACCCACGTACTGAAATATTTATAAATAAAATTTTTATTTATATAACTTAATAAATATGACGTGTTTGACACAAGCTATGGTAACTCAAAACATTTGTAAAACATATAATGGTAAATCAAGGTATAACATATCTCACCTTAATTATAACCCTTAGCTTTACTTTATTATCAAAACTTCCTCACTATGGATTCCTTACCCTCACTGACGAGTCTCTCCCTCTCGGTTTCTTTCTTTCTTCACTTATTTCTTTCACACGCACACAACACAGCACCCCACTCCTATTTATACACCATATACATGCTGACTCAACATGCTAAGCCCTAGGTACTTACTCCTCCACATAAGCCTAACGTACAGGTGGCTTCCCCGTTCTCTTCACTCGGCTGATCTGTAATCAAATTCATTAATGGCCGAATAATATGGCAGGATTATACTTGATTGCCACCGATTCGTTTTTATCTACAACTATTATCTTAATTAAAATTAGTATTTAATAATAAAATTGGTATTTAACTTATCTTAATAAATTTATTCGTCATATATTTAATAACCATAATGATAAATTAATTTACCTAGCACAAATAACTTATTCATTTTATTATTATTATTTTCATTCCATATATTATTATTATTATTATTATTTATTAACTATCTTTAACTTTAATTTGACCCAACTAATATTAGAATTTCATATTTCTGTTAATTTGGCCCTAACTAAAAATTCCTAATTAATCCCATATAACCCCGTGCTAAATTAGATTCTGTATTTATTAGTACTTATTTAATATTATATATCACATACACCCATAATTATATAACTATAAACATTTATGTGGTATGTAATTAAACATTCAGGGTGTCACAATATCTCCCACCATCATATTTTAAATCAATAAAACTTACACGTCTATCATATATCTAACTCACATAATAACTTACCTAAATAATAATAATAAAAAACAAATAGAAACCACAGATAAATCAAATTAAAAAAATAGAAACCCACAATTTTATCTTAAATAAATTGAAAAAAAAAATAAAAACCACAAAAAAAAAAAAAGAAAGATAAGAATTTAGATATGGATCTCACAAAAATATGACAATATTTATATTTGAATTATCATTTAGTAATATAATTATTTATTTTTCTGATGTATATCTCAAAATTTTAAATCACTTAATGAGACAAATTAATCAATTTTTTAGTCTTATTTAAAGAATAATCTGATTAGTTATCCCGACTCCTAGACTTCGTGGGCATTGGCAGAGGAGCTAACAGATTAGGTTAGGTGAGATCTGAGTTGTTGGAGGTAACATTCTCCCACTCCATAAATTTATTTGTTTTTTTTTAATTTTATTTTTTCCCTTGTGTGATTCTCTTTCTTTACTATTTGTTTGGTTTTGGCTTTGGTTTTGGTTTCGGTTTCGATTTTAGTGAGGTTTATGTGTTTATGTTACAGGTTTGCATGGTGAAGAATAATTATTGGTGATTATGGTTGCAATCGAAGTATCCATATTTGTTCTGCGCTAAGGTTTTGATTGGATTTTGTTTTCTTCAATGAAGACCATAAAATTGAAGTAAAAAAAAATGGGTATCAAATTTTTTATTTTTTTACTGTCATTTTATTTTATAGAAAATGTGAAAATTTATTGAGAATTCAAAATTTTACTATAACATTAAATTTTTGTATAACTAGGTAAATTTAAAACTTTTGAATGTCATTATATTCTTTATTTTTATCTTCTTTCTATCCCATTATATCATTATTGCTATTTGTTAGTTTGCTAATTATAATTCAATTAATTGAAAATGAAAGCTTAATATAATTTTTCATATATATTATAATTGTTATAGCTATAGTTGTATATAATAGCATAATATATAGGGATAATCTCTAAATATAATTTATATTTTTTTTATGTGATTAAAATAGAAAGAGTTTGTTGGCTTCTTTTATCTCTAAAAAATCCAATTTATTTATTTTTTTACTTTTTGATTTTTTAAATTGAAACATCAATTGTTTATGTCTATAAAACAAAATTGATAAACACATATCAAAAAATTACAATTTTTTTTCATTTTCTTTTTTTAATGTGTAAGATATTTACAAATGGAAAATGTTTAACACCGCAAAATTTTTTCCATAGTCTCACTTATAATGATGTAGTCATAAGTGTCAATTTTTATACAAATATGAGAAGAGAATTAATTAAATTATACATTTCAAATAATTACATACTCAAACTTTGATTATTTTAAGTTGTTATTTCACTATAATTCTAATTAAGAGAATCTTCAACCCTTAATATTTTTTTTTATCAAATTATAATTTGATAAAAATTTAAAAGATGAAATGTTAAAAATTATTATTTTTTCCATCAAAATTGGTGAAAAGAAAAAAAAAATGAGATAAGAATGAAAGTTATTTTGAAAGTTGACGAAAATTGAATGAAAAAGTTAAAATAATTCATATCAAATCAAAAAATTTATTCAAATTTAAAATCAAATTAGATAAAAAAAAAATTAAAAGAAAATGATGAAAGTTTAAAAATATTTTGAAACCTTCTTATACTTAAAGACTAGAAATCCGTGTGTATTATATTCATATTGTATTTTTAGTCATAAAATTGAGATCAAAAGAAATGTAATTTAAATTATTGAATTAATAATAGAAACATCATATTAATTATTGTTAAATATCATTTCATTTCACATTTAATAATAAAATTATATATTTGTTTTAATTATAACTTTTAAATTTGTATATTTCCATAACAAGAAGAGATATGGGTTCGTTTGGGAAGTGGCTCATTGGGCTTTTTTGGCTCAATGAGCCACAAAAGACAAAATAGCAATTTTGAGCCACAAAAGACAAAAAATCACATCCAACCCATAATCATTACCCTCTTCTCTCACAAAAAAGTCAAAAAATTCAAAAAACCAAAAAGCCCTTCCCAAACCAAGCTTTTGAGCCTAGGCTCATATAGCCAAAAGAGCCAAAAAGCCAAAGAGTCAACCCACTTCCCAAACGGAGGCTTAATCTCATTTAATCAGTTTTAACTTTTTTTAGGGGTGGTTTCGGGTGATCTAAATAAGTATACTTTTTGACTTTTTATGAAATATGGGTTGGGTATGGGTTGAGTTTGAAATGACGTGGTAAAAAGATAATATAACTTAAATAAGATGATGTGATTTAAATAGGATAGTGACTTTTTAACTTTTTTAGGTTATGATGAATAAGGCTTTAATACAAATTATCACAATTGCACTAAATATATATATTTTAATTTTTTTAAACTAATAATTTAAAAAGTTATAAACATAAAAATTAAATTATAAATTTCATATGTATTACAAGATAAAATATTAAACTATTTTAAGATAATTATAATAATTTTTTTTAAATTTATAAAGTCTCCTCCATAACACGAGTTACACTAATAATAAGATTATAGAAAAGTACAAAAAGTAATAAAAAGTAATTAAATATTTTTAATTAGACACAACCACATAATGTTGCATACACTCATGTGATAATTTTTATTTGTGTCAGCATAAGAAATTGGTCAAACAGTAATTCTAAGTATTTAAAATTTATTTTAAAAAATAATATGAAATGTGGAGACTCCGAATAAAAATTAAATCTAAATTATATATTTTGAGTTCAATTTGAATCATTATTATTTTACTAATTTTTTTTTTTTGTTAATATATGCTTTTAAAGAAACATGTAAAGCAAAAATTAAAGAAACATGTTAATTTTTAAAAAAATAAATAAACATGTCAAGGAATTAAAAACACTTGGAACACTTTGCATGAAAGTATTTACAGTAAGAATGTAAATACACACAAAACCAAGAGCATGTTTGAAAAGATTTTACGGACTTGTATGGTTTGTTTTTCAAAAAAATTCTCTACAAATAAATTTTCAAGAGTAATTAAATTAAATAAATTTTTTTAAAAAAAATCTTAAAATTTTGTTTGATTACTTACTTTTCAAAATCACTTTCTCTCACATATATATATCAAATCAATCACTTTTTTTTTAAATTTTCTTCCCAAAATAATTTTTAAAAACCATTTCTAAAAAAATGCAAACCAAACAAATCTTCGTATTTTTTATTTCAAAAATTACTTTACAAACACAAACCAAACACACCTATATTTAAGTGCATTCACTAATAAATACATTAATATATTTTTTTTACTTTCATACATAATCTTTAAATTTAAATAAATATATTAAGAATTTTTTTAATATATACCTTAAATGCACAAATAACACTAAAATTTTAATGCACCAAAGATTTTTTTTCCCTAAAAAGGGTGCACCAAGTCAGACTGAGCCCACGGGTCACGTACAACGAAGTTTCGTAGAATAAGATGATATGATTCTCTCTCTCTCTTTGCAGAGAATAGAACTTGCAAGAGAGAGAAAATAAGATTTAGGGGAGAGAGAGAGAGAGAGAGAGAGAGAGAGAGAGAGAGAGAGAAAATTTGGAAACCCAAATCCATGACAAAAGTGGAAAAGAAATCTAATCCTACAAATATGGGTAAGGGAAAAACACAGTAAAAAAGTACACTTTTTTATTTTTTCCCAAGTGGGTGCACTTGGGCGGCACGGCATGTGAAAGTGGTTATTAGGGGGTTCTGCATTCCTTAAATTGAGAGGCTGGTTTTGATTTCTCATCATCTTTGATCTTCAAATTGCTCTGTTTTCTGATTTTTTTTTATCCGTGTTTGTCAAGTGTTTTTTTTTTTGTTTTGGGTTTGCGACTGATTGTGTCCACTAAATTGACCAAGAAAGGAAAAAACCAAAAAAAAAAAAAAAAAGCGAAGCCGAAGTAATGGAAAACAAGAAGCAAGTGGGTTCTTCTTCTTCTTCATCATCATTCACGGCTGATGTTTTTGGTTCCAAGGAATCGACACCGCCGTCAGCATCCACCGGATTTTTTGCGTCAGTGTTTCCTCCACCATCACCGGTATGATTTATTTATTTATTTTTTTTTTCTGGTTAATTTTGTTGTTCTGTTCATTGGGATTTCATTTAATTTCTTCAATGCCATTGTTTTGGTTAATTTGAATAGTTAATTGTATGGAGATTGCTATGCAAGTCCAAAATTACATTCAATTTTCAAGCCCGAATCAATTAGGATATCAGGCAATTCTTTTTTATATATTCTCTAATTATCAACCAATCATATCACTTACACTTTGGTCATTTGGTCTGAAAAATGGAAGTAAACTTTTGTATCATTTTCAAAATTGTATAATTTTCATGAGTTTCTGCAATGACTTTTTCAGTATTCAATGAAAAGGGAAATTGAATTCCAATAATACACACCCTTTTCAAGGTACCATATGCACCCGAGTTATACTAATTTTTTATAAAAATTACGGTAGTCTTACATGTACCAATTAGTGTACATCATTAGTTATGATATTATTATTAATCCAACTCATTATACAAATTATGAATATCAAAGACCTCTTAAATTATGTCACATCATCAATTAGTACACTAGTTAGTACATTAATTAGTGCATATAGCATTATTCTAAAAATTATGACCAGATTTCTTTTATAATATTATTTTAGCTATGACTACTGAGATTTTAATTATATCTCATATTATATTTAGTTATGAATTTATTTATTTTTGACTCAAAAATTATGAAATTATAGTATTTTCTTCTTTAATTATGACGGTACACATGTTTCTCCAATGAAAAAGGTTTTTGTTTTGGACTTGGATTCTTTCTCTACAATGATTTGCTATGATTTTTATTACCAAGAATGCTATGACCATGACATATCTATCCAGATTTTTTTGGTAGAGTGATGTAGGGTGAAGATTGAATTAATGTAGTGGGGGTCTACATCTAAAATGAATTTGGCTATTGATGTGAAATTTTGGATTTTTATGTATGGATCTGTAGCATTATTGTTTTTATTACAGCTAGAGACGTGGATGATCACGTCAGCAAAATTGTAATTTAATTGTTCAATTTAAAAATTGAAATTCTTCAAAAAAATTAAAATTAAAGTAGTAACTTTTATTTTAAACAACATTCACAAAATGATGTCGTTTTGCTTCAACTTTAAATATAGACCGTTGAATTAACATCATTACAGAGAAAAAAATGACAGAGGATCTGCTCACGTTTTGGTTATGTTTAAACTTTTGGAAGTTATTGTGTAGACTGCATGTTGTGATTTTGTGTTATAAGAAAATCAATATTAGAATCCTTAAATTGAAGCTTATGAGTCCATTATTATAATGTGTTTTGCTCAAGTGCATGCTTGGTTTTAGGTTTTTTAGGAACAAAACACTAAAGCTTTATAAATAAATCAATCCATAGATCAGAGATGGCAATCGTATATTGTACCTCTCTGCAATCAGTACAGTGTCCTAGTTGTGTTCTTTGACTGATTTCATCGTACAACCCTGTCTGGAAGAGTGGAAAATGTATCATAGATACTTCGGTAGCAATTGCCAACCATATTTTTAACTAGGATGCTTCATTAGATTGTCAGTAACACCACCACCCACACGTGCACATGCACGAAAAGAAAGGCAAAAGAGGAAAGAAAAGAGCGAAAAGAGAAGAAAGAATTGAATCAAATATGGGTATTCTATAGCCAACTATAGATAGATGGAATAGGATAAAGTGGCCAAATTGGTGTCATCATTCATTTAGATGAAAATATGAAGTACTTTATCATAGGTTTTAGTTCCTAGTTTGGTCACATATGCATTCTTCTATTTTTTATTTCAGGTTGCGGCTGGGGACTCATCATGCTCAGAGCTAATGGGATACATGCAAAAACAGTTGTCGGGGAATCATGTGTGGAGGAGCAACAATCAAGGAACTGCAGGTCTGCACTTCAACCCTCTCTTTTTTCTTCTACTCTGTCTTTTACCTCAGTTTCTAATTCTAAGAAACATTAGAAGTGAATATATTTCTGAAGGTATTAGATCATATTCAATCATTTATTTGTATTTCTAAAGGAAAAGCTTTAAATGTCCAAATAATAAATCAAACTCTGATTAGAAGAAATGAATTCACACTGTATTATGCTAAATTAAACTCTTTCGCAAATTTGTTTGCTTTAGCTTCAATTTTTTTTTTTTTTTTAATATGAATATTACTATTTTTTTCAGCTTTTCCCCACTATATGAGATCATTATGCTGAATTTTTATTCCTATTTTCTCTAGTTATGCGGAATTGCTACTCTTTTTGGTACCTCTATTACCATAGATAGGATTATACTTCATAGAATTTATTTTTGTTTGACAGGCCAAAATAAATGTCCCAAGACTACTTCTGTGGAGATCTTAAGCTAGATTTATTTTTTACTATTCTCCGAAACATCTCATGTAATTTCTCAATATCTCTTAATTATACAAAAGAAATCATTGGGATAGTAATGCTTCATTTAGGAGAAGCGTGTTGAAGGTAATGTTTTCTCTGCATTCTTTTGCAGACTTTATAGCTAAGAAAAGCGAAGGTGCAGGCCATAGCATAGCCAACAAGGAAAGGACTTCAGTTTTCCAGGAAAGTGTAGAACATTGTCCTCTAAGTTCATCTCTCTATTATGGTGGGCAAGAAGACATGTATATCCGTTCTTCGAGCACTCAGACCTCCAGCTCCTACCCCATTGTGAGTCTTGATTGAAGAAATATGTGTGCACATGAGGTGACTTTGTTATCATGATTATTTGACAAAATGGAACTCATAGTTTCAATGATTTTGTGAATGTGTTAGTTCAAGAAAAATGCAGTGGAAGATGATCCCGATGGAAACAATTCACAGAGTGCTTCTAGAGGAAACTGGTGGCAAGGTAAAGTTGCTGCAAACATAGATACAAGAATTTGAATTTTATTGAAGTAACAGTTTTAGATGTAGTAACATCTCTGAATTCCTGCAGGGTCACTTTATTATTAAGACGTTGTCCAGCTGAGGATGTGAATTATGGATCTATTTACCAAGGTAACGTAATAAGATCTATGCTATGAAAGGTTGATGGAACTTATCTTATTCTTTGATTCTTCTGCTTTTTCAGTATGTGCAACCAAAAGTCTGAATTTTATTTTATTTTTAATTTTAATTTGCTCCTTTTTGCATATACTTCCATATAATAATCTAGTTTTAAGTTTGAAAAGTTTGAACTTTAGGTTCTTTCAAGGGCATTGATTGGAACTTCATGAAACATGTTTCTTGCTTTTGAAATCTCCAGTGTTTTGGTTTTACCAGAATGCTTTTGAAATCATGAAGTTAATTGCTTTAAGTTTTCATTTTTGCCTTCTCTTTTGGTGGTGGTGTTTATTATGGTGTCTGGTGGTTGGGGGTGAAGAGTAGCTGGGGTTAAAATGTGGCGAGTCATAGAAAACATGGAAGGTTAATCTTAATTAGTTTGACTGAAGTGATAAACACGTCTTTTGTGTTTATGCAATCCCATGAAAACGTTCTTGTTTGTTACTTAAGTATCCATACTTGACAAGGGAGTTCTGAGGTGAATTATCCAAAGTACCTCATTTTGTGCACTTGATGATATCTTTTTACGTGTGATATGCTTATTTTCCTTCTCTTCATTGTGCTAATAGATAATATCTTCTAATCAGTTGTTTAATATGATGTTTCTTTCTTATATCAAATTTTGCAGGAATTCACAAAACCTCCGCAGGAGTTTGATTTGGCTTTTATTATATGGAAGATATGCGGTATTTTAACAAAGCTTTATTGGACAGAACTTAACAAGGAGATTTGTATGGAGCTCCCAAGGTTAAATAGTGGGAAACCCTTGTCAATTTTTTTCTTTTTAGAACGAGATTTTCCCAGGAATTCTACTAGGATTACTCTGTATAGTTGAACAATATTGCTTTGGTTTTCATATAGCAGTAATGAATGAGGACAATATGATAATTCCAATTTGCTCTTTTATGTATCAAAACAGATGTTCAAAGGTTTATTTCAGATTGTGTGCTAGCTAAAATAGCTTACTGTTTACTATGAAATGCAATGTAATTGAACAATCAGCATTGGAAAGTCCATAGTTTTGCAGCAAAAGTGACTCGATATCTTAACAAAATACAATTCACAAGTTAAGATGTCTGAATCTGACACTGAAGATATCAGCATTCAATCAATACCATTATCTAGATGAAGCACAATGTTCACACTGAAGTAAAAGAACCTAATTGTCATAAAAATTGATGTTACTACATTTTTTTCAGATGTCAACAAAAGAGATTACATGTAAATCAGCTTGTGTTGGCTACTAATGTAAGTACCATCTTGGTGGTTGTGGCTGTGAATACATGTGTTGGCTTGACTAGATTGTAATGTAAGTACCTTCTCAGTGGTTGTGGCTGAGAATTGTTCATGTATCACCGAGGCATGTAAGAGCTGAGAAATCTGGAAATGGAAAAAGGATAATTCAAGAGACCTACAAAAAAATTTAAGTGAGATCCCACCTCCAGACAGGTACACCAAGTGTGATCATGAAGGCTACAGCACATACAGATCATCAAAACATTGGCAATTTGAGTTCTTTTGCCCAGTTTCTTTAACTAAATGCTTGAGTTACAGCAACTTCATTTTTTTCTCACCTGCAGGTGACGGTTAAGCATAAGCCACTGCCACTCTGGAAAAGGTTCTCTCCAAGCCCCTCCATCAACCCAGTCAAGGTTTGTAACCTCACAACCAGAAAAAGCAGATGCATTGTTTATAAGCTATATTGAAGCCTTTCTATTTTGCCACCGGGATTCATGACTTGTCGGGTTGCCTCTGCTCCTTGCTCATACCAAAGGTTAATGTTGAAATAGAGCTCAAAATATGCTTTCCAACTGACTCCATAAAACCCTAATGCGAGTTCAGACCAAGGATGACCCAGTGCATGAGGCTTACCCCCATTTCTAAAGAAGCTATTACCGTGATCCAAACCCGTGCCACCCTAATCTGGCCATTTTAGGCATTTGAAGGGTGGTATGTACAATAGTCATAGCTGCTTTCCCCATTATATGAAATGCAAAGGAACAACCTTTCATAGGCAGTTGCCATCTTGGTGGCAGCGAACAACTTCAAGCCTCTCTCCCTAGATGCCTGACCTTTCATCTCAAGATTTCCTCTTCCATCTTCCCAAACCTGATAAAGGACCTTTTTCAGTGAATCTATTGTGGGTGAAAATGTATAACCCATCTCAGGGCCGACAATTACAGACCCTGTAATGCTGGCAAGCCTCGTTGCCATTACTGGCTTACCAGTAAGTATTGCTTCCAACAAAGTATGATCCAATCCCTGAGCTCTGAGTGTTGGGTTCACAAAAACATCTATTGCATTGTAAAACCCTGCCAGTTGAGCCTGCTCCAATGGCCCCAAAACCAGTAAATTGGCCCCGAGATCTTTGTATCTTGTGCTCCATGGACCATCCCCTGCAACCAAGACCACGACACTCTCGCGAAATCTAGAATTTTCTGTGAAAATCTGCTTCAGAGCTTCAAACATTAATGGGTGTCCTTTATCTTTAACCAACCTTCCAGCCATTCCAAAGATCAATGACTTAGATTGTGGAATCCCAAATTTCTGCTTGAAATCCTTACCCTTGTTTACATCTGGCTTGAAAATCTCCTCATCTACACCATTGAGAATGATGTGAACTCGTTCTTCGGGGATCATGTAAATCCTTTTCAGGACATCCCCAGCATGATTGCTGGTAGCAACATGGTGAGCGTAATTTTGAAAAAATTTCACCTCTTCAATGACCTTCGTTGCTCTCTCGGTCAATGCATATGCCCGATGCTCTTCAGGAGTTCGCAGAAGTTCCTGAATGATGTCAGTGTGCATCGCTTCATACGCAATCCCATGCCAGGTAACAGCTAGATTAGGCAGACCCCGTGACCTGGTATGCAAAAGTCCTACACTTTCAGTGTGGATCACATCAAAAGGTTTGCCGGTTGAGTTCTGGGCTTGGAATTGCCTCCAGGCTATAGCTTGGTCCAAATAACCGGCATTTGTTGGTTTTGACTGGTGAAAATGTAAATTGCTAATTGGGTATTTGGGAAAGGTGGTGTTTGGGGAAGAGGCGGTGAAGATGTGGAGCTCATGGCCTCGTTTGGCTAGCTTGAGGTGGAGAGTCAAGGCGTGGCGCTCAAGCCCGCCTGCTTGAAATCTGTTAGGCCATTTCTTGACAAAGAGAGCAATCTTGAGGAGATTGGAAGGTGGTTTTAAAGGGAAGGAAAGATGATTCCAAGCAGAAGGAAAGGAAAGGAGGTTAGTGGGTTGATTTTGTTTCTGCTCTGCTGTTTGGACACTGGAATAGCAGGGTCCAGAGCAGTGAGACCAGTAGAGGAATGAGATGGATGAGAAGGAAGAAAGAACAAGAAGGATGTAGCAGGAATAGCGGAATGCGAAGACCGTGACTTGTTGATCCTTTGCCATGAAAGTGCAGAAAGCAATAGATGAGGATTACAATATGTCAAGAAAAACAGATGCTGAGTGAAGATGCTATTCAATCAAGATTGAAGAACTAGTTGGGAATTTGAACAAGAGGCAACTTTTCAAGTTCTAACAGAGATTTTTTTTTCTTCCCCTGTTTTGGATCTAAAACATGACTATTTTAAGTGATTTGCTTACAAATTAATACTAGTTTGCTTGGGCAATGACAAAGTCATTTGACTTTGCAGATTAAAATAAGCTGCTCAGAGTCCAACCTTCCCTTATTAGGGACAACAGATAAGTTTTAGGTCATCATCACAGGCCAATGCCAAAATAATACTAAACAATTGAAGAGGGTGAGTACGCAAAGCCAACCATTCCCAATTTCCCATTATCAGTCAAATTTAATTATGGGACTGCACAGCCTCCCACTTTAATGTATTTAACCCAAACATTAATTTTCTCAAATTGTCAATTCAAGAAACGAGAAAGTGAATTCAGATGAGAGAATTACTTGAATTTCCAAACAACCAAGAAGAAAAATATTAATCTCCACCCCAACTCAAAACACAATCCACTGTCAGAAGTAATCAAAATAATTTACCTCTAACCATAATCAACCTAGCTGATGCCAAAAATAAATAAATAAAATTGCATGTGATCAAGATTAGATTGCCTACAATCACTACAAAGGTGATTAGTTTTTTTATTTTATATATATTTAAAATAAAATAAAAAAAGTCATATAAACATGAATGGATCTAGCAGTTTGATCGCAAGAGGCCCAAAGTATGAAAAAAACTCGTATTGTAGAATTTTATACAGAAAGACATGTTTGTTCATGGTTCATTCATTTAAAGTTGAAGCACCCATTATTGTAACACATAATTACAAAGAAAAGATAGAGACCCTGAATTGCTGCTCAAAAATTTATTCCTGAATAGATTTTATGGTCCAAATTCAACTCTTGTTTGATGGATTTCACATGTAAAATCAATTTTAACCACACATTAACTTTTCCAAGCAATTTTCTGGACAAAATTCCAAGACCGTAGCATAGATGTGGCAACAATGTCATTACGGCATCATTCTAAATATGTTTTGGGAGAGGCTTTTCTCCAGTTTACATCGCAGACTGAAGCGTACTATTGAGTTCGTGGGGCTCGTCACGGATCCTTTTTCGATGATTCGATCCATTCAATGTATAGAGTTCGTCAAGTACTTTATGTATGTAAAATATCAAATTGATCAAATATCGGTATCCCCTTGATCGGAACACATTTTTGTCAATATATAGTAAATATGATTTAAAAAAATATATGGTTAACAAAATATATTCCAATCAAGGGTCTATCAATATCCGATCAACTTAATTTTTTGTAGGCATAAAGTATTCGACGAGCTCTACACATTAACGGTTCGAACATCGAAAATGGACTTTTTGTGGGGCCCATGGGCTTAACAGTACGCTTCAGTTCATTATGAGCTCGTTTGGGATAAGGGTTGGCTTTTTGGCTATTTTAGTCGAGCAAGGATCCTCTAGAGATTTTTTTTCCTAAAGTTTCCTAGAGTGGTGCATTGTGTGGTTGAGATTTAATGACAAGTCACATCAACTTTTCAGCATTAAATCTCAACCACACAATACACCACTTTAGGAAACTTTAGGAAAAAAACACTCTAGAGGATCCTTGGTGATTTTAGCCTGGAGTTAAAAAGTTTTGTTTGTGATAGGTTTTTTGGTTTTTTTAACTTTTATGAGAGAAAAAATGAAATAATTATAAGTTGGAGGTGGTATTTTGTTCTATTTAGCTAAAATAGCTTATTTAATTTTATATGACTATTTTAGCCCCAATGAGGCATTCCAAACGAGCTCTATGTAAATTGGAGAGAAACCATCTTCATATATTTGGGATATAAAAAAATTTGTTTGTAAATCATGTTCCTTTTCAAAATATATTGATTGAACCCCAATTATTATCTTGAAAATTTAATTTCATATTCTTAATTCACATTTACATTTCAAAATCTTCAACCTCTATTCAATCGCCTCCCAAAACTACCTATTCAATGTATCAACAACATCATAGAAATTTTTTTTTCAGTATCACTAGTACAAATTGTCATCAACATCATAGACATTCAATCTCAACACACAAAGGCATGTAAAACTATACATATATATATGATAAGTGCAAAAGGTACTAATATCACCAGTGGAGCAATGGCAGCCAAGCTATACCAGCTCCAACAAGCCAAACTCCCAAGCTTTATCTGAACCAAATCAACCAGCGCCAGCGTCAAAAACATGCAGCCGGAAGCTGACCCAGCCGCCGACGCCAGAATCCCGGCTCGCAGCATCTTTATATTAACGTGGTGCGCCATCTCAACGCCGCCGCCCACCACCACCACATCGCCGCCGTCGTCGTCGTCCTTGGCGGTCCTGATGGCCTGTTTGAGGGCGGAGGCGATGAGGCTGGAGAAGAGGAAGGAGCTGAAGGAGTAGACGTGGAAGGCCACGAGGTGTTCGGCGACGGCGGAGGAGGCGGCGCAGGCGGTGGTGAGGACGAGGGTGTATTTTGGGTCGGAGGGGTTGAGGGCGAGGCCAAGGAAGACGGCTAGGGTGAAGAGAGAGTTGACGTTGACTATGCTGTCAAAGGCCATTATGTGGATGCTCGTGGTGGTTAGGCTCCGGCGTGCGGTGTTGTTCATTGATTTGTGTGGTGGTGGTGGGGACTGAGAATGTGGTGGACTCAGCACCAACTTTTCCATTTTCTTTCTGATTTTCTTTTCTTTTCTTTTCAGGCAATCAGGAGTGGCGTTAAAGTGAGAAAATGGGCTGGAATCGCGTGATAACGTCCTGTCTCTTCTCCGGCAAGCCAAGAAGCGTCTGTTGGAAAGAAAAAGAGAAAGGGACAAAATAAAAAGAAAAAATTACTTACGCCGTTGCCGGGGATCGAACCCGGGTCACCCGCGTGACAGGCGGGAATACTTACCACTATACTACAACGACTTGATGTCTATGTACGACAAATTATTTAATTTATATGTTTTAAAAATTTATTTTTATTATTTTTGAGGAAACACATTGATAGTTTTTCATTGGTCTCAAATAGTTATGATACTGTTTGATAACACTTACGTTTTCAATTTTTTATTTATATTTATAAAAATTAAAAATATTTAAATAAAAACTTGTTTGGTAAAATTTTTGATTTATAAATCAGTGGTTTCAGTTTATAAATTTGGCCAAAAAATAAAAATACAAAAAATGTATTTTCGTTTTGAGTTTTGAATTTTTTTTTTTTTTACCACCCAACACTAGCCACCACCCGCCACCATTTTCCACCACCGTCTTCCGCCACCACCACCGACCACCCACCCCCCACCACTACCTGCCACCACTACTCACCGCCTACTTGCCACCACCACCCACCTGCCACCCACCTGCCACCACCACCCATCCCTCGCCACCACCACTACCACCACCACAACCACCACCACCTACCTGCCATCCACCCGCCACCACTCACTACCATCCATCGCCCGCCACCACTAGCCATCTGCCACCCACTTGCCGCTACCACCTACCACCAACCACCACCACCACCATCACCACCACCACCACCATCCACCACTCACTCGCTACCACCTACCATCCGCCACCGTCACCCATCCACTCACCACCACCACCACCAAATGCCACATACCCGCCACTACCCACCACCACCTACCACTACCACCGCCGCCGCCACCACCACCCACTCGCTACCACCCGCCACCCACTCACCCACCCACCACCTGCCATCCGCCACCCACCTGCCACCACCACCCACCACCGCCACCACCAGCACCCACTCACTACCACCCACCACCACCCACTCCACCACCACCCACTTGCCACCACCACCCACCACCCGCCACTACCACCACCCACTCACTACCACCCATCACCCGCCACCGTTACCCACCCACCCACCCACCCACCCACCCGCCACACACCGTCATCACTTTCCACCACCGTCTTCCGCCGCCACTTGCCATTTCTCACTCTTTTTTATATTTTTAAAATTTTTTAAACATTTTGTCAATTACCAAACGCATTTGTAGTTTATATTTTTCTAAAAATAAACAAAAACCAGTTTATAAAATTTTTGTAAATATAAACTGAAAACGTAAACGTTACCAAACTGTTTAAGTTTGGTTTGTTAAATTTTTTAAACGATTTCAAATGAATTTTTTTGTTGAGCCGAGCTTAAGTAATTTGATATTTTTATATAATTTTAGATTTATCGAACCGAGCTGAACAAGAAATCAATTGTTCAAGTTTTGTTTAAAAATTTTAACGTGCTCTAAAATGTGTTGAAACTTGACTTGTTTACTTAACGAATTTAGCTTGAACAAGCCAAACACAATTTAAACTCGAACTGTTTGGTTTATTTATCATAGCCACAGAGGTACAAAATGACCGTTAAGGAAAGAAATTTTGTGATTCTTTCTAATAAATATAAAAAACCAAAGTAACTTTTCAATTAAAGAATTACTAGCTTGCATTTTGATTTATCAGTCTTGTTTGGAAAATTTTATTCTTAAAATATTTTTTATGCAAAATTGTTGATCAGAGAACAATGTGATAGTAAAGTTGGGAGGTTTGTCAATGCCTATTGATTGTTGTGCTCTAAGCCCTGGAAGCTGAGTGCTTTGTGCCTGAAAAATTGCGATTTCTTAATCAAAGTTTTAAAAAGTTATGGAAGTCATAGGACACTCGTGTAATCTTCTGAAAATCACGAGTTAAGTAGCACCATGGAAATGAAAGGTCAGGCATTAATTTGCTTTTACTTTTCGTGAGACTTATCACCAAGTGGCAATCGTTTCAACTGAACAATCTTTTAAAGTTGGATACATTGGGGTGTTTGGTAACCTAAGTTTAAGGTTAAAATAGTTTCAAATATCAAAAAAGTTAAATAGTCTCAAATTTTTTCAGGTTAAAATAGTTTCAAATATCAAAAAAGTTAAATAGTCTCAAATTTTTTCTTAAACTAATGATTTATATTTAAAAAAAGAAAAAGAAAAGCAGCCGACAGTGGGACAACCTACACTGTCACGTTGATAGTGCAGGTACAATATAGTGACAGTCTAGTCCCACAAGCGAAAATGACAAAATATCTAAAAAGTCAAAAAAATAACCATTTTCCAAACATTCACATTATATGATCTATCAGGTAGTATTTCGTAATTTCCTATTGCATACTTTTTCTTCATATGTTTTTTGGAAAAAAAAAAAAAAATTTGGATAGAAATTTGTGGATTAAAAAAAATCAAGGAAATGCATATGAAATATAAGAACTTTTGTACGATTTTTTTTTTCTCCCCTACAAATTTATTCTTTAATTTGAGATCTACTAGCATTTCACCCGTGCTACTCATGGGATAAAACAATATATTATTTAAACAATTATTTTAAATTTTTATATTTTATCTCTCATAAATAAAATTTTATATATAACTTTAAGAGTTTTGTTTTAAATATTCTTTTACTATAATATATAGTATAGATAAATTAAAATTGTTGTATTGATAATTAACAATTAAAATTATCCTTTGTTATAAAAAAAAAAAATGGCATAGTTCTAATATTTCACTATTTTAGAATAAAAATAAATGAATTTTAAAAAATTGTTATATTGGTTTTTGAGAGGGAAATAATTAAAGAAATTTTAAAAAACTTAATGAGTAAGAAAGAATTTTTGTAACATGTAACTTAAAATATCAAAAAAAAAATAAAAAAAGGCTAAAAAATGAATAAAGATTTTAAAAAGATGCGATTACAATTAAAACTAATATCATATTTATTAACAAGTATAATTTTATTTGGATATCTATTTATACTTTAACATGCTTATTTAAAACAAAAACAAAAATAAATAAAAATATTAATAATTTTGAGTTTTAAAATATGATTTTGTAGACTTGCTATACTAACTTTTGGAAGGAATATATTGGAATATTTTTATAGGGCCATTTTGGGAAGCTGGTAAAAAGCCAGCTTCCAGCTTTTTACCAATTTTGAGTCACATCACCTCTCACAAAACTTTCCCACAAAACAACAAAACAGTCACATCACCTCTCACAAAACTTTCTCACAAAAAGACAAAACAAGCTAAAAAAGCCAAAAAGCCAGCTTTTTACCAACTTTCCAAAACACCACATAAAAATTGAATATTAGTCATTGAACAAATCTTATAAGATTTAAAATAAAATTTATAATAGAAAGAAATTAATGATATTGCAAGATATGCATTTTAACAACTTTAAATTTTGAACAAAAATAGATTAGGACTTTGAATTTCAATTATCGTACAACATTTTTATTTATATAATAATATAAATAAGGATAGGTAATAGATTGATTAAAATTAATTATAAATATAGCTATATTTAAAAGGATATGGTTTTGTATAACTATATTTTAAATTCTAAAATTTATTTCGTAATTATATGATCTATTAGGTAGTATTTTGTAATTTGCTATTGCATACTTTTTCTTCATTTTTTTTTTTTTTTTGGGAAAAAAAATGGATAGAAATTTGTGGATTAAAAAAAATCAAGGAAATGTGTATGAAATATAAGAACTTTTATACAATTTTTTTTTTCTCCCCTACAAATCTATTCTTAAATCAAAACCAATCTCATCCTTTTTCAAACTTTGATTGGCCTGGGAGTTGTGTTGGAAACTACTGTGCTTAAACAGTATAAATGAAAAACACAAACATTGTTTTAACATATAACAAATCGAATCGACTCAAACCGAAGTCTTATACGGACAGCCCACAGGAAATTATTACACATTAAAAATTGCAAACTACTAAAGTTGTACAAGTATATGACAGGCCATGTACCATAGTCTCAGATCCCAGAACTCAGAAGCCACGACTGTTCTCATCCTTGACCACGGTCACCGGACAATTTGCGTTCGCTATGACATGGCCGGTCACGCTCCCCAGCAGAACCCTTTAAATGATCCGTCAATTCAAGAAAAAAATAAAATAAAAAACACAATCAGGTTGCTGCAAATCCAATGATTTGAGTTTTTGATTTTCTTTCCTGAGAAACAAGCAAATATTGAATAAAATGATAAGAGCGGATCTACTTGCATAGAATCCGAAAAGATAACAGAACAGACCCATCTCCATCTCTGTTCTGTGATCCTTTTTGTGAATGGATTCTGTGTAAGTAGATTTTCGATAAATACCTTTGGATAGTACCAAGTCCTCTGCTTCCCATGATCAAACAATCCAGCTTCAGCCCTGCAACAGCCTCACATAGTTTATCTCTAGCATCTCCCCAGTAAATCTTTCCAACAACAGTGACCTGTACATGTACTCAGAATTCAATTAACATCTAAATAACATACATAAGAGTATATATGTAAATAACATATATAGATTAGATATAGAATCAGGATAAACCTCTTTTTGCCTGCAAGTAGTGCCAAGAATCCCAAGAACCTCAGGATCAAACTTGACACCATACGTCTGTGATACCTCCTGATCACCGAGCTCCGCCAATGGAATCAGAGCTGCAATAAACATTTACTTATCAGATCAAATCAAATTTAAAAAAAAAAAAAATTCATGACGAACAAAGAAAAATTAGTAGATTATTGAGATTAGTACAGACGTGAACCCGTGGTGGACCAGAGGAGATTGCGAGATTCATCCCCTTCATAGGGCATGACATGGATTATGAAAAGGGTGTCTTGTTTGTCAAGCAGATTATCAACAGCCCATTTTAGAGCTGACTTACTTCCCTTTGAGAAGTCCATGGCCACACCTATCTTTCTGTCTTTGGTCATTTCCCTTTTTGGGGATCTTCTTCGGAGTTCAATTCCAGAAACAAGAACAATAATAACACTGCAAGACCAAAGACTTGCAGTTTGAAGCTAAAAATTTCACTCAGATGGGAAGTTATAGATGATGATTGTGTGGTGGTTGTTTGAAATTCTGGTTTAAGTCTTAATTTAATGAAGTTCATAAAGTGAGGGAGTCAAATGTCACATGTCGGTATAAGATTTTTTTGTGTCGAATTTTTTGTAACTCAATTTACTCCAAATATTAGATTATGTCTTGGAATTCTCATGTCTTAAAATTTTTATATGATCTTACAATTAAAAATGCATTGGAACAAGAGACAGAAAATTCTGGTCAATCATATGTTATTTTGGTAGAGTACCAAACCTTCATACCTAACACACAATAATTAATTTTTCAAGTGTATCGGCTCAATTCTTTTTTCAAACAATGCCTCTTAAAATGATTGTAAATCACGGAGTCGTGAGCATTAGCTTGAATGAAAAGCCACTCTAGTGGAGGTTTTTAGTTCAAATCTTAATATTTTATTTCACCCGATGTGTGAGACTAGCAAGTAATCATCTGCATCGTGAGTTCTATTTCTAAAATGACTCCAAAAATCCCTATCCAAGATCGATTTTTGGTTATAAAATAAGAGTTGTAAATCAGAAGCTTAATTATCAAACTAAGAAAATTTTTATTTATTTATTTTCAAAGAAATCATCTAAAAGTGGAAGTGGGATGGGACCTATGAATGGTGGGATTTGAGGTAGTATTGACAAAAACAGAGGTAGAAAAATGGAGAAGAGAGAGCCAAGTATGTGTGCTTGATTAATGCTGGTATTATTTGGATGAAGCTGAACAACAGGTTCCAACCTAACAACCAGTCTACTCAACCACCAATCATAGATGTCATTGAGTTTGTTTGTTAGATATGAGTAACAAACCTTTGAATCCATTGACTCTGCAAAGTCAACCATTTACTAATTTTTTTAGCTACATCAACAATTTTGTTAGGTTACAATAAAAAAACCGAATTTTTTTTTTAAAAAAAATTCTAGGTTAAATGTAGGGGGTAGGCATCCTGTGAGCGAGGCTTGCACTATCTAATTATGTGTTTGTTCAAGCTCGGCCCAACTTGAACATTGGGCCTATACAGCTAGCCCAAGCTCAACCTTAGAGTAAATACAATTTTCAAGCCCGATGTGGGCCTATATACATGGGCTTTAAAAAAAATACAAACAAACTAGCTTATATGAAAAATGCTTTAAAAACCAATCAATCCAACATTCCAAAATACATTAAAAATATTATTTCAAGAATTTAAAAAGATCCATAGACATAGACCAAAGTTCAAATACTCCATCAAGCAGTTACTACAGTAAAAAAAGCAGTCACTAAAGAATTGAAACTGAGTTAAATCTTAAAAAATATATGTATTTCTTTAATTTATTACACAAATAATAAAACAGAAAAACAACTGGGTCCGGTGGAGCTGCAAACTTGAATCCCAAGCCCATCTAAAAAATAAATGGGCTTCAAATATTAATCCAGCCCAACTTAGGGGCCATGGGTATCCAAGTTTGGTTGGGTTGGGTTGGGTTGGGTTGGATGGGCTAGGGGGCTCGTGCAGTTACCTAATTAATTAAGGGTAAATTATGGGCTAGTTATATGTGATGTACACTTTTTATATGCACCAATAAATTCTAAAATATTTATTTTATTCCAATACTTTTTACGAATATTGATAGGTGAAAAAAAGAACTGGATTTATGAGTAAATAAATAAGACAGACCCTTAAGTACCTCATGAAGGTTCTGTTTGGGATACACATTTGGGCTAAAATAATCATATAGAACGAAATTGACTATTTTAGACAAATAGGACAGAGCATCATATCCAATCCATAATCATTTCATTTTTTTTTTTCACAAAAGTCAAAATAGTCAAAAAAATCTATTACGAACGAGACTTTTTAGTGTAAGGCTAAAATAACTAAAAAGTCAAAAAATTAAAAAACCAATTCACATCCCAAATGAACTCTAATTAATTTACCATCTAACTAATGTTTTTGGTGTAATGGTAATATAAGAACTATTGTGAAGCAGAGTAATGATTTGAATCTCCTCGCCTATTAATTAAATGACCATCCAAAAAATTAAAGACAAATGAAAGTAGTCAATTCCGCGTAAAATCTTCAAATTTGACAAAATAAAAGTCGGCTCTGGATCGGTTAGATGAAGGCCCATCCTTCCCAAACTTAGGCCATGTCTGCTTCAATATCTTTCTACTTTTTCTTTCCATTTGTTTGTTGTACAAAAAATTAATTTCTCCAAACAACAATGAAGAAAGTCAATGTCAAGTGTTTCATTTGAATATGTATCTAATTGATATACCCATCAAAACTGAGCCTATACATTTCTTGAATTAGAAGAGACTAGATGTACCCCAAGGCCCACATTTACTGACTTTAGACTGGGCCTGGTTTTCTTAGGCCTACATTTAGTGTAGGGTTGCTTTTGAGAAATTGTTATCTATACCAACCAGCCCACAAACCAAGTACAAAAATTGATTTCCAACTCTTAAGGCAGCCGAAACAAAATTAATAATCGGAAAGGAAAAATTAAAGGCAATTTTTCTCCTACTCCTTAATAATTAATGTTTTTCCCCTGTCATTTTTATTTTATAAGTTGTAAATAGAAATTGCATCAAACACTGACATGTACTTTCAAAACAAAAATCCTAAGAATCATGAATCATTATTTAAAAATTTATCAAAAAGTAAAGTGTACGGTGTAGATTTGAAGTTAGTCAAATGTGGATCATTCCTACATGAATGTAATCCATTGATTTCTAGGTAAGTTTTTTAGGTATATAATGTTGTTGTTTTTAAAATAACGGGTAAAGAATTGTGAATCATTATTCGAAAATTTACTAGAAAGTAAAGTGTATGGTGTAGATTTGAAGTTAGTCAAATATGGGTCATTCCTACATGAATGTAATCCATTGATTTCTAAGTATATTTTCTAGGTATATAATGTTGTTTTTAAAATAAAGGGTAAAAAATCATGAATCATTATCCAAAAATTTACTAGAAAGTAAAGTGTATGATGTAGATTTGAAGTTAGTCAAATGTGGGTCATTCCTACATGAATGTAATCCATTCATTTCTAGGAAAATTTTCTAGGTATTTAATGTTGTTGTTTTTAAAATAAAAGATAAATTACATTGACATCCCCTGAGATTTCTGTTTAATATAGATTTCTTCTCATATTTAAAAAATTACACTTACCTCATGTCAGATTGAAATAATATATTTGCCCATTAACCTTTATATATATATAAAATAATAAAATAATTCTGATATTTTATTTATGTCATTTCAAGAAAAATAACAATTATCTTCTTTGGTTTAACTCACACAAGAAAAAAAATGAATTTTTTTATTTTTATTAATTTTTTTAATATTTTAAGCAATTTTTTTATTTTTATTTTTTAGATACACTTAATTTAGATATACTTAAGAAGTATAACATTTTGTGTTTTTTTTTTTTTCAAATTCACCAAATACCAAAAAATATAAAAATTCAGTAATACTATAATAAATGTGAATGACGGTATTTGGTAATACTATAATAAATATGGGTGAATAGGCGAGAAAGAAAAATGATAGTAAAAATAAAAATAAAAAATTTAATTCATATATGAAAAATTATACAAAAAATATCATAAAAATGTTGTGATAGAAATCTTGTTGTAAATATAAATCACGTTTATGGTGTGTTTTGTTTTAAAGTGAAAAATCACCATTAAGTTATATCATTGCATTTAAAAATTTATATAAAATTTATATTTGTATATCATCACTCAATAAGAATATGTTCAGGTAGAATTTAATAATAGAAAGTTATAGAATGTAGTCATAATGATACGAAGAACAAATGGTAGGAAAAAAGATTAAATGGTTATTTAGAAAATATTAAGACATGATATCAGTAATTCAAGAGGTAATTTGTAATACAATAATGTTTGGTAGCTCGAGAGATGCCCCCGAATCCCCTTAATCTTAAAATGACGTCGTTTCGACGTTTGAATTTTTTTTTTTTTTTTCCCTTCATTCTTTCCTTCCATTTTCCTTCGACTCTGCAGAGGGAGTGCAAGAGAAGAGAGGGGAAGAGGAGAAGAGGGGAAGAGAAGCTCGCTGATCGTCGCCTGTGCCTCCGCCGCCGCCGATCCTCGCAGCAGCAGCAGCAGCAGCTCGTTGCCTCCGCCTCCCACCTCCAACTCCAGCCCCATTTGTTGGGCCCCCTCCAGTCCCTCCTCCTCCCCCTCCCCCTCCCCCTCCCCCTCCCCCTCCTTCTTCTCCCTTCTGATCTGCAAAAAAAAAAAAAATTTCAGACGTCGAAACGACGTCGTTTTAAGATTAGAGGGATTCGGGGGCCAATCTCTCGAGCTACGTAGCATGACTCTTTGTAATAAGATTACAAACCTCATAGAGGAAAATATAATTTTTTAAACGTGAGAGAAAAATTTATATTAAATAAAAATTTTAAGAGGAGTACTCTAAAATAAAAAAACTATAAACCATCTAATAAGTTACACTAAATATGACACATATTTTTAAATTAAAAAATTATAAGTATTTCATAAGTCGTACTAAACATGGAAATAAAAGAAAACATGGTGGTCATAAAAATATCGAGAAAATAAATATCAGGATGAAATTTGGTTCATTTTGTTTTTGAACAATGACCTATTTATTAGTCCATGTATTCAACGTAAACATTTTTAGGCTGTAGGATAAAAATCCTCCTAGGGCTAAAAAGCAAATGCATTGTAGGATAAAAATCCTCAAAATTAAAGTTAATAGAGTTAAAAATTATCAGATTAACATAATTTTTTTAAATAATAATATACACAAAATTTTTTATAAAATAAATTATTTAAATTATCAAAATAAGACTCTCGGTGAGTCTACATACCTTAACATAACAGTTAAGTTCATATGCTATTTTTAAGTCCACAAAACATTTGAAGATAGGTCTCATGGTTTTTTCTAATCTTCACTTATTTTTTAGAGTAATCTTACGGAAAAAATATCTAGAAAAAAAAATATTATTCAAATTCATTTAAGATATGGAGTCCATTATATAAGAGTTATATCTAAAACAGATTTGAATAAACAAATAAAATAAAAAACATACATTCAGTATCTTTGGTTTGAGTTTTTTGAATTAAGTTTTTTGATAATTAAGTTTTTTGATTTTTGTATTTTTTTTATTTTTAGTGAATATTTTTTAAATTTTAAATATTTTTTTTTTACTTTTTTAAATGCACCTTATTTAAATATATCTAAAAATAAAAAAATTGTAAAAAAAATATTTTTAAAAATTAATAAATGCATAAAAATACAAAAAATTACTGAATTCTCATTTTTTTTTTATATTTTTGGTATTCAGTGAATTTTTAAAAGGTTTTTTTCACAATTTTTTTACTTTTAAAGTATATTTATGTTAAGTATGTCTAAAAATTAAAAAAATTGCTTAAAATATTAAAAAAATTTAGTAAAAATAACAAAAAAAAAACGAAAAACAAGAAAGTAGAATTTTCTGAAAAGTATTTTTGAAAAACTGTAACCAAGCAAAGTTATTTTTCTGAATATATTTTGAAAGGAAAATGTTTGAGATTTTTATAAATTTTACAATTCAACCCATAATTATGTAATTTGACAAGTGTCAATTTTTAATTTGTTAAACACTCAATGATATGGGATTACCGCCCTTATAATATCATTGTAGATGTATTTGTAGATGCAAAATATGAATTTTTAACATTATTGATTTTGGAAAATGAAATCGGTACACATTTTTACTTTATTTATTTATTTATTTAAATACATCTTAATTCAAATCTCACTCTACACACGGTTCTAGCCCAAGTTTAGGCCTTGTTTAGGAAGATTAAATAAGTACAATTTTTGTCTTTTTTGACTAAAAAAGTGAAGTTGAAAATATAGATGTTTGGGTTAACTTTTTGGCTTTTTATAAAAAAATGTGTAATAAAAAATTGTAAAAATTAGTTTTTAGAGGAAAATTTGAATTGGGAATTGTGCAGCCGTAATTGTTGACTTTTAGTGAATAGTTTTAACTTTTTGACTTTTTAAATTATTCTTTACATTCCAAACTTAGCCTTAGTCTTTTATTGAATAATTAGGTGATGATGTTGATTGTCTAGCCGTTATGAAATTTCCTACATTGATATCTCCACCAGAGATGACGGAAGAGACGGGCCAAATGGGTCAACTATATTGGTAGTACTGTTAAGAACAAACCATAACCACCGGAACAAACCATTTGTAGCTAGCTACGTTAAGTGTAAGTGGAAAATTTAAGGCCAAATGGTGCTTTTGTTGGTAGTTTTGTTTGTTGTTTGATTAAATTATTTATTTATTTATATGGCGAATAAAATAACAAATGGCCAGTAAAGTTGAGTAGCTGGACAAACCGTATGGTCCAACTACTAAACCCCAACAATGAGTGAGCTCACCGACTCAACTCACCCACTTTACATTGTCTTATTTTTAGGCTATCTATTTAGAATTTTTTTTAAAAAATACTATAAATTATTCAAATTTATCTTGAATTTTGCTTTTAAAATGAGTGTATGATATAAATTTAAAATCAATCACTGTGCTTCGGTTCTATTTTTAGAATTTACTTTTTAAAAAATTTTACTTTTTCGCTTTTCGTATTTTTTTATTTTTATTAAATTTTTTTCATATTTTAAGTATTTTTTTTAATTTTTAAACGCACATAATATAAATACACTTAAAGAGTATAATATTTATGAATTTGTTTTAAAAAATTCACTAAATACTGAAAGTACAAAAAAAAAAAGAAAAAAGAAAATTTAATACATTTTTTTTATATTTTTGTGTATTTATTAATTTTTTAAACTATTTTTTCACAAATATTTTACTATTAGATATGTTTAAGTAAGATACATCTAAGTAAGGTACATCTAAAAAAATAAAAAAATTGCTTAAAATTTTAAAAATAATCACTAAAAAAAATATGAAAAATGAAAAATTTAATTTTCAAAAAATTAAAAGTAAACACACAGAATAATTTCAAAATTTAATTTTTATAATGGAATAATTTTTTTATTTTATTAATTTAAATTTTAGATTTATTTTTAATTTAAATCATTTATCTATTTATATTAAGTAAAACTAGTAAAAAATTAATATTTTAGACATTTTATACACATTAATATTAAATTTAATAATTAAAATATTTTTTAAAATTAAAATCAAACTAAATAAAATTACAAAAATCAAAATAATATTCTTTACCGTCGAAAAACAAATTCAGTATGAGAGCCCCCTTTTTTTCCTTTTGTTTTTTGAACTAGCATGATAGCCCACTTTACTTTTGGTATTTTGTGACGTGGTAGGACATTATTGGCTATCCGAAAATTTTACTTTCACGGCAGCGCGGTGTCAGAACTTAGGGGTAAATTACATTTTGCACCCACTACATTTTTGTCCTAGGGGTTAGTTTGGCATACATTATATAATCTATCTTTTTATCTTTTTTTTATCACATCACATCTCTACTTCTCTGCACATCTTTTCGTAAAAAGATAAAAAGTGTACTTTTTTAGGACACCTCAAACCAACCGTAAATTTCATTTCGATTCTTATATATAAAATTAGGATTTAGTTATGGTGTGCAACTTACACCTTACACCTTATACCTTACACTTACACCTTTTGTGAAAAATTAAACATTACACTTACACATTTTTTGAGATTGCACACCATATGCAACTCACTTACACCTTACACTTACACCTTATACTTATACGTACACCTTACACTTACACTTTTTGTGTAAGTGGCACATGGTGTGCACTTGCACACTTAAGAAAACTCCATAAAATTATGATAGTTAATTTCTTATATTTTTTTTTTTATCAAATTTCACTTTAATTTCTATACATAAAATTATGACAATTAATCTCGTGCATTTCTAGTCAAGTATCAACTTGCTTATTCTATTACTCTATTATTTAAGTTTTTAACAAAAATAAGGACAAAAGAAAAAAATTATTCTTATTTTTCACCAATATACACTTTATCCTACGTAATAAGCATGTGAGAGTTATATAATATATATGTGTGTATGTGTGTTCATATACTGAAAAATAAAACGAATAAGTAAGAAAATAAAGTTTTTGAAATAAAAAAAAATACAGTGAAGAAATCGAAGATTTTATTACTTTGGAAAACATTATTTCACTATTCTAATTTTTACAAAACCCTAGTTCATCTCTTTAATCATTCACAATTTACATTTTGTTTTAGTTTAATACAATCAAAATTTGATGTAAATTTTGGAATGAAATGTATATAGATGGAAAATTTGTTTGATTTTCTTCTTTTGCTCTTATTTTGTAGTCATATGCTTATAACATTACTGACTTCTGTTAAAGACTTATACAATGGAGTAACAAAAGCGAGACATCGACACTTGACTAGAAGTGTAAGCAGTTGATTGTCATATTTCATAAGTGCAGATAATTAACTATCAAGATTTCATGTATAAAGACCAAAGTGAGATTTAACACAAAAAAAAAAAATGTAGAAGTTGATTATCACGATTTTATATATAAGGATCAAAGTGTGATTTGATACAAAATATAAGGGTGCAAAGTGTAATTTATCCAAACTTATGGCCATAATCAAACAAAAATGCTTGGGACCCCAAAGTTGGGGATCCTCATAACTCGCAAAATGATGCGAATCAATAATGTTTTTTTGTTTTTTTTTATTTTTTTTCTTTCCTTCCTAGACCAATCATAAGTGAGTGGGGTTGTATTTTTTAGGGTCTATATATTAATAGTCTTTATATTTGATTATCAACAATGCTACAAACCCCCAAAAAATAATGCAATGATCCTTTATCCGCAAATAATCCTATTGTCCCCAAATAATCCTATCCTCTTGTCTCAATTCATTCATTCCCATTGGTGTTGGAACAATCTTCTGTGTAAATAAAATAAATTGAAATAATTCAAACAAAATAAAATAAAACTTACAGAATTTATTTTGTTGAACCGAATCAATAATTAAAGACCAAGTCGAGTGTGTGACACTCTGTCCTTAAGATAGATTCGCCCCACTACGGTGCTTACGGTTATGTAATGTTTATCTCCCAAGATACAATGATCTTCACAAATTTGTAGTAGCACTTCAAATAAATTTGTCAAGCGAACTAGAACCTTATATTCTATAACTCTTTGAAATTTATTCTAAATCTAATATGAAGAATAAAGGACACAAAAGAGCAAAATGAAGCCAAAGAAAATGAATTTTTGGAATACATCAAAATTGGAATGGGGTTACCTTTATATAGGCTTTGTTGGCACCTATTCAATTTGAATAAAAAATGTATGAAGAAGGGACGTAACCTTTCCTTTAAAATAAAGAGACATCATGAAAGGTTTGCACCCTTTCATTCAAATAGAGGTTTGACCCTTCCTTTAAAACAAAAAGACACCATGAAAGGTTACACCATTTAATTCAAAATGGAGTCTATTTCAATTCACAACTACTTCTTTATAAATTTTCCAACAATCCCCCACATGAATGAAATTGACAAAGAGAAAATGCAACAACATGATGTAAATACAGAGAGTACAGAAATTGAAAATATTCTGCAAAGGATAGGTAGCTTTTAGCTTTGAACCTTTCCTTGTAAGACACTATCGGATTTACTAGCTAACCAGTGAACATGATGTCTTGAATTGTTCAGCCGTTTGTGTAAACCAAGACAATAGAACTCACATAGTATATCTCCAAACACAGTTTTGTTCTCACTATTGTGTTCATTTTGGCCCTGAACAACCTGGTCTTCCATGAGTGCTCTAGAGAATTGTAGCCCTTCACAAATCTTATAGAACCGGCCCAGTTCACACTCACATAAGTGATTCTTATGAAGAATATCCTGTCATACTCCACTAGGTATACCTAGATATAAGAATCATTAAAAGTATTACTTAACCTAAAACTCTGCAGTCATCATTATTTCATCATAGAAATGGGTAAGAGTTTAACTCCCTAGTAATCCTTCCAAGTCATACACAACTCGATTGTCCCTTTGAACCTAGATCTTGGGATCTCCAGTCAACTAGGTTGGGTTGCCGTTGTGGTAACTCTTATTTAATAGGCTTTAGTCCCACTTCCCTCGATGAATTCTCAACTAACTCTCTTGCTAACCCTTTGCCTAGTGGATCCGCTATGTTGTCTTTAGACTTCACATAATCAATGAAAATAATTCCATTAGAGAGTAGTTGTCTTACGGTATTATGTCGACGACGAATATGTCAAGACTTACCGTTATACATATGACTCTGTGCTCTACCAATTGCTGATTGACTATTACAATGTATGCATATAGCAGGCACTGGTTTTGGCCATATTGGAATATCTTCAAGGAAGTGGCGAAGCCATTCTGCCTCTTCCCCTGCTTTGTCTAAAGCTATGAATTCTGATTCCATAGTAAACCTAGTAATGCGAGTCTGTTTGGAAGATTTCCATGATACAGCCGCCCCACCAAGAGTAAAAACATATCCACTAGTAGACTTTGAGTCTCTAGTATTTGATATCCAATTTGCATCACAGTATTCTTCAAGTACTGCTGGATATCTTGTATAGTTCAATCCAATATTACGAGTAAATCAGAGATATCTTAGAACCCTTATAATTGTTTTTCAGTGTTTTACTCCCGGGTTACTCGTATATCTACTTAATTTACTTATTGCATAAGCTATATCTGGGCAAGTGCAGTTCATCAAGTACATTAAGCTTCCAATAATTTAGGCATACTCTAATTGAGAAATACCTTCCTGTACATTCTTAGATAGAAACAAATTAATATCTACAGGTGTTCTAGCAAGATGATCATCATCTTTGCTGAATATGTTAAGTATTTTCTCAATGTAATGAGATTGTGACAAAGCATAACCTTATGATGTTTTGGTAATTTTCATACCAAGAATTACATCAGCAATGTCCATGTCCTTCATGTCAAAATGTTTATTCAACATTTTCTTGGTAGTTGTAATCATATCATTATTACTACCTATGATGAGCATATCATCCATATAAAGACATACAATGACATAACCTTTGTCTGTGTTTTTAATATAAACACATTTGTCACACTCATTAATTTTAAATCCATTTGACATCATTGCCTTGTCAAATTTCTCATGCCATTGCATTGGCGTTTGTTTTAAACCATATAATGATTTAACCAATTTACACACTTTATTTTCTTTTTTTGAAACAGAAAAACCTTCTTGTTGTTCCATGTAAATTTCTTCATTTAACTCACCATTTAAGAAAGCGGTTTTCACATCCATTTGATAAATTTCTAGATTGTATAGAGATGCAATGACAATTAGTATTCTAATGGATGTTATTCTAGTAACCGGTGAGCATGTGTCAAAGTAATCAAGACCTTCTTTTTGTCTAAATCCTTTGACCACAAGTCTTGCCTTGTATTTGTCAATTGATCCATTCGCTTTCAATTTTATTTTGAAAATCCACTTGTACCCAAGAGGTTTACAACCTGGTGGCAAATCCACCAATTTTCAAGTGTGATTTTGCAATATGGATTCAATTTCACTATTGATAGCTTCTTTCCATAAAGGAGCTTCAGGACTGGACATAGTCTCTTTAAAAGTTAAAGGCTCATTTTCTAACAAAAATGTTAGGAAATCTAAACCAAAAGATTTTGAGATTCTAGCACGTTTACTACGCCTAGGTTCATCTTCCTCATTTTGGTCTAACTCTTGCTCTTATTCTTGATCATGTTCTTGATCTTGACTAGTAATAGTATCATGAGATCTTTTATTGTTACTAGTCTTTTGTCCAGTCTTACTTAGAAATACATGTTCAAAGAATGACGCATTCCGAGACTCAATAATAGTATTTACATGCATTTCGGTATATTCTAATTTATGAATCAAAAACCGATATGAACTACTATTCTTAGCATAACCAATGAAAATACAATCAATGGTCTTGGGACCTATCTTAGTCTTTTTAGGATTAGGAATAGCCACTTTAGCCAAACACCCCCACACTTTTAAATATTTGTAGGATGGTACTCTTCTATGCCACAATTCATAAGGTGTTTGATTCATTTTCTTTCGGGGTACTTTATTTAAAATATAATTAGCAGAAAGTATTGCTTCCCCCCACAAGTTCTGAGGTAATCCAGAACATATTAACATGCATTCATCATTTCTTTTAAAGTCCTATTTTTCCTTTCAGCAATTCCATTTTGGTGAGGTGAATAAGGAGCGGTGGTTTGATGAATTATTCCATGTTCTTTACAAAACTCACCAAAAGATGATTCATATTCACCGCCTCTATCACTTCTTAATTTTTTGATTTTCTTACCAAGTTGATTTTCAACTTCATTCTTATATTGAATGAAAGTTTCCAAAGCTTCATCCTTGGTTCGAATTAAATAAATATAACTATATCTAGTATAATCATCTATAAAAGTGATAAAATATTTTTTCCCATCTTTAGTTTGAATTGATTTAAAATCACAAATGTCACTATGAATTAATTCAAGTGGTTCCGTATTTCTTTCAATTGAATGAAAAGGAGTTTTAGATAATTTTGCCTCAACACAAATTTCACATTTCTGATTTGAATCAATGTCAAATTTAGGCAAACATTCCATATTAATTAATCTACGCAAAGATCCATAATTAACATGTCCTAGTCTACCATGCCATAAATTTGAAGACTCAAGCAAGTAAGAAGAAGATGTATTATTATTAATAACTGTGGGTACAACGGTCATTACATTTAACTTGAAAAGGCCATCAGACATGTAACCTTTTTCTACATACATCCCATTCTTAGTAAGTACAAATTTATCACTTTCAAATACTAGCCTAAACCCATTCTTACACAACAAAGATCCGGAAACAAGATTCTTGCGAATGTCCGGTACATGCAGCACATTGTTGAAAGTGAGTTCCTTTCCAAATGTCATCTTGACTACAATCTTTCCTTGTCCTTCAACTTTGAAAGTTGAGAAGTTGCCCGTAAAAAGTTGTTCACCATTGTCCACTGTAGAATAAGATATGAACATCTTTTTGTCGGCACAAATATGGCGAGTAGCACCAGTGTCCACCTACCATTCTTTAGGATTTTCGACAAGATTTGCCTCGGAAACAACTGCAGAAAGATTGTGTTAGCACCATAAATCTGCAATTTTTATTATTTATATAATTGCAGGACACGTGGCATCTTCTTATTCATTTGGAAGTTAAAAGAAGTTATAGAGATGATGGAGAATATGAAGGACAAAGTGGATGAGTGGAAGGACACATCGCAAGACAAGAATGAAGATGGAAGAAATGGGTAGTTACTAAGTAGTTATTGCTGTATTTTTTTCTCTATAAATAGCCATTAATGGCTATATTGTAAAGGATCCAGAACTCAAATCAAAGACAGTTAATTTCAATATTTCTTGTCATTTTCCTTATCTTAAGAGTAGTTTAACATAGATATTCATTTCGAAGCATTTATTTTCAGCACTTTCATTTCGAAGCATTTTATGCACTTCCTTTTCGAAGCATAAGAGTAGAGGTAAGTAATTATTACTTTGATTGTTCACTCAATCGTCTTTCTCCATCTCCCTTTCATCTTTTAATTTTTCTTTTCTCTACACTTTGGCAATTTTGAAGTCCTCTTTGTTGAGGCAAAAGAACCGTCAACACAATCGCTTGATAATTGGCTTGAATTTAATCTGTAAGGATTTTTCAATCCTTGCTGGTACGCTCGCATTTATAATATTTTCCTTCATAGGAAAAATAAGCCAACAATTTTTGGCACGCCCAATAGGACAGCCAAGTGTAAGAAATGACAAACAATTTGGATTTCGCCATTCGAACTTGTCAATTTGAAATATATTGGTGTGAAAAAAAAATTTTGGATTTTCAAGAAGAGATCCATTTTCTTGATGAAATAAACTTTCATCCATTACAATATTATTTGGTGGAAGAAAAAAGACACTATTTAATTGAAGAAATTCATCAACTTGATATGAAAATTCGCCAATGGAATGATGAGTTATCAACTTTCACTACCAAGTCTTTAACTAAGGCTTTAATGGCCGGAATTGGTGAATTTTTTCAGAATTTTTCTATGGTTGAAAATAATAAAAGCAAAGAGTTGATTTCATCAATGGCTCGGGGGGTTCAAGAGTCCGTTTTTAAAGAGCCAAGTTATGAAATTAACACAACGAAAGAGCATGTTCTTGAGCCAAATTTGGCTAAAAATGATGTTCCATGTATGACTCGGGGGGTCCAAAAATCAAATTTTAGAGAGTCAAGACATAAAAATAACATATTTATGGGTGATTTTCATAAGCCATTAATGGCTAACATGGAAAAACAACCCACTTTGCTGAATACTTATGAAAATCAATTCGGCGAAAGTTTTGTTTTTAAAACAAACATGGTCAAGAATGATGAAGAAGCCACTTTTCATGAATTCAAAATTTTTGACATTTTTCAAAATGTCAAAAAGTATGAATTTTCATGTTCACACTATACCATGACTTTTGGTGTTCAAAATCCTTTTTCAATTTGTGGTTCATATCAAAATATAATTCTAATGATGTGGCTAATAAAATTAACAAATTGTTCTTATGAGTTCGAAGCACTAAGAACAAGGGATGACCATTTAAAATGCATGAATTTGGCTAGAAAAAGCCTATGCATTTAAATAAGTGGTTGAGAATGGCTTATCTTCTCAAATTGATGGCCAGTTGTTTGTATGTACACAGTCAAAGCATCGAAGATACATTCGAAGAATCAAGAGTATTTCGAAGGTTGATTACTTCACCTTTGAAGCTGTATAAAGTTTTGCAGATACAATCGAAGCATCAAGAGTTGTTTCGAAGGTTGATTACTTTACCTGTAACAACCCTCGCACTGATTACCGATAAACCACTGAATTAGCTACTGGTTACTGATAAACTGAACTGATAATGACTGATAATTGAATTAACTAAAGTACTGAATGGACTGATTGAAATCGAAACTGAAATTGAATAAGTTTATCTATTTAATTGCATATTGCACATGTTTGATTGAATGACTATCTATTTGAATTCGTATGTTTAAATTGCTGATTGAAGGCCTTATCGGCGGCCGAATTAGGAACCGTTTAGAGTTTTGGGATCAGTAGAATATTTGTGATTTAATGGTATATTTATCTGAAAATTGATTAGAAATGATTAAATTAGATTTAAACGAATTAATTGTCAAGTTTGACTTAATTACCAAATTGCCTTGTGAGTGGCCCATTTGTTTATTGTTATTGGAGGACCTTATTACACTTAACAAAGCTTTCATCAGCCCATTTTGTTGCCTCACCACCGAATTAGAGAGGGAGAGTGAATTAGGAGGGTGATTCAACTTGATTCTGTGCATTTACTTGAAGATTGGCTTAGAACTTAAAAGAATTGAAGAAGTTTTGTACAATTTAACTTCCACACCAAGAAATTGAAACTCTAGGTAAGAAATTCATCTTCTTATTGTTGTCCTTGAGCTTCATCTTGCATGGTTCATACTCCATTGTAGGATTAAACCATGATTTAGTGCAAATAAGTTGGATTATGCTTGAATTGTTGCATGCATGGCTAAATTAGTGATTTTTGAGTTGATTTCATGTTGAATTGTACATGCAAGCTCATGTTTGTATTATAGTCCATGCTTTCACTTTGTTTTGAAAGATTGGAGCTCATTTGAGTTAGTTTGGAAGCTTGAAATTGTTTAAAGTGCATGCATGTCATGTTTGCATGATATTCATGAAATTGGTTTCAAATTGAGTTTGAATTTAAACACCCTTGGGTCTTGATTTCTTAAATTGAGCTTTAAAACGTGTTATTCTATGTGTTTGAAAGAGTTTTCCAGAAAATGGGCCCAAGAGGATCGAGTTGGGAGCATCAAACTTGAGTTTTGAACTTGGAACACAAACCTGGATTTTCCAGATTTTTGATGTCCGCTCGAGCGGGGGAAGTGCCGCTCGAGCGGGGAAATCATGCTCCCAGCATTTTCTTCGACTTGTCTTACAGTCCGCTCGAGCGAAGTGTTTCACGCTCGAGTGGAGAAATCGCGCATCCAACATCTTGCACTGTGCATCATCCCGCTCGAGCGGGTGAAGGTACGCTCGAGCGTAGGGTTGTGTCTCACGCTCGAGCGGGGACCTTTGTTTGCTTGTCCGCTCGAGCGGGGAAACCTGCGCTCGAGCGGAGGCTCTATTTTATTGAAAATTCTGAAACTATTTCTGTGCGCATTTTTGCATCCTCATCCCATCCTAGGCATTCCTAGGCCTAGTTTAAGGCATCTTAATGAGGATTTAGACATAGAACCACACCGAGGAAATTTAGGGATTTAATTATCATCCTTTCCGACTTTGAAACTTAGTGTGTGTTCTATTTGTTAACTGTTTAGGGTTGGCTCTCGGGGACGCGCTCTAGCTGCTATTAGCCCAATCTCTGTGAGTAACAATTGTGTAAAGATATGTTCAAAATGGTTATCTTTTGAATACTGAACTGAACTGTTTACTGAACTGCTATTGTTTACTGAATGAATGTATGTCCTGTATTCTGAACTGTATTGTGGCATCCTTAGCAATTACTGTTACTGTTACAGAGCTCTGTCGGTTCCCTTGTGGAACCATACTGTTTACTGACTGATGGCCATCATTACTGTTGGGTCTGTTACGGCCCGGTCCTTTTGGACCTACTGTTTATAGGCTAATGGGTATACCACATATGACTGATTGACTGAAATACTGTTTAATGAACTGATTTCATTACTGTAAGGACATTCATTCATAATCTCTTTACGCATTATGTTATTCGCTGGGCTTTAGCTCACTATTTATATATATATGTAGGTTCTCAGCAGCCAGACCGGAGCTAGGAGCGTGGGTTGGTCCCCAGTTTTGTCAAGCCAGCCTATGTGCCTCACTGTGAGGTTCCAAGTCGCCATGCTATGGCTTGGGGTGTTTTTATTGTCCCCACCTGTCTCCTCACTGTTTTGTACTACTGTATAGACTGTCTACTGTTTTACTGTACTGTTATCGAGGGCTTAGGCCCCCGTACTGAATGTTTGTAAATGATTGTATAGATTGTACTGTTTTGGACTGTATGAATGCATAAAAATGTTTTTGACATACAGATTTTCACAGCTCAATGGACATTAGTTATTTACTGTATTGGCTTCCGCCAGGCCCTGTACTCTGTTTAACTGTATTACTGTTCAGCAGGCCTTCGGTAATCTCGGATTACTGGCCAGTTACGGTGCTAAACCCATAGGGCCGGGTTTGGGTCGTGACATTACCTTCGAAACTGTATAAAGCTTTGAAGATACATTCGAAGCATCAAGAGTTGTTTCAAAGGTTGATTACTTCGCCTTCGAAGCTGTATAAAGCTTTGTAGATACATTCGAAGCATCAAGAGTTGTTTCGAAGGTTGATTACTTCACCTTCGAAACTGTATAAAGCTTTGAAGATACATTCGAAGCATCAAGAGTTGTTTCAAAGGTTGATTACTTCACCTTCGAAACTGTATAAAGCTTCGAAGAAACATTTGAAGTGTCAAGCCTAACCTTGAAACTTCATTGTAAGTATCATCATCCTATATCAATGCTTCCAACCTTTGAGGGGTGATGTTGTTCCTTCAAAACTGTGCCGCAAGACCTTTGAACGATGAATTTGGTTTTTTATACCACCTTCGAAGATTGTTATTGGTCTTCTAGTTATAATTTCATACTCATTTGAAACACCTTATTGGTGTTGTTATATCATTCGAAGCACGTTGTTGCTTAGATTAGTCATGTGCTTGGTTCGGCCCTTCAAAAATTCATGTAAATATCATTTTTAAGGGCCGCGGGGGGTAATGTTAGCACTAGAAATCTGCAATTTTTATTATTTATATAATTGCAGGACACGTGGCATCTTCTTATTCATTTGGAAGTTAAAAGAAGTTATAGAGATGATGGAGAATATGAAGGACAAAGTGGATGAGTAGAAGGACACATCGCAAGACAAGAATGAAGATAGAAGAAATGGATAGTTACTAAGTAGTTATTGCTGTATTTTTTCCTCTATAAATAGCCATTAATGGCTATATTGTAAAAGATCCAGAACTCAAATCAAAGACAATTGATTTCAATATTTCTTGTCATTTTCCTTATCTTAGGAGTAGTTTAACATAGATATTCATTTCAAATCATTTATTTTCAGCACTTTTATTTCGAAGCATTTTATGCACTTCCTTTTCGAAGCATAGGAGTAGAGGTAAGTAATTATTACTTTGATTGTTCACTCAATCGTCTTTCTCCATCTCCCTTTCATCTTTTAATTTTTCTTTTCTCTACACTTTGGCAATTTTGAAGTCCTCTTTGTTGAGGCAAAAGAACCGTCAACACAATCGCTTGATAATTGGCTTGAATTTAATCTGTAAGGATTTTTCAATCCTTGCTGGCACGTTCGCATTTATAATATTTTCCTTCGTAGGAAAAATAAGCCAACAGATTGATATCATCTATACCATTGGAAATATTGTCCACTTCGGTCATATGGGCTTGAACAGGCTTCTTGCTTGTTCTTCTTTTGCTTTTGCCTTTGCTACGGCAATTTTTGGCCCGATGTCCCTCTTTGTCACAGATGTAACATTTGCCATTAAACTTGTACTTTTTATTTTCCCCCCCTTTAGAGCCTTGTGATGAACTTTCTCCAAAAGACTTTTGTTTCTTGGTTTTTGAAGTATGTTCCACCACATTTGCCTTAGACTCCATAGAATGCTTACCAGCCTGCTTTTCAAAATTGCGGTTGTCCTCCTCAATCCTCAAACGCACAATTAATTTTTCCATAGAAATTTCTTTGCGCTTGTGTTTGAGGTAGTTCTTGAATTCCTTCCAGCCTTTTGGTAATTTTTCAATTAATGCTGCAACTTGCAAGGATTCACTGAGAGACATGCCTTCTGCGTGAATGTCATGCAGAATGAGTTGGAAATCTTGAACTTGGCTGATCACAGTTTTTGAATCAACCATTACAAAATCTAGGAATCTGCCAACCACAAATTTCTTTGAGCCGGCATATTTCGTTTTGTATTTTTTCTCCAAAGACTCCCAAAGTTTCTTTGCTTTCTTAATAGGACTGTAGACGTTATATAATGTGTTGTCAAGTCCGTTCAAGATGTAGTTCCGGCAAAGAAAATCGGTATGTTTCCAAGCATCAACCGTAGCAACCACTTGCCGGTCAGTTTCATCCTCTTTCAAAAGAGGAGCATCCTCACGGAAGAAACGAGTCAGGTTTAGAGTTGTAAGATAAAACAACATTTTATATTGCCATCTTTTAAAGTCAGTTCCTGAGAATTTCTCTGGCTTTTCACCGTGATTTACCAGTTCTGTTACAACAGGAAAGGGGGTTAGCGTAGCCACTACAGTAGTACTTGTTTGGGCATTAGTTTCAGTAGCCATCAATTCTAATTTATAAAACAAAATTATAATTAGAATTTATACTACACAGAAAATTAATCCAAATTCACAGAATTAAATTCTGTAAAAATAAAAGAAATAAGAATGTAACTTTTATTTTTCAATTAATTTAGAAATAAAATAAAATGTTATTTAACCAAATTAATTCCACATAGAAAATTAAATTTCTATAAAATAAAAGAAATAAGAAAATAACTTTTATTTTTAATTAATTTGGAAATAAAATAAAATTTTATTTAACTAAATAATTCTACATAGAAAATTAAATTCTGTAAAATAAAAGAAATAAGAAAATAACTTTTATTTTTTCAATTAATTTGGAAATAAAATAAAATTTTATTTAACTAAATTAATTTCACACAAAAAATTAATTTCTGTAACACTTCAATAATTAAAATACTAAAATAGAATTTTAAGTAATGAAAACACAGAAAATAATTTTTAAAACCCAAAATTAATTTTTGAAAAAATTTCACAAAAATATATTCTGAATTGTTAATGATACCAGTATTGTATTACTAGTTGTCAAAGAAAATAGACAGTATATTACTACTATATGTCAAATAGCATATAATCACTATTTGTTTTTCCAACCAGAATATTATTTTGTAAATTCACAAAAAATAATTTTCTTAAAAGAAGAAAGAGAAAAAGAAACAAATGAAAAATTCTGTAAACAGAATAATTCGAATCTGTCTTAAGATTGTTGGAACAATCTTCTGTGTAAATAAAATAAATTAAAATAATTCAAACAAAATAAAATAAAACTTACAGAATTTATTTTGTTGAACCGAATCAATAATTAAAGACTAAGTCGAGTGTGTGATACTCTGTCCTTAAGATAGATTCGCCCCGCTACGGTGCTTACGGTTATGTAGCGTCTATCGCCCAGGATACAATGATCTTCACAAATTTGTAGTAGCACTTCAAACAAATTTGTCCGGCGAACTAGAACCTTATATTCTATAACTCTCTGAAATTTATTCTAAATCTAATATGAAGAATAAAGGACGCAAGAGAGCAAAATGAAGTTAAGGAAAATGAATTTTCGGAATACATCAAAATTGGAATGAAACTGCCTTTATATAGGCTTTGTTGGCACCTATTCAATTTGAATAAAAAAAGTATGAAGAAGGTTTAAAATAAAAAGACACCATGAAAAGTTTGCACACTTTCATTCAAATGGAGGTTTTACCCTTCCTTTAAAACAAAAAAATACTATGAAAGCTTACACCATTTCATTCAAAATGGAGTCTATTTCAATTCATAACTACTTCTTTATAAATTTTTCATCAATTGAATCATATGAGAACATCAAGATATGAAAATCTCAAAACATATTCAATGATTATAAGTGAATTGAGATAGAGAACATGATTATTTAGGAATAAAAAATCCTTGCATCAAAAAACACAACCTTCATAGTCCCCACTCACCTACTCCAAAAAAAAAAAAATAATAATAAATAAATAAAAATAAATAAATAAATAAAAATTAATTCACCTCATCTTAAGGGTCATGAAAATCCCAACTTTGGTGTCCCAAATATTTTTGTTTTGTTTTTCCTACCATATGTATACGACTCTCTCTCTCTCTCTCTCTCCTTCTCTCCCCTACTCCTTTTAAGCATTAGAATTGTTGTCTTCTTCAACGAGATTGGTACACACACAAAAAAAAAAAACTGGCCACCTGTGTTTTCCTCAACCTTATGTAGATAACCTCTTCTTTTCATCAGTTGGGAAGTTGGTAGTTATGGCTGTTGAGTTCCATGGGAGACAGAGGTTGCTTCTTTCAAAGCTTCTCAACGACGACGATATTCTCTCTGAGGACCGGCTTACCACCCAGACCGGTTCACCTTTTGGCTCCTCTTCCTCCGGTTTGAGCTCACCCTTCGGGTCGGACCTCTGCTCCACCGAAACAGAGAGCAGCGACGATGACAACAACGATTTCATTGCTGAGTTGACTCGCCAGATGGCTGATTACATGCTTGAAGAAGACGATGAAAGATTGGGCTCCAAAGACCAACATGGTGAGAGACTTCATAGCACACCCAAACTCAATAAACCCACATCGATCCCTGCTTTTTGTGATGATCAAACACGACCTGTTCATGTAAGATTAACAATCTCTACTCTTTTGTTTTTTCGTTTTTCGTTTTTTTCTTTCTTGATTTTGATACTATGAATTACTTAGCTTTTTGAGGGATTTGAATTTTGTTTGTAGGTGTATAAGTTGGAGAATCAACCGTCGATTGCAAGTTGGGGAAGACGAGTGAAGAGGACCGAGTTGACTCACCAACTTGAGCAAAAGCAACAAGTTCATCATCAAAAACCGCACCACATGCAAAGCAGAGGAAGAAGAACTGATGCTGAAGGCAGTGGTGGTGGCTTTGGATCACCGGCGGCTACGGCGGCTCCACCACTGCAGCAGCGTCGGCAGCAAATTGGTTCGGGTCCGGGCATGAGAGCAGTTTTCCTTGGCGGGCCCGGTTCAAGAAGTGGGTCTTCGGGTACGGGCGTGTTCCTTCCACGTGGAACCGGCAACCCATTGGACGTCACTGTCGGCAAGAAGAAATCAGGTATTTATTTACGGTTGGAATAAATTTGGCGGTAATTTTATCATCATCAGTAAAATAAAAATAATAAAATAAATTAGATGGTCTTTTTTTGCCTCTTCTTTCTCCTCTCTCTCTCTCTCTCATTATTTTTGGCCCCCGGGGGGGGGGGGGGGGCGGTTAAATTATATTTAAAATATAATTATTATTATTATTTTTTCATAATTATCAAATTAATTACTAAAAAAAAAAATCAACTATCATTTTAAACACAATTTTTTTAATTAGATTAAAATAATTAAAAATCAACTAAAATAATATATTCTCAAACAGGACCTTAATCATGTAATATTTATCATTAATTAATAATATCACTATATATGTATCATTATTATAGTATATAAACCTTTTTTCTTTAATTTATTTTTTACTTAAATCACGTCATTTTAATGGTGGATTCATCAAAAGTGAAAAAAATTAAATTTATTTAATTAACACATATCCTAAACAAATAATTGTGTTTTTCAGTTTAATATAAAATTTGAATAATTTTATACTTTGATTAAAAAATATTTTTTTATAATAATTTTTTTTTTCTCATAAACTTGGTTTATATTGGTAATAGGTGGGAAACTTTATTAATTTTAAGGGGGATTTATAAATCAGTGGTATTTTTTAAAATAATTATTAAATTAATAAACAAAAATTATAATTTTAATTATTAAAGTGTATAAAGTTTATCATGAATTTGTAATTATTTTTTAAAATAAAAACTAATTTGTTATTTTTCCTAATTTTAATGTCTGTGCTCAAATGTTTTTAGATTTTTTATGAAGAAAAAAAATGAAAAAAAGAAAGGTAAAAGTTTTCACATTTTTTAATAATGATTTCACTGAGTTGGCAAGAGTCGTTAACGTCGTTGTTTGTTTGTTGTTGTTGTTCTGGTTGTTTTTCTAATTCAAAGTCATTATGTAATTAATTACTCACACCAAAATTATTTTTGGTTTATTCAATGGTGAAAAATGATTTTCAAATAAAATTTTCATAGAAGAAAAATGCACACCAGAAAATTTTGATTATTTGAAATAATGGTCTTGTATGGAAAGTTGATTATTTTAGATGGCTATTTGACTTTTTTGTTATCTTAGCCTGACTAAAAAAGTTATGTTTAAAAAGTTTGTTGAATTTTTTTTTTTTTATAGTTGATTTGATAATTGTGAAAGAAAAGGTAAAATGATTATGCGTTGGATATAAACATTAGCCCTGTTTGGTATAGCTTAATTTCAGCTTATTTCAACTTTAAGCTTAATTTAAGCTAGGGGTGGGCGCGGGTCGGTTGCGGCCACGGAAACTTCAATCTGCCATCCGTCTGCCAGATTGGCGGATTGAATAAAATCAATCCGCATCCGTCCGCTAATCCGGCGGATGCGGATTGGCGGTTTAGCGAATGAATGCGAATCGGTTTGACGGTTTAAAATTTTATAAATTTTCAACATAATTTAATTTGTGCACTTCCTCAAAAAAAAAAAAAAAAAAAAAAGAAAAGAAAAGAAAGTATTACAGTCAATGACTTAAAAAAGTATTACAATCACTGTATGCCTCATCCAAAGAAATAAAGTTTGAAACTTTAGAATATCACAATCACTACATGCCTCATCCACATATTACAATCATAGCATAATTCATCCACATAAAGTATTATAATATATGGTTCTTAAAATATAAAAATAATTCAAACCACCAAAAGCATGAATAGAGCAGTAATAGAGATTGTATATCTCTGTATTGTTACATCTATATATGTTTTTGAAAACAAAAACCAACCAGCATATATCATATTTTCTATTTATTATTTTTAGAGTTAGATTTAAAAATCAAAAAATATAAATAAATAATATGTTTATTTTTTTCAATTCAAAAAATATATTCAAGTTGAATTTTTTTTTTCAACAAAATATTTAAACTCATTTTCAATTAAAAATACAAACAAAATATTTAAACAAATTGAAAACACAAAATCTTATAAATTACTAGGGGTGCTCGCGGTTTGGCGGTTCGGTTGTGGCCAAAGGAATCTCAAATCCGCCATCCGTCCGCCAAATTGGCAGATTGGAGAAAATCAATCCGTAACCGTTCGCTCGTCATCACGCATCCGTCCAAAATGCGGCGGATCGGTTCGGTTCGGTCGGTTTTGGCGGATCGATATATCCGCTGCTCATCCCTAATTTAAGCTATTTTGATGTGTTTAGTTTAACTTAATAATACAACTTATAGCTTTTAGTAAGTCAGAAATCAACTTATTCTTTAAGTAGGGCAGGGGAAACTTAATTTGTAAGTCAGAAATCAGCTTATGTTCATAGTTATAAGATATAAGCTGTTAAGGTATAAGTTATAAGCACTTTCCCACAACTCTACCAAACAGGACCATTTTAATAATTGTTTTAGACTATTTTATTTTTTAGTAAATTATTTTAGCCCAATTCACTTTCTAAATAAGTAATTTGGACAAGTCTTTTGATTCGAAATTTGTCACAATTTTTTATATAATTTTTCTATTTATAGATTAAAAAACGATGATGTGTGATCTAATGTTTTAAAAATTAGAACGGTGAGCGAATCGAAAAAGGGACCAGATGGACGGGTCACCAGTTCAACCGTCGCGTCAAAGCGTTCAAACCGTGACATCATAATTAATATTATATAATTAAAAAAATATAATTATAAATTATAAATAAATAAAAACATATATAAATACTCAAATAAAAATAAAAATTATTGTATAGCATTTATTAATAATATTTAATAAAGTCATAATTAATAATTGAATGCTAGATTTAATTTTGGAGGGAAATAAAATTTTCAACTCTCCCTCCAATCAATATGATTCAAATAATTTGATTGAATCCTACATAGAATTTTGTAGGTTCTTTTTGAAAAATCTTTTCTTATAAATAGTAATAGACTTTCATAATCTTCTCAAGTTTCCAACGAAACTCCTCCTTATGAGATGAAACTCATGGAGTAAGAATTTTTAGTCAAAATTTTGAAATAAATAAATATATATATATATATATATATATAAGAAAGAAAGAAAAAAAAAAAAAAAAAAAAAGAACAAAAAGTTAAAGACAAATTTTTTTTTTTTTTTTTTAAATTTTAAAAAAGTATATATAACAGAACTGATCGGGTCTCAAAGCCTGGTTTAGGTTGCCGATTTTGGTGGTTTGACCGCCAGGTTTGCCAGTTTTTCAATTTTACACCTGCTTTGCCCTTAATTTGGGTCTAGAGGATTTTTCGGATTGAAACAAGGCTCGATTCCTGGTCCAATCGGTTCGACTGGCCGATCCGGTCCGGGTTCGGGTTTCTAAACAGTATTGTGATCTACTAGAATTTGCAACTTATCACCCTATTTAGGCTTCGTTTGGGAGGTGAGTTGATTTTATGATTTTTTGACTATAGCCTAGGCTAAAAAGTTTTGTTTGGGTTAGATTTTTTGAATTTTTTTTTTACTTTTATGAGAGAAAAATGTGATATGATTGTGATTTAGACGTGACACTTTATCTTATTGACTTTTTAATTTATTTTATTTTTTATAACTATTTTAGCCTTTTAACTTCCTAACCCAGCATGACAAACGGGGGCTTATAATTGAGAAATGGCAAATAAATAAAATTTTTACCTCAAAAATTTTATTTGAAATAATATGGTACTGACATTTTTAAAAATTTGAATCATGAAAATTATATTATTTTATATGCAAAATTTCATATAAAAACTTATTTATTACCGCATTACTTATTTGAGTTTCATTTACACTTAGATCTTTTTTGAGAAGTGGCTTGTACACCAGCTTATTAATTTTTTTGTTTATTTTGATCAAATTATCTTTTTATTTTTTTTACGTCATTTCATAATAAATATAAAGAAATTAGTTTATTTAGCACTTAATTATGATTTTATTGAAAAGTAATTTTACACATAATTTTGTTTACCTATTTTTGTATGAAATAATATGAGATCATTATCATTATGTTTGTTGATATTTTTCACTGTAGAATATCCAGCTGTTTATGTTTGGTAACAGTTGGCCAATCAAATAAGTCCAACCAAGAATCTTACGTCAAAATAAAGAAAACAAAGCTGGAATCTTCCTCTCCGGGCCCACTTTAATGTTTCATAAATAGAAAGCAACAAAAACAAAACTGAACAAAATAGTCTAATGCTCAAGAATTATATGTTACAATAATTGCTAGTGTTGGTATCAGTTCCTTCCTAAATTATTTTGGACCTCTTAATTTTTAATTTTTTTATTATAATAATAATTTTAAATAAAATTTTTAAAAATGGCATCATTAATTTTGAAACATCTCATCTCACAATTAAATCAACACATCACTACATCATGAATTAAAATTTATGAGAGTACTCACCTCTATCACCACTCATCCATCTTTTCCAAATCTCATCTTCAAATCTTACTCACCTCAGAACCTTGAAAACCCTTTGGCGGTAATATTCCGATGATAACAATAGCAACCATTTGATTATCCACACTTCTTCGACAATCATAATGAGTGAAATTTTTTTCAGCAACCACAATTCCATGAGACTAGAGGAGTACAACAATAAAAGTTCAAAAGAAATTCATAGCTTTTATTGTATTCTTAGTTCAGAGGAGATTGACCTTATAAGGATGAATTTCTTAAAAAAAAAATGATAAAAATAATAAAATATGTTCATTATTTTTTTAGGATTGAACTCCCTAACATATGACCGAAATTTAGAAACACAGGCCTAAACATTATTTATTTGTTCGGAAATCAGTAACTGAACATTTATTATTTGTTCGGGAATTAGTAACCGAACATTAATCATCAAAGAAAAAGATGAGGTGGCAGAGAGAGAGAGAGAAAGAGAGCAGAGACAGTAATCACATTTGGCTCTTCTTCTTCTTCATGGGTTTGGTTAGGGTTTTTGAAAGAGAGTTTTTTTTTTTTGGTGTGGGGGGTGTGCATTCAATTGAATGGGTGTAATATTTTCACAAAGATAATTTTAGTATTATTTGAGAAGAGAAAATAAATTTTAAGAATTTCAAAACTTATAAGTGAAGGTTCAAATAAATGGAGGGTTCAAAATAATAGATAGGGGGCTGATAACACCACTCATAATTAGGGCTGCAAACGAGCCGAGCCGAGCCGAGCTTTAGTGTGTTTGGGCTTGTTTATTAAGATTTTAACGAGCTCGAGCTCGAGCTCGAGCTGAATAAAAATTTAACGAACCGAGCTCGAGCCGAGTTGGCTTAGGCTCGACTCGAGCTCGAGCCTGTTCACGAACCTTAACGAGCCAAAAAATTTATAAATTCATACTTGCATGTGAGACTAAAGTTACAATTAAAATTTTGATTATACAATTATATATACAATATATATAAATATACTAAAAAAAAGTCCCTATTTTACTAAAATAATAATATCTACTACCACTATTATATAAATATACTATCTATAGTTAAGTATTATTTACATTTATATTTTTTAAATATATAAATAGCATATTTCTCTTATTTTTTATACATAATTTTATATTATTTAATATATAAATAATAAATATTAAACGAGCCAGCTAACGAGCCGAGCTTACGAGCCGAGCTTTAGACTGTTTGGGCTTGTTTATTAAAAATTTAACGAGCTCGAGCTCGAGCTCGAACGGCAAAAAAAATTAACGAACCGAGTTCGAACGAGCTCTTACCGAGCCGAGCTCGAGCTTGTTCATGAACGGCTCTGTTCATTTGCAGCCCTACTCATAATTATGCATTAGGTTTTATTTTAATTTCATGTTTCCCTGATAGATTAATAATAGAATGAATAATGAAATTTATTAAATTAATATAATAATAACACAAAAAATATGATATATATATAAATAATCACAGTAACACTGTTATACGATAAAAACTTCTTTATTGATATTTGATCAATCAAATAATGTTGTGTGGTTTGATCAGGTTGTTCGACGGTTCTTATTCCTGCAAGAGTAATGCAGGCCCTGCAACTCCACTTCAAAGAAATGAAAACTCAGCGTCGTGGGTCACAATCGAATACTTGCGTTGGCTTTAATAGTCCCCCCGTTCAACACGGTATTTGCTCTTACAAATTTCTTTTTTTTTTTTATAGAAAAAATTACACAAAATGAAAAACATAGATGTAAGACATAATATTCGTAACTATATTTTAGCAAATAAAATATTTTCATATATAATTGCAAATATTTTATCTCAAATATTTTATCTCATATTTATACATTCAAATTCTTTTTATGCAAGTGTAGACTTTTTCATTCTCCCAGTCTTTGTTAAAAAATACACATTAAAATTTCAAGTAGCTTTGACTTACAAGGTAAATAAGTTCTTATTCGGCAATTTTCAGTTTTAGTTAAAAAATTATTATAAATTATCACATTTTTTTTTTTGTACATTTTTTATAAAATTAAAAAATAAAAAAATTATTAAAATAATATATTCTCAAACGAGTTAAATTTAAACATATTTTAAAATTTATTAAATTTTTAAATCAAACTTAAATAATATATTACTTACCACTTGTTTATAACCCTATCAAAAATGAGTGAGAGTTCTAAAAGTTGAGCTCTAAAGTGACATTAAATTATCTTTTTTCTACTCTTATTTTGTCTTTTACCTCTCTTCTTTATTTATTTAGTTTTTTTAAGTGATGTCAGCTCATGAGAACTGTTTAAGGACAGTTCTAATTAGAGCTCTCTAGCAAAACCCTAACCCTATTCCAAAGTCCACCACCCCATGATCAAGTCAAAAAAAATTTATTTTATAGTAAAAAAATAATTCAGTACATAAAAGAATAGAGAGAATCTGGACAGAAGATTCTATTGAAACTAGCGTTTAATCTAATTATTGTTGTGCAGATGTTGAGAGGTTAGGAAGGAGTGACTTGCACTCAGAGCAAAAGGGAGTGGCGAACCATCAGGAGATAGGTCTCCCCCATGAATGGACTTATTGACTTCACCAACCATGCCATGCCTTGATTGAACAAAGAATAAACAGTCACTCAGACATACAAAAATATTCAAAAATAAAATAAATTAATATAGTTCAGATTCAACACTTCGCACTTGAAATGAATCTAAATTATATTTGTTTACGTTTTTGGATCTGAATCTCTGATAGGTAGCATTACTGAAGACAATAAGGGGAAGGGGATTGTCTCCATCTAATCATGGAATCTTTAGGAGAACAATAATTGATGTAGAAATGACATAAAAGTCAAATTAAAAGATGATTATGGTTGGAGGGATTGATATTAAAATCCTTTGTAATAAATTATTAAGCTGTCAGCAATGTGAGTTGCGTGTGGTAATGGAAATATTATATATGTTTGCCCATTTTGGTGAGCTTTCTATTTTTGATTAATTTTATTTTTAAAAAAATTAGCTAATTTGATTGAAATTGAATGGACAAAACTCATTTATTAGATAATTTTATGTAGTTGACAATCATGGTTTTGTCATATATTGTAGTAGTTATTAATAATTTTTATAAAATGAATTATCATCTAAATCCTCCTTTTAAACGTTTGATAAGTCATCATCTTGTCTAGAAAATTTCAACATTCGGACACAAAAAATCTAACCACGTAAAATAAATTCTATAGCCTAATAAACATCTCACTAGGGGGTCATGTTGGACTTCTCAACTTGTGTGAGCTTTTTTATTTTTTATTTTTTTAATATATATATATATTTGTTTAAAGTCTAATTATTCCATTTTAAGAGTTTATTTAATACTATTATGTTTGTATTTTTTAAAATTTTTTATACTTTATTTTACTAAGATATATTGTAATATATATAAATTATTGTATTTTTTTTTCAAACATTAAAAATTATAGTTTAATTTATCTTCTTTTTTTTTTTTTCTTTTTCCCAAGCCCCTTCATAAGTTTAACCAAATTAGTTGGTCCCTAGTAGCATTTGGCACTTGTCTACTTCCAATGTTGACATTGTTCATGTGATGTAAGTATTAAATTAATTTTGTACTCTTCCTCGGAAAAAAATTTATTATTTGTACTTGACTCAATCAATCAATATGAAAAAATTATTAAATACTTATAGATCTGACATTATTTACAAAATACATTCGATTATTGAAAAGAATAAAGGTTGAGACTCTTTTTGGAGGTCACCCCCTTTACCCCCCCTTTGTCACGTGGCAAGAGGTGATTGGAGGAGCAGGAAAAAAAAGAAAAAGAAAAAGAAAAAGAAAAGGTGACCAATGAAAGAGAGAGGGAGACCAAAGGGGGTTCTAAAAAGGGGGATGATCATTTTCTTTTAATTATTTACCAAAAATGAATCAATATGTCTTGTTTTTAAAATTTTGTACTAGACAATTTTACGTAATGCTATAATACTGTTAAATAATTAATCCAAATCCGGGTCTCTCCGAAACTCCCGAGAATTCAAATTCCTTGCAATTTTTAAGGACTTGTTTGGTCAATCACTGTTCATTATTTTAATCTTTCACTTAGCAGAAATCAGGTATTACAGTTCTAAAGAAAGAGGTGTGTAAAGTTTTTATTTTCCAGATTCTACATAACAATTAAAAACGATAAAAGGACCTGAAGAAGATTCAAATAGATACGATCCCCATCGTTGGTGTTCATTTGGACAACTTTAACTAGGCCTCGTTTGGTAATTGATTTTTTTAGTTAAAAAATTAAAAAATTATTAAAAAAATTAAAAAATTAATAATTTATATCAAAAAGTCAAAAATTCTCTTTTCTCTTTACTTTTTACACATCTTTTCTTAAAAAGTCAAAAAGTCATCCCAAATATACTAATTTTTTATACATCATATTTTAGTCAAAAAACTAAAAAATTATTAAAAAAGCTTATTCCCAAACGAGGCCAGTGGTTTTTTTAGTCAAAAAGTCAAAAAATCACTAAAAAAATCAAAAAGTCTACAGCTTATATAAAAAAGTTAAAGATTCTATTTTCTCTCTATTTTTTGCACATCTTTTCATAAAAAATAAAAAAATCATTCCAAACACACTGCTTTTTTTTACATCATATTTTAGCTAAAAAATCAAAAAGTTACTAAAAAAAATCTGTTTCCAAACGAGGCCAAAGTAGGTGTTTGGCATGCATTAAAAAGTATACTCTTTTTTTTTTATTTTTTTTTATACATACACTTATTTTGATCACATTAATCAATATCTTCTCTCTACTTTTCTATCAACTTTTTCTACTTTTCTACATATTTTTTTATAAAAAAAAAATAAAAAATATACTTATTTAGAACATTTCAAACCACCCCTAACCTTATAATGATGAGTTGCAATAATGCAAGTGTCATCAATTATTAGACAAATTCAACATTGCATTGGAAAATATAATTAATATACCATCGTTTATGCATATATTATTATCTATTCTATTTGGGGAAAAATCAAAAAGTTGCAATTCTTTTCGTATCTTTTTTATCATTGGAGAATTTTTTTAAAATTTGACAAATTTTTAAAAACTTTTCTATAGTCTAGAATTTTCAACCTAGATTAGATTTTAAAAGAGCAAGTTAGGAGAGAAAATTCAAAAACATAAGGTATCTACAAGATTGTAGAGCAACTTCAGCTCCAAAATTAAATTTAAACTCAATATATTTTCAACAATTAATTGATCTAGTTCAGTTAGACACTTTTGAATAATATGATACAAGTAGAATGGTAAATAATATGGCATTAAGTGCAATTAATTTATGATTAACTTCAAGGTAACGTTATTGAGGTTTCTTATAATAAAGTTGGAAAATGCTATAGACTCTAAATAATCTACTAAATTTTCTATCAAACCTCTCACATAGATGTGGGACCTATACAAACTCACATGTATGTCATGTGAGAGGTTTGGTAAAAAATTTGGTAGATTATTGGGGTATTTACATGTACGTCTTAATAAGTGAACTTATTGTCTAATAAGTTTTATTGAAAAAATTTGTCATAAAAAAATGTCACTAATTAAAAGTTTTAGCGATAATTTATAAAAATCATGACAAAAAAGTCACTAATTGTCAATTTTTAGTAACGTATGTAAAAAATTGTCACTAAAAAATATTTTTAGCGACAATTTTACCAAAACTTATTTTCAATAAAATTTGATGGGAATTAAGTCTAACTATTAGTCTCTAGCGTAACCCAATAAACTTGACAGATTAGATACAATAATATTTGATTGTGTTTGGATTACTTTAAGTTGGTCATCTCAACTTGAGAGAGCATTGAATCTATTTTGGGGCCGATATCGGTGATACAAACCACTCACTTTTTAGGACTAGTTGATTAGAATATTCATGTAAAAAAATTAAGATGATAGGATGTAGATTGTTATATATTTGAATCACATTTGTATTATAAAAAATGGATGATTATTCTTAAAATAATAATTACTGTTTTTTTTGTATAAAACAAATATGATTCAAACAAATAGTTATCGATATTTAATCATTTTAATTTTTTACATGAATATTCTATTAAACGAATCTTCAAATGTAAACGTTTCACATCGCCGATGTTGGTCCCAAATGAATCCAACATCTCCAAGCATTCTCTTAGAGCAACCTCATCAAGCTCGGTAGACAGCTTCTCCAGCTAAACTAGCGAGATGAACTCCAAAAAACCAGGCGCATCAATCTCGCTACAAGCTTTCCAAAATTTGAGGATGCTACAGTAGCTCGTTACAACAAACGAGCTACTGTTCATCGTTATTCATTTTTTTATTATTTTTTTTCCCGCCAAACTCTACCCTCTTGCTCTTCCGCGCCAAAACTACATAGCGGCAACCACTCCACAGCATTTGCTTTCACCATATCTAAAACTCAGGTTCTCTCTCTCTCTCTCTCTCTCTCTCTCTCTCTCTTTGTGCTGCTGTACTCTAGATTTGGATTAGATGGGATGAATTGGGGTCTGTAATTTTATTTGAGAACCATCAATGGCTCTTTGATTGAATTAAGTTGTTTGAACATCTTTGAAAATTTGTCTGCACAAAATTCTTGTATCACAAGTGTTTGATAAATTGCCTCAATGAAAGTGAATGCATAAATATGTTGATATTTTAAAGCTTAGATTACTTGTATATTTTTAAAATCTTTAAAACTGGGTAAAGAAAATTTCTATCATATTGAGGAAGAACATATATAGTTTGTGATCTTTATGGGTTTTTTTTGATACACATTGTATACAACTATGATATAATTTTAAGATTTCATTTTTGGCATGAGACACAGATTATCATTAATTCTATACCTCCTTGGATATGCATCCGAATCGCAAAATTGTAAATGATTACATCAACAGTTTTTTGAGATGTTAAGTGAACAAATTTTATGAGTCCCAGCCTCACGGGACAATTATTTTTATTTGATCTATCCATAGTTGATCAAGCAAATAGGGATGTTTTATATTTCTACTAGTGCTGAAAGAGTAGTATTTGAAGTTTTATTGCTCTTGATCGTGCGTCCCATATAGAAAGAAGAAAAGTAGATGACCACTGCATGTTGAACAATATCCTGAACTGATATTAGGAAACCAAAGGAAGAAAGTATTAAAAAAAAAAATAAATAAGCTGAGCCATTATGTAATCAGAAGATAAAACTTTAGATCTGAGTAGCTTTAAGCGCAATTAGAAAGAGTTCATTATGAGTATGTTAATTTTCATTTTCATTTTTTCTTGCATGTTTGTGAGTATGTTCCATTTATACCAACCAGTAATTCAAGTTTATTTGTGGTTAACAATTATGTAAAGACTTGATTTTAGTAATCATTAGTGAAAATAAATGTGTTTCCACTAAGAATTGGGAGTGGAAAGCCTCCTGGATATCATTGTCAAAGATGATGATCAAACCAACACTTTTACAAGTGGGTTGGGATTGACTATCAAAATCCTTTTTGTTTGTCCTTCCAAATTTGCCAAATAGTAACAATGAAAATAATTGTCCAAGGTATGTTTTTTCTGGTTGGGTATGTCCAAGGTATGTTAGTATTACATTTCTCTTGGCTTTTCATATAAGTATTAACCCAGAGGCTTATCAATCCCATCTCTCTACCATTGATTGCTTCTAACAACCCAAGTATCTTGAGCTTTAAAACAGCCCCTGATGAGATGATCCACATCTTCCACATGGCTATTACATCTGGGGCACATGCCAGAATTAGCAATATTTCTAACAATAACGAGTCTCATGTGATTGGTAGGAAGCCTCCCTTTTAACACAAGCCAAATGAATCCCTTTAGCTTTTGGGGGACTTTGACTTTCCAAACCCAGGACCAATCAGGCTCATTGGTCTCCTGGTCAGCAACAAGATTATAAGCAGATGCAGTAGAATAGTTACAATTAGGAGCCTTTCCATAGAGGGGTATCCAGTAATGATGTATGTACATGTGTTGCATTTTATACTCCTGAATTTGACTCATACTCAAACTATAAAAACACATTTATTTTCATTATTGATGTATGCAAATTGGGTTTCCACTAAGAATTAGATTTTTGCAAGTTTACATAATTGATTTTAGAAAATCCATTCTAATTTGATTCACTCTATCTTGTAGGATGGATTCAAGTGGAGACCCCTTCTTTACTAATCTTTTACAAGAGGGCTCCAACCTTGACAATCAATTCATGAACTCTCAATATCTTAACCAAATTAGTGAAGGTGCTGGCCAAGAATCTCAGTTTTCAACCAAAAAAGAATCTGCTGCAAAAAAGTCACGCAGTGGCAACTTTTCTAAAGAAGAAGACAATTTGCTTATATCAGCTTGGCTTAATACTAGCTTAGATGCAGTGCATGGAAATGAGCAAAAAAGTAAGACATTCTGGAGGAGAGTTGGGGAGTACTTCCATGAGCACAAAACATTTATTAGTGAACGTACTGATAATTCTTTGATGAACCGGTGGTCAATCATTCAACTTGGAACCAATAAGTTTTGTGGGTACTTTGCTCAAATTGAATCAATGCGTGAAAGCGGTGTGAATGAGCAAGACAAGGTATTAATTACATAGATATTTAGACATTTACCATTCAATATATTTTAAAATTTTGATATATATATATATATATTTTTCCAGATTGGCAAGGCAAAACTTATGTACCAGGAGGTTCATAACACCTCATTTCCATTCGAACATTGTTGGAATGTGTTGAGGCATCAACCAAAATGGTTTGAGACGTACCAAAAGAAAATTCCAAAAAGGAGTCGAAATCCCACATCTTCGCCTTCAACACCAGAGTTAGTCAATCTAGAGGAAGATGAGATCTCACGAGATGCGCATATACAATTGGAGAGACCAATTGGCAAGAAGAAAGAAAAAGAAAGGCTGAAAAAATTGAAGAGTCAAGATACTACAAGTTCTCCACTTGTAGACTTGCTAATTGACATGAAAGAAGATAGAAAGAAAGGAACTGAGAAAAAACTTGAAATGCTTGAGAAATCATATATTATTCATGTTGAAAAAGCTTCATTGGAGAAATTGAAGGAAGAAGAGAGAATCATGATGATGGATACTAGTGGGATGTCCCCAATGCAACAAGAATACTATTATCAGCGTCAAATGGAAATCATTGAGAGTCGAAGAAAGAGCAACATTTCCGAGTAATTTATGAAACTGTTATGTTTTTTGTAACTTTTGACTGTTAGTTTGGTAGATTTTGTTTGGATGAAATAGTTGGATCCTTTTGTGCTATATGGTTTCATGATGTAGAAACATGGGTTCTTTTTTGTGACTTTTGACTAAAATAAGGTTTATGTATATTTTGTAACCTTTGCCTATATAATACATTGGCATTTTGTAAGCTCTACTTGTTGGAGTTTGGTGGTACAAAGATTATTCTATTTCAGAATGACACTGAGCTGAATTGCTATTTTTTGGGTTGTTTTTACTGCTGTTTCGGATACTTTTGCTGCTGTTTTTTTTCCATTGTTTCGGAGCTATTTTGCTGCTGTTTCAGGGCTATTTTGCTGCTGTTTCAGAGTTATTTTGTTGCTGTTTCGGGGCTGTTTTTGTGGCTGTTTTGTGCTGAATTTGGACTGTTTTTGTGCTGAATCTGGAGCTCTTTTGTGGCTGTTTTTGTGCCAAATTTGGGGTTGTTTTGTGACTGTTTTCTGCTGAATTTGGAACTCTTTTGTGGCTGTTTTTGTGCTGAATTTGGACTGTTTTTGTGCTGAATCTGGAGCTCTTTTGTGGCTGTTTTTGTGCTAAATTTGGAGCTGTTTTGTGACTATTTTTGTGCTAAATTTGGGGCTGTTTTGTGACTGTTTTTGTGCTGAATCTGGAGCTCTTTTGTGGCTGTTTTTGTGCTGAATTTGGGCTTCATTTTCACCTCCAGAAACCACAAAATAATAGGATGAATTAATATGGATAATTTATAACATTTTGATAAAATGAATTCATCAAACAAAATAAAAAACATAATATAAATAAAATCATCAAAATCAATATGTCTAACACATGACTTTCCCAAAAATCAAATTACAAGCTACAACAGTTCAAAAAAAAGAAAAAAGAAAAAAAACTTACAAGCTACAATAAAGGTTGTAATCATGAGAACCAACCTAGTGTTTAGGCCCATTCTCATTAATTCCATATTGGCTATAGATTTGCTTATTCTAACCTAAGATTGGCTATAGATTTGCCACAAGTGCTCAACCAAATCTGATTGGAGTCTAGAATGAGTTTCTCTATCTCTTATGCGACGATGTTGTTGAATAAATTTGATGATATCAGGTGTACGTTCAAGTGACACTTGTGAAAGAGGGATTTTATCGATTTGTTCATAATCAATGTTTTGCTCTCCTCCGTCATCTCTTTCATCCTCAATGATCATGTTGTGTAGTATCACACAAGCCTTCATAATATCTGTAAGAGTTTGAAGATCCCATGGTCTTGCAGGTCCACGCACAATTGCAAAACGTGCTTGAAGCACTCCAAATGCACGCTCTACATCCTTTCTATATGCCTCTTGGGCCTTAGCAAAATGTTTATTCTTTTTTCCTTGTGGACAAGGAATTGTTTTAACAAAAGTTGCCCATTGTGGATATATACCATCAGCAAGGTAGTATCCCATGGTATATTCGTTTCCATTAATGGTGTAATTAACTCGAGGAGCACGCCCTTGAGCAAGCTCGGTAAATACGGAAGACCGTTCTAAAACATTGATATCATTATTAGACCCAGGTAACCCAAAAAATGCATGCCATATACAAAGATCATATGATGCTACTGCTTCCAAAATAATTGTTGGCTCATGTGCATGGCCAGTATACATACCTTTCCATGCAGTTGGGCAATTCTTCCAGGTCCAGTGCATACAATCAATGCTCCCTAACATCCCAGGAAAACCGCGACTTTCGCCAACAGCTAGAAGTCTAGCAATGTCGTCGTTGTTCGGTGACCTCAAGTACTCATCAGAAAAAATTGCAACCACTGCTTTGACAAATTTCTTTAGGCTTTTCATTGCAGTACTTTCTCCAATCCTCAAGTATTCATCCATAAAATCAGCTGCTACTCCATAAGTAAGCATTCTAAGAGCCGCAGTTATTTTTTGAAGAGCAGACAAACCGAGCACTCCAGCACCATTTCTTTTCTGAACAAAATATGGTTCATAAGCTTAAGCTTCTACTTCAGATTGAATGCGGAGAAAAAGAGAACGATTCATTCGAAACCTTCTCCGAAATAATTTGGGAGGATATACTGGTGGATCAGCAAAATAGTCGAGAAAAAGCCTTTGATGGCCTTGCAAAGGATTACGCCAAACAAACTCGCGTCGTTTACGAGCAGCATGTCGTGACCTTGATGAACTCTCGGCTTCCATAGAAGCTATTGTAACTATCTCCAACTCATCATCGGAGTCGGAGTCATAAAGCATCATGTCTAGAAAATGAAGATCCATATATAAAAAATTAATGAGGATAGAATGAAAGAAAAATATTTCATTTAGATTGTGAGAATTAGAGAACATATGCTATTATTTATAGTAGAAGAATATGACCGTTTGAAAAATTTTGACCGTTGATAAATAGAGCCGTTGGAATGCAGCAGAATGATTGAAGAATATGGTGTAGTTTTGGATTTGGGGTCTTTATATTTTATCCGAAACGCACTAGTTGTGTACCGTGTTGGTGACTTTCTAATGATCCGATCCGTTCATATTTTAGAGTTGATTGAGTAGATCAACTACAAAAATTTTCAACTCAATCGGAGATCAGCACGATGGCAACCCGAGCCGAACCGCAAGGCCCTGTTTTCCTCCAAGAAATGCTACCTGATCAAGCCCCTGGAAATGCTACTTGATCAAGCCAACCCATTAATTTAATAAAAAAAAGAAAGAAAAACAAATACAATAAAAAAATAATATTTTAATAGAATTGAATTAAAATAGAGAGTTTGATGAAGTGGGTACTAAAAATATGACTAGCTAAAATAGCAAAATAGCTTTTTAAGTTATAATTTGACTAAAAATTTAAAGAGATTGGTGTGGATGCTCTATTAGATAATCAACAACTTGAGAGCATCCAATTCTTGCAACAACACATACAACTCTCTCTACCTGCTTAAATATAATTTGATGATTAGAAAATGTCAAATATAATTCATATTTGTTTTTCTTATGGGCAGGGGATGTTTGCAAGTCTTTTTATGAGCTCATGACTCGTCACAAGTGATATTTCGATAGTTTGGCTCCTGATATCTAAATTATTTTTAAAAACTAAATTAATCCGGTAATATCCATTCAACTTAGGCAAATGATGTAATTGGCATATTTTTTATTTTTTATTTTTCCAGCAGGTTGCTTGGATGGCTACAACTTACTAGAGGGAACTAAGACCTAGTCATTTATGGTGTTCCAAAATGTTCTAATGATGTATGACATTTCACTTACTGTCTTTGACGTGAATATTTTTTATTTTATTTATTTTAATTCAAAATTGAACAATTAAGGTAAGAATAATTTATTTCTTATTTGATATCAATGTGTGGTTTACAATTATATACATATATTTTTTAATAAGAATAATTGCTAATTATAATTTTTACTTAACGTAAAATACTACCTGAACTACAATCATGATTCAACATAGAATGGAAAATAAATTTGTATGTGCACTAACTTGTTTATTTTGAATTAAAAAATATATATACATATATAATCAGTTCAAAGAGTTTTTCACTTGATTTAAGTTTTTCTTTATAGGAGTAGTTTAGATATTATAATTTTTTATAATGGGTAATTTTGGTTTCTTACAAAATCTCATCACTTTTTAAGTAGAAAAATAAAAATTATGTTGGAGTAATTTGTCTTTCTCACCATTTCTCTTTTTTATTTTTTTTATATATATATTTTTATCATTACTTATTTTATTAATCATTCAAACAAATGAGGATAAATATTAGGGGTGAGCAGCGGATATACCGATCTGCCAAAACCGACCGAAGCGAACCGATCCGCTGCATTTTGGATGGATGCGTGATGATAAGCGGCTGTTATACAATCTCTACTACTTTGTTCCTGATTTTGATAGTTTGAATTGTTTTTATATTTTAAGAACCACAAATTGTAATACTTTATGTAGATGAGGCATGCTGTGATTGTAATATGTGAATGAAGCATGCAGTGATTGTGATATTCTAAAGTTTCAAACTTTCTTACTTTGGATAAGGCATATAGTGATTGTAATATTTTTTTAAGTCATTAACTGTAATACTTTCTTTTTTTTTTTTTTTTTTTTTTGAAGAAATGCACAAGTTGAATTATGTTGAAAATTTATAAAATTTTAAACCGACAAACCGATTCGCATCCATCCACCAAACCGCCAATCCACTCAATCCACATCCGCCGGATTGGCGGACGGATGCGGATTGATTTTCTCTAATCCACCAATCTAATAGACGGATGGTGGATTAAAGGTTCTGTGACCGCAACTGATTTGCGCCCACTCCTAATAAATATGTATATATTCTTTTCTCATAAAATCCTTCCATCCAAACGGAGTCTTAATGTTTAATGCAAAGCAAGGAAGGAAGATGATCAATTAGGACCTTTCAAAAATTTAGGCAGGGATGGGCTTATATGTGCTTCTAATTTGGGCCTTTAGTGCTTTTAGCAGCCTTAACCTTTCCACGCAGTCTCCCTGACAAACGATATCAGTAGGTTAAAAACCATGGGCCACGGGTAACGGGTACGGCTTACAAAGCCCTCTTTAAGATTTCGTTTAGTTACTCACTATTTTAGTATAAAAATTAAAAAATACTAAAAAAATTAAAAAAAATTAAAGATGTCATTTTCTCTGTATTTTTTTGTACATTTTTTTCATAAAAAATTAAAAAATCATTTTAAACATACTAATTTTTTTACGTTATATTTTAACTAAAAAATAAAAAAATTACTAAAATAATGTGTTCCCAAACAAGACCTAAGTATGCACATAAACACTAAAAAATTAGTAACATTTTTTCAATTTTTTTGGGGCATTCAGGCCATAAATTTAATTTTAAATTTTTTTTGTCCGTAAGTTTAAATGTTGAAACACTTTGTTCATAAGAATAAATTTGTGCAAAATGACTAAAATATCTATATATATATATATATAGATATATAATAAGGGAAGAAGGTTTTTGAATTTATCCTAGAGACAATTGTCCTACTAAAATATTTTAATGGTCATGATTCATTTGTGTATTTAGATGGACGGTTGAGATGACCCCCTCAAATATATATCAATCATAATTATATATCTACATTTTCTTCCTGCCCAAAGAGTAAGCTTCCTACTTACCACGTCTCCCCTCTATTCTATCTTTATCTCTCTCCCTTCTCTCTTCTCACCTTCCCACTTACCCACGTCTCCTATCCATTCTATCTTTATCTCTCTTCCTTCTCTGTTCTCACCCACCTCATTCCCTCTTTATCTCTCTCTCTCTCTCTCCATGTTCTTCTTCTTCTTCTTCTTCCCTACCCTCCCTCCTAGCTCGCTCCTGAAACTGCTCTCACTCCCATTTCTCTCTCTGTAATTACAAAAATTCCAAATCATTTGGTTTCGTCTTCGACCCTCAAATCGAATTCCAATTCAAGTTTGTCCCGAGTTGATCACTTCGCTCACTCTTTTCAAACTAAAGGTAAACATTTCATTTTATTATGTTTGATTGTGTTGTTTCTCGCTGACGACACAGAAGAGACCTCCAATTTTTCTCATTTTCTGTATATATACATATATACATGTCTTCAATTTGTGTTGATTTGATTGCATGAAACTTCTCTCGAATCGATAGCCTTACTCTACTTTTTAATTTCTCTCTCTCTCTCTCTCTCTCTCATTATTGGTTGATTTTAGGTTTTTATATATGGATTGATGGATCATACTATTTTATTTTATTTTTGTTTGTGTTTAATTTCCTTATATTGGGATTGAAGAGTTTCTTTGTACATTGATGTTCTGATTATTGGAATTGTTGGGCTTCAAGGTCGTTTCTTTGTTTCTGGAGTGGTATACTTAACTGGGAAATTGAGTTGATTTTAGGTTTTTATATCTGGATTGATGGATCATACTATTTTATTTTATTTTTGTTTGTGTTTAATTTCCTTATATTGGGATTGAAGAGCTTCTTTGTACATTGATGTTCTGATTATTGGAATTGTTGGGCTTCAAGGTCGTTTCTTTGTTTTCGGAGTGATATACTTCAATCACTAATTGTTATTTGTTATTTGTGTTCAAATGTGGTGAGGTCTGATTTTCTCTCTATCGAGCTATTCTGTGGCAGTGTCTGTTCAAACCCAAAAATAGAAGATTAATCCCAATGTTTTGCTGAATGTTTCTATAAATTTCAATGCTCTGACTTCTTAGTTGAATGTTTATATAAATTTTCTGAATTTTCTATACCCTACTCTTTGAAAAGAAAAAATGTTTGTTCAAGGGCAGTTCATAATTTTTTGAATTTTCTATAAATTGGTGTATTCACTCCCTACTCTTTCAAAAAAAAAAAAAAAAAAATATCCTTTAACATAATCTATGAACACCAAAACTCTTAAAAAAAAAAAAAAAAAAAAAAAGCAAAGAAAAGGCAAAGAAAACTTTTCAACTTATATTCTCATAGTCATTTTCATTTCAGTAGAAATTAACTTGAAATTCTTGATGCTTGCATTTCCAATAGTCTACATGGAAATTCAGTATTATCCGTGTATTGAGCATGAGCATCTTGGTAGGTAGTTATTCACCCAAAAAAATCTTGGTAGGTAGTTTCTTTCTTACCAGGGACTGCATCATTTTGCCATAGCATTCTTTTCATTATTTCCATTGCATAATTTACTACAACATTACATTAAATAGTTGCCATAGCCAATGAAGGAAAGCTGTGGGTGCATAATTTGATGAAAGAATCTAACACTAAGGCCCCTGAAAATTCCAGTGTCAAGTTCCAGCTTTCTCACTGAATTTTGATTTTATTAATTTTTTTTCTACTTCAGGTTCTTTTTCTTTTTCTTTTTTGATATGATTGTTTTGAATTTTTTTATATTTTGGTTCTTCTCTATGTGCAGAAAAGCATTAGCTAATGCATTAGTAACAACGCCATCCATGTGGACTCTTGGAAATGCAGGTATGAGAGCATTGCAGGTTTTTAATTTCTTGAAACAAATGACCTTTTGGAGCCTTCGTATCTGTCTTCTCTTCTTCTTAATGTCATATTGTTAAGTTAATTTATTTATATAAAAATAATAATAATTCACAAGAAAGTTTGTAGTCAGGGTCACCACAGATAATTGGATCACCCTTTAAGCGAAAAGGGTAGGTGATATTTTGGATCTCACCACATGAAAAAGAACAACTTTTAGATCCTAGAAGTAGTGATGTTGTAGCTGCTTGAGTTTGGATGATGAATAATGGAATAATTATCAGTATTAAAGATAATGAAATCAATGCACCATTCTCAGAGTCTTTTCTTCTCATTTTTGTTCACAAGAAAAAAAAAAAAAAAATGTGACAATCTAAGTGAAGGTTTCTATAAATTTCAATGCTTTGACTTCTTAGTTGAATGTTCCTATAAATTTCAATGCTCTGAATTTTCGCTGAATTTTCTTAAAAGAAGTTGAATGTTTCTATACTGTCTAGATAAATTACATTTTAAAAAATTCATTCAGTAAAGAGAGAATAAACAGAGTAGAATTTCTTACCCTCCTCTCCATTTCTCTATTTCTTTTTGGCTCTCATTAAGGGTGTTTCCATTCTCCATACTATTATTATTTGTCATTTAGTTTCCATTCTCTCTCAGCTTTTGTTGTTTCCTTCTTTCCCCTCATCAGAGATCACTCCGGTAAGTTATTTCTCTCAAATTTTGTTGTTTCACTCATCTCCTTCTTTCTTTCTCAGCTTTGTTGTTTCAGCTTTTAATTTTATGGTTTGGTGTTATTGTTATTGTTCTTTTAATGTTACAGTAACTAATTTATACCAACAGGAAGTGGGACTGATCTCATTTTATGTTTGGGCTTTGAGAGCATCCCCTCCCGTGAAATTTATATTTTAAAGTTTTCTTTTCCTCTTCTCTTTCTGCCTTTGTTACATCATGATTTACTAAATGAAGAATTCTGTCCGAAATTAAAATTACAACGCTGATAGAAAATTTACTGACTGGAATACAAGGACAATTTCACTTACTGCAATTCAAACGACGCTATTTTTCCTTCGGCTCCCTTCAAACTCGCACTCGCAAGGTAAGACTTCGAACTCGCTCAATTTCTCTGCTCTTCATCACTGTGTTGAGTTGTTTGAATTCTATCTGATGTGAATCCTTGATATTGGTTTGAAATTTTAGCAAAACTCTGATTGTAGTGCTGCAATTCAAAACAATTCCTTGATATTCTTATTCTTCTATTTCAATGTTTTGTTCCAATCACCATTTTGTCCTTACCCTAACACTCTTTCTTCAACTCTTCTCTATCCTCATTTAAATCTCCCCAATCTTCTCTCTGGTTTCTCTACTCTTTATTCAGTCCCCAAACTAACAGATATGCTTTATCTACCCCTAATAAATTAATACATCTGCAACTGCAACTCATCATCTGTTCTTCAACTAATCTCGAAATATCATGTGTTATTGTTCTTATTCATAAATGAGAAACCACAAAATATAATAAATTCATGCCTTATCCCTTTCAGTTTGGTATGATGGTTGCTTTAGCACTTTTTTTCATTTTTACTTAATTTTTTTTTTCAAAAACTTTTTCTATTAAGTTTTACTAGACTAGATAAACCTGCAAATTTTTTTTAAGTCCTTTTTTTTTGGCTTTTTTGTCTTTATTGAAGATTTTTTTAAAAAATTTTAAAATTTTCTACCTTTTAGATCCTTTCAAATAAGAGAAAAAAGATTTTTTTAAAGATTAGAAAAAAAAAAAAGAAGAAGAAGATGACACAAATTTGAAAAAAATTCATTAAAGATAATATATATATATATAAAACTTATTTAGTTGTTGCCAAACAGAGGTTGGTTAACATTGTCTCTTAAACTTTTTTGCGACGACGTCTTGATTTCCATACCCTCCCTCTCAACCCATTTGGCTTCACAGCTCCAATGGCTTCCTCCATGCCCAAACAACTTAGAGAGCTTCTCCAAGAGCAACAAGAGCCTTTCATCCTTGAGCTCTACCTGTTTGAGAAAGGGTATCTGAGAAACAACTTCAATTCAAAGACCAGCTTTCATTGCTGCTCTGGCAATCCAAGCAGCTTCTTGAAGAGGTCAGCTAGCTGGGGTGGTCTAAGCAAGAGAAGAAAAGCTATTCCAAGCTGTTCCAAGATTGTAAAACTTCTGTGTTTAACAAGATTGTATCCATTACTAATGTGCTTTATTATATAGATTTAATAATTTTTTTTTCTTTTTATTATAGATTTAGTATACAATAACTTTAATTTATGTTTTTTGTTCAGTGTTTATATATATTTTTTACTTACTTTTATATTTTGATTTGTAATATTGGTGAACATTATAAATCTGATATGTTTGTTTCTTAATTTACAGCATTAAGATTAGGGGAGTTGTTATTTTATTTGAGCTTTGTAGAGCATGTAATACAAGCAAAATTGTTACAGGTTCTTTAAGAGAAAAATATTTCAATATATTTTTATAACAACATTTTAATCTTAATATTATTTACACTGTGCCCTTAGGCATGGGCATACACTAGTATATAATATGGCAGGACGGATTTTGAATTTGTCCTAGACACATTTATCCTATTAAGACATTTGAATGGTTAGAATTCACTTCTGTCTGGGATAAACAATGGGGGTGTTTGTTTCAGCTTTTCAGAGACAACTTATGGCTTTTAGCTTTGAAAAAGTTATTTTGAACTGTTTGGTTAAACTTATTTCAAACAGCTTCTGATTCTAACAGCTTATTTTAACTCAAAAAAGCTGATTCTGAGAAGCTGCTCACCCTTTGCTTCTGATTATCAGTTTCTGCTGTGGACATGTTAATTTATGATTATACTCTTAATTTTTTTTATTTTTTATTTTTTTAAAAATAGAAAAATACTCAAATGAACTATAGATTATTATTATTATTATTTTATGAGAAATGTAGACAAATAAAAAATAAAAAATAATTGAAAAAGCTATTTCATAGCTTATTTAACAAACACTACTCAGCAACTTAAATCTATAATCCAACAGCTACACCAAACAGATTAACAACTTCTGATTAAAGTCTTAATCTATAATCTGTTAAGCTATAATCTATAAGTTGTTTTAACAGCTACACCAAACGGGGCCAATAGAGATGAGACTCTTCTCTTTCACTCTACTTCAACTTCCCACCCATCCATCCTTCATCTTTTCTCTCTCAAGTCTCATTTCACTTTCCCAAATTTCAAATTTTAAAACACATTTATTCACTCTCTTCCCCCAAGAAGAGAGACCACACTCATCTCACTCTCTCTATAAACTCTCATCTCTTTGTCTCTTAACCTCACTTCATAATTTTCAAATTTCAAAACAACCCCGTCTCTCTTTTTTTTTTGTTTCTCAGCCTTATTTCCAATACCACACCACCGACACATCTCTTTCCGACGAATTTCTTACGACTTAGCCAAGTTGCTGCTCATCACCTCTTCTAGTCATCGCCACCGCTTAACGCCACCTCCTCCAATCATTGCCACCAATGTTGTTCATCACCACCACCGTTGCTCATAGTCGTCGTCGCCATGCCATAACAACTCGACGACTGTCTACCACCGTTCAAAAGAAAGATCAAACAAAGGGTTTGTTATTTGATCTAAGAGAGGATGGGAGAGAGAGAGAGAGAGTAAGGAATATGTATCTTATAGGTAGAGAGAGAACGAGTGGGAGAAGATGGAGAAATAATAGATAGAGAGAGAATGAGTGGTGAAAGATGGAGAGAATTGTGAGACCAATTCTTTGATTTCTCAGATTTTGATTTCTTAGCTTTTGATTTTTGTGTGTTTATGTATGTTTTTATTGCAATTTGCAGTAAGCTTTAAAGAGGGGAAAAAAATGAGATTAAAAGGAAACTAAAAAAATTGTAGAGATTGAATTTTGTTTTTTGATTCCATAAATAGAATAAAAAATTCACAAATTTGTTGTATTCAAAAATAAAAAGAGATCAGGGGGGAAAGAGACATTGACTCGCCAGAGAAAGAGAGAGAGACATTGACTTGCCAGAGAAAGAGAAACTGTCGCCAGAAAGGAAGAGTTGGACTTGCTCTCTCTATAAGTTAGAGAGAGAGAGAGGTGTGGGGGAGAGTGACAAAAAAAATACGAAAAGAAATAATAATAATAATAATAATAATAATAGTAGTAGTAGTAAATGAATCAACTGGGGAATTGATGGGCAACCCCATATGGGTTTTGTCCCACGTGGACCACTTGCCACATCACCCTGCAAATTTTTATTTTATTTTATTTTATTTTATATAAATACGTATACTTTTTTTTTTTTGGGACACATTCATCCATGCATACATATATCTATGTATATATACATACATAAATAATATCACATAGGATTAGACAATTTTTTCGGTTCATTTATCTTATTGGAAAAATACTTTTAAAAAAAATAAATAAGATAAGTGGAGAGAAGAAATTTTTTTAGAAAATAATATCAAATAGTCTAGTAGGACAATAATATCTAATATTTTATGTTTGGGGGAGAAAATAATACAGTGTATTTGGTTTCAATTTTTTGAAAATTGAGTTTTTTATTTTTTGTATTTTTTTATTTTTAGTAAATATTTTTAAAATTTTCAACATTTTTTTACTTTTTTAGATGTACCTTACTTAGATGTATCTAAACAATAAATTATTTGTGAAAAAATATTTTAAAAAATTAATAAATACATAAAAATATACATTGAATTTTTGTATTTTTGGTATTTAGTGAATTTTTTAAAGATTTTTTTCACAAATATTATATTTTCTAAGTGTATTTATGTTAGATGTATCTAAAAATTTTAAAAAAATACTTAAAATATTAAAAAATTTAGTGAAAAAAAAATACAGAAAATGAAAAAGTAGATTTTTTTGAAAAGTGAATTTTCAAAACTAAAAACAAACAGAGTGATAATTGTTTTGGGAAGTGAATTAAAAGTTGATTTTTTGAAATTTTTTTAAAAAATATGTAAAAAAAATAAAAATGTGATGTGACTTAAAAAAGTTAAAAAGTGAAAAAAAAAAGAAAAGAAAAAAAAAAAGACGACTTTTAGCCGAATTGCCAAAAGAAGCCTAAATGTAGATAAGTGAAGTATGTTAACAATGGAATTGTGAATGAGATTATGTTAAAAAATGTTTGTGAAAAATATAAATAAATAAGGTTGTCTAATAAGAAATGTAACATTAAAAAAAATTTATTAAGAAATGTAACATTAAAAACAAAAAAAAAAAAAAAAGTGGGTTCAAATTAGGGCTAAGTAAGGAATTCGTAAAATTCGTAATCCGATCCAGTTCAGTCTAGTCCAATCCGATAGGTTTGGATTGGTTTTTTGAATCCGTGATTCGGTTCCGGATTAGAAATTTCAAAATCCGTAGGCCAGGGATCGGTTCCGGATTAAACCTCACGATTCTGGATTGGAACCGATCCAGACCGACTAGAAATAATTTATATTTATACCATATACAGCGTATGTTTTTCTTTGATTTCTGGTATAGTGTTATTCATTGTGTTAAGGAAGTAAGACAAAAGGTGGATGACTTAGTCTGCATGTTACCAATTAAGGTGCATTCATAAAGATTGAAAGCTGGGCTCATTTCTGAAGTAACCTGAGAAAAATAAATGTAAATATATTGCAATAAGTTAATCATATACTATATATATATATATATATATGTATTTTATATTGACAAAAGCATTTTTCACACTAAAACCACTCATTGATGAGCTATTTAGCTTATTTGGTAGCAAACTGATTTATCAGCAATATTAGCTAATTTCATAGAAATCAAATACATCACCAAAGAATTATGCATGATCTTATCAATTCCTAACATCAGAATGGTGGTTCAGTTATTACTTAACAGTAGCATACAAATAGACCTACACAAAGGATGTTGTTTGCTTTAAATGTTATATATTTTTTTTGTTATTTAATTATGTGAATCCGTGATCTTAAATCGATTCAATTCGTGTTAAAACGAATTGATTCGGATTGGTTCTACGATTTAAACGGATTAGATTGGTTCTAATTTTTCAGGAACCGTAGATAACGGATTGGTCTTGATTTTCTCCCAATCCAGATCATGCTCACCTCTAGTTTAAATGTTGTTTTTTTAAAACTCACTTTTTTTGGTAAATGTTGGGGTTTTTTTTTTTGGTAAATAAATTTGAATTTAAAATTTAAATTGGGTTTAAATTAAGTTATTATATAAAAAAAAAAGTGATAAAAGTGGTTTATATTTTATTACTACGGAGCTTTTCACAAGACAAGTGAGAAAGAGAGACAGAAGAGAGATAGTGAGAATGGTGTGATTTTACCTACCTCGATGACAAAACTCACGACACACAAACATCATGAGCATTTATGTCTGGATAATTTTATAAAATTCATTTGAAAGTTAAAATCAATCAGAATTTTATTTATATTTAACCATCAAATTTCTAGCAACTAATTTAATAAAATACATTTTAATCTAATAATTTTATATTCAATTATATTTTTATACACGGTATACACTCCTTTTTTTTTTTTGATTCATACAATAGATATGCAGATAGACTACTTCAATATATCCGTCAGGGAGTATCCCTTAGCACCTACAGTATATCTGTAGGGAATCCCACCGCACCTACGTCGGGGCCGAAACTTAGGCCCCTCGCATGCTCCAGGCGCTAAGGAGTATGTTTAATCCCAACAAGGAGTTATGGAGACTCGAACCCAAACTTTGAGCGAATGATTCGAAAGTCTTATCCACCGAACCAACCTCTTGTTACTCTCCTTTGGCACAACTCTCGCAGCCCTCCTCTCTCTCTCTCTCACTATTCATAGCAGAGGTGGCGCCGTTGTCGATTTAGAATGAGCACGGCGACGGAAAAAATTGAAAGGATACCTCAAATTTAGTAAAATATTAAATAGATAGATAGAATTTAAGAGAAAAAATTGAATAAATAGTTAAAAAATTTAGATAGATAGGCAAAATATTTGAACAAATAGATAAAAAAAATTTGAACAAATAGTTAACGAAAAGTCAAATAAATCAAAAAAGTCAAACGGTAAAATTGAAAACAAAACATCCTTCAAAACTTCTTACCAAATTATTTCACAAACTACGGATCTCTCACTAATAAAAAAATATCCATTGGATCTAATGCACTATACTGTCTTTAAATTGGATTTATTACCAATTTCTTCTTTTTTTTATTTATTATAAATTTGTTTAAATTATTTCCTGTTAAACTGATATTTTTCAAATTCAAAAGATAAATTATAAATACACCAATTGAAATTTGATTAAAATATAGATAAGCCCATGTGATTTTGGAAATTAAATCTCATCCCTTTAAATTTCTAATCACATAACAAATAACCTATTTTTCTCAATAAATCATCAAATTAATTAACAATTTTAATGATTCATAAATATATTTTAATTAATAATTCAAGTAATTTTATTGTTGTATAAGAGAGTAGTTAAAAATTTTACTTTTCTGTATTAATTTTATTAAATGAAAAATTCTGAAAAACAAATATTTGTAATTTCTAAAGTCATAAGGAGTAATTGGTATTTTAAACAAATTCCATGGATTTATTTGTATTTTACCCAATCCAAAATCTAATATTTAGATTTGAGGTCATTATAACATTGATGTTAGTTTTTTTTTTTAGTTTAATATTTCATCATATAAACAATGGCAACTCATAAATTGTACAAAGAAGGGATCAAATTATTAATTTTTGTGAAAAGTCAGAAAAACTTATATAGATTTAGGTGGATTAAAATAAATTACTCCCTTCGCTTTAAAATATTAGCCTCTTATTCTATTTTTTATTATCCCAAAATATTAGTACATTTTCAAAAATTAAGGACAAAAATAATATAAATTTCCTATTTTGTCATTTTTTTAAATTCATTAATAACATAAAAAGTATAATCATGACAATTGATATTTTTTTCAAAAAATATAGTATCAAAGGGTAATTTTGAAAAATTAATTTTTTTTAAAGTACAATAATTGTTCTAAAAAAAAAAAAAAAAAAAAGAGTTAAATTTCCTAAAAATGACTATTATTTTAAGATGGAAGGAGTATTTTTTTTTTTTTTTTAATTTCTCTGAATACTCAAACTTACATAGGTTAATGAGATTTTTGAAATTTGAAAAAGTAAAAATAGAATTATCTAAAATTTAAAAATACTAATTTCTCATATATATATATATATATATATATATTTAAAAGTGTATATAATTAATTAGAATTTTGTGAAATTTGAGAGTTCCGTCCCCTCTGTGCTATCAAAATTGTATCCAACAATTTTTTTTTGCTTAACATATATTAAAATAAAACTTCATAAATTTTAATAACAATAAAAATTAGATATATATAATATACAGTTAGTATAAATAAATTTTCAAAAAGGGTAAAAAAAACTGGATAAGCAAAATATGTATGTTTATTAACGCACAAGAGATTGGCCCTTCCATGTGAAAAAAAAAAAAATTCTGTGATGTAATTCCCCCAATCTTAAATTAGAGACAGAAACGTGACTGGTGGACATTTCATTAATAATAGCAGCGGTGTTTGCGATTTGGTTACGGCTGTAGAATTTTTAATTTGCCATTCATTTGTTGGTTTGACGAATTAAAAAAAATCAAATCACATTCATTCACTGGATTGATAGGTCCTGATTGGCGAATGGATGCCAATCGATTTAATTGTTTAAACTTTTACAAATTTTGAAAATAATATATAAATTATCAATATTTTTTTTGGATAACAATCTATTTTTTTTTTTTTTTTGATAACAATCTAACTCAATACAACCTAAAGATTATCAAGTAAATTATCAAATACTAATAATAAATACATATAAGAAAACTATACATTGTCAAAATTATTTTATTACCTTTTTTTATTTAAAAATTATTTAATTTGATTTTTTAAAAAATAACAAAATTAAGTCTTATATTTTTCACACAAAAATACTAAATATCAACACTTGCCATTTGATAAAAGGATTTTTAAATTAAAAATAAATTGAAAACACAACAGAATATCTAAATCATTTTTCAATTAAAAATACAAACAAAATATCTAAATAAATTGAAAACACAAGTCTTACAAATTACTATAGGTACTCGGGTTTTGACAATTCGATTGCAGCTAAATGAACTTGAAATCTCTCATCTATCCAAACCTAAACAGATTAGAAAAAAAATTAATCTATAACCGTCCGCTTATCATTAAATGTGACAGATAAGATCGATTCAATCTCATTAGAAGAATGAAAACATCTACAGCTCATTCCTAAATAATAGTTACTTCAATGCACTAGTGGACGGACGTCAATAAACAGCGAAAATCAACATGTATATTGTCCTCGTGACGGACGGACGATTTGAAGGATTGTATTCAGTTGCAGGTTGTTCCGAATGCACAGTAACAAAAACTTATTTCGTGGTCCAAAACACCCCGCTGAATTTGTTTTTACCAAACATAATTCACCATTTTTCATCTTGTTCTCCAATCACCTTCTTTACCAATTATAGACATACGATGTCCAGAACCACCCAATAACTTATTGAGAGCAATCCATATTTTTGTACTACAAAAAACGATATTAAACTGTACTGTACGACACCAGTAGTATTAGTAAATGGTATTAGTAATAGTAGAAGTAGCAACTGACCGACACGAATCAATCAAACCCAAACAAGCCAGACCCCCCACACAAAACACACACTTCCTAGAGAGAGAGAGATGGAGGGAATGAGTTCAGCGGTGGCGAACGAAACGGGAATGGCCAGCGAGCACAGGCCTCACAAAATGATGATGCACATGACATTCTTCTGGGGAAAGAACGCATTGATTCTGTTCCCGGGTTGGCCCGGAACCGATTCCCGAATGTACGCCCTGGCTTTGGTTTGCGTCTTCCTCTTCTCCGTCCTCGTCGAGTGGTTATCTTACTGCAATCTTGGCAGAGAGGGGGGTTCGAACCGCGTCGCGTCCGGGCTGACCATGACAGCAGTGCACACGGTGCGGGTGGGGCTGGCGAACATGGTGATGTTGGCCCTGATGTCCTTCAATGTGGGAGTGTTCTTGATGGCAGTAGCCGGGCATGCCTTGGGCTTCTTCTTCTTCGGGAGTAGGGCTTTCGGGAAGCTTCCACCGCCTTCTTCTAATGTTCGTCCCATGAGTTGCTGATGATGATTCTCAGATGACAAGGTCTCATCTCACTTTATTTATTTATCTTCCTAATTATAGGGTATGTAGGTCGTAATGTTTTGGAATTATTTTTATTTTGGATCGAATGTTTGGGATGGAAAGGGGCTGTTTGGAAATAAATTGTTTTAGTAATTTTTTTATTTTTTATTAAAAAATTGTGTAATGTGATAAAAAAAAGTTATGTGACCTAGATAAAAAGAAAATGGAGTATATTTTTTCAGGTGGTTGCTAAACACTAATTACTAAAGTGGGATAATTAGCAGCAGGTAATTTATTTACTTAAATTTTGGGTAAATTTTTATTTTTATTTTGATAAGGATAAAATTTTGAAAGTATTTAAATATGTTTTGTATTTGTGAAATGATTAGCAAGAAAATAATTGGGAATAGTTTAATTTTTAATTATTTAGTTTAATTTATATTGAAATATGATGTAAAAAGTATAAACGGTTTGAGGACTGGGGATACAATTATTTTGGTTGCATTTGATATAAATTAGATAGAATAATACTATGATGATCTATGATAGGTTGTTTCAATTTAATTTAAAGAGGGGTTATGCATAATCAAAATATTTTATTTTGTTTTTTCATTTTGTATATGATTTTTATCATGAATACACACAATTTTTATTGTAAATATATATGTGTGTGTAATCTATCTATACTATATATTAAGCAAAATGAGGTTTTTAACCCTCGTAGCCTGTGGGAGTTTCAATATTCCAATCTGAATTTTCTAAATTTTTTATTTTTATTTTTTATTTAAAAAAAAAACTCAGCATTTATTGATTTGGTTAAAAATCTCCTGATCAACATTTATTAACTTTTTTCAATTCACATATCTTTCCACATGCCTGCATTTATTGATTGGGTTAAAATCTCCTGATCAGCATTTAAAATCTCTTCATATAAATAATTATAGATACAATCTGTGTATAGTTATTACAGTACCATTTTCAACTTCTCTCATATACTATAGTTAGTGATAAGATTGTTAAATTATTTTTATAAAAAATCTTAAAAAACATAATTTATATATTGAAAAAAATCTAAAACAAATATAAATATCTATAATCATCTCGTGTATAGCACGGGTGATAGGCTAGTATGAATATATAAGAAAGAATAATGCTATATACACTAATTAGTGTATATATTAGTGTATATATTAGTGTACCAACAGATGATATGACACAATTTTAGAGGTTTTAGGTATTTGTAATTTGTATAATAAATTGGGTCATTAATGATATCATAATACTAGTTGATACATTAATTGATGTATATAGCACCACCGTATAAGAAATTAATAGCAAAATAAATTTGATAATAAATACTAGTTATCAAAAAAAAAAAAAAAAAAAATCATTTAAAAAGTGGATTGACTTTTTGATTATTTTAGTTTGTAATTAAAAAGTCTCGTTTAAGAAGAATTTTTTGATTTTTTTGATTTTTTTATGAAAAAAATATAATGATTATGAATTGAATGTGATATTTTATTTTATTAAATTAAAAAACTTATTTGATGTTTTTTATAACTAAAATAATCCCCCAAATCCATTCTTCTGAAACGCCAATCTATTCTTCCCAAACGAAGCATTATAGATTGAGTAGAAATAAAAGAGTGGACAACTTATGTATGGTTCATGCATTTATTGTTGTTAGGATGAGATACCTAAACTCTACCTTGGAATAGGAATGGTTTATGCATTTATTGTTGTTGTGATGAGGTACCTCTCAACTCTGAACGGTGACGTCATATGTACTAATTAGTGTATTAATTAATGTACTAACATTAGGTATGACATTATTATTGACCCCACTCATTATTCAAATTATAAATACCAATAATTTTTTAAATTATGTCACATCATCAATTGATATATTAATTAGTACACTAATTAGTACATATAGCATCATTCAATTCTGAGATACCTAAACTTTACCTTGGAATATGGATGGTTCATGCATTTACTCTTGTTGTGATGAGATACTTAAACTCTACCTTGGAATATGGAGCTTGTTTGGAATAGGGATGGTTTATGCATTTATTGTTGTTGTGAATATGGAGCTTGTTTGGAATAGGAATATAGATGGTTTATGCATTTCTTGTTGTGATGAGATATCTAAACTCTATCTTGCAATATGGTTTATGCATTTATTGTTGAGATGAGATATCTAAACTTTACTTTGGAATATGGATGGTTTATGCATTTATTGTTGTTGTGATAAGATACCTAAACTCTACCTTGGAATATGGAGCTTGTTTGGAATAGAGATGGTTTATGCATTTATTGTTGTTGTGATGAGATATCTAAACTCGAGTCTGGATCTTCTGCCGTGGTCTCCTGCGGCGCTCTGCTGCGGTGCCCCAAAACGACGTTGTTTTGGGGCAAGTTTTCAACCAAAAAAAAAAAAAAAAAAAAAGCAAGAACCAGAGAAGGGAAGAAGAAAGAAGGCAAAGAGGAGGAAGAAAGGCTTTCACCCAAGGCGCCACCATCTCCCTGCCATCGCCGCTGCAACCCGCCATCACCGCTGCCATAGCCACGAGCCCCCTTCTCTCTCATTCGATCTCCATGGCCAGATTCAATATTGATGAGTTTGAAATTGTATTTCGAAAATTTCATGAATCTGATCTTGAAGTTCTCAAACCCACAAAATATATATATATATGTATGTATGTATGTATATGAAACTTCTTGATCTTATATATATATATGTATCCAGATCGTTTTGGTTCTAATTCTTGCCTTCTCTCTCACCCTTTTTTTTTTTTTTTATTATATGAATCTTGCCTTCGAAAATCAGAACCCAAAATATATATATATATATATGTATGGATAAAATATATATATATATATATGTATATGTATCCAGTCCTGGATGTATCCAATCCATGAACTTGAACTCCATCCAAGATCAAGTTTATATTAATATATATATATATATATATATGTATCCAGTCCTGGATGTATCCAATCCATGAACTTGAACTCCATCCAAGATCAAGTTTATACAATATATATATATATATGTATGTATACATCCAAGAATCAGATGTATGTATATATCCATGAACCTGATTCTTGCCTTCGAAAATTTCATGAATCTGATCTTGAAGTTCTCAAACCCACTTTGTGTTCAAATATATGTATATATCCAAAAAAAAAAAAAAAAAAAAAAAAACTTTATGAATGAAACCCACAAAATATATATATATATATATATATATGTATCCAGATCATTTTATATATATATGAAACCCACAAAAACTTCATGAATGAAACCCACAAAAAAACTTCATGAATGAAAACCCAAAACAGAAGATGCAAAATTTAGCGAAGAAGATGAAGCAGAGGACCCAAATGGATGTACTCGCCGCCTCACGTTGCAGTCTATGCTTGCTTGCACCTACTACTCTGTTTCACCTCTTTGCCTCTGTCAATAGGTAGGTTCAAGCAAATGAGGTAGAAAGAAAAGGGGGAAAGGAGAAGGGTTAAAAAAAAATATAACCAAAACGACGTCGTTTGGAGCATGGCAGGAAAGCGCCGTAGGAAAATACGACAGAGGATCCGGACTCATCTAAACTCTAGCTTGGAATATGGATGTTTCATGCATTTACTATTGTTGTGATGAGATACATAAACTCTACCTTGGAATATGAAGCTTGTTTGGAATAGGGATGGTTTATGCATTTATTGTTCTTGTGATGAGATACCTAAACTCTTCCTTGAAATATGAATGGTTTATGCATTTATTGTTGTGATGAGATATCTAAACTCTACCTTGGAATATGGATGGTTCATGCATTTACTGTTGTTGTGATGAGATACCTAAACTCTACCTTGGAATATAGAGCTTGTTTGGACGAATAATCTCAACACATTTTCCAATGCATTTATTGTTGTTGTGATGAGCTTGTTAAGCTTTTTGTTACCAACTTAAAAAAGTGGCTAAAAGTCAAGTTTTCAAAACACACCAATATTACTGTTTGGTACAATTTTGAGAATGATTATAACTTATTTTAATTTAAGAATTTGTATAAAATTATTTAGTATAATTTTTATTTATAATTTATTAGGCAGAAATAATTTAAATAAGTTAAAAAAATTGATTATTTGAAAGTTGAAGAAGGGATGTTTTTAACTTTTATTTTTTGATTATCTACTTTTAGCTTAAGAAAAGTTCTATCAAACAGGGTCAATATGTATTATATGCACCATATAACAATAAAATAAAATTATATGATTTTATATTTTTTGAGTTATAATTAATAAAAAATTATAATTAAATACAAAAAAGTCATAACTAAATATTTTAAAATAATATGATAATTAAAAATGAAAATTGGTCATTACTAAATAAAATTTTAACTAAGGGTGTATATGGTAGAGGATGTGAATAATAGGATTCTCTGTAGAAAAATGAGAGATAACAATTCAATGTGATATTTGAAAAGTTAATTATAAATTAGTGATAGAATTTATTAATATTAATATAATTAGGATAAATTATAAATTCATTCTCAGAGGTTTCCTTAAAATACATATTGCCCCTTGTGATTTGCAAAATTATGAATACCCCTTTGTCATAATTTTTTATTTAACAGAATTAACTGAAAAAATGAAATTCATAATTGCTCTCTTGTATAATAATAAAATTACCTAAATTATTAATTGAAACATATTTCTAACATCATTAAAAATTGTTAATTGACTTAATAATTTATTCATAAAAGAGGTGATTTGTTATGAAATTAGAAACCTTAGAAGGTGAAATGTAATTTCCAGAACCGCAAGGGGTGATTTGTATTTTAATCAAACATCGGGGGTGTATTTTTAATTTACCCTAATAATTAAAATCTTAAGTTTTTCCATGAGTTTGAAAAAAAATTGTGAAATTACCACTGTGTAATAGGGGTGAGTAGCGGATATTTCAATCCGCTCAAACCGACCAAACTGAGTCGATCCATCCCATTTTGGACGGATGCGTGATGATGAGCGAACGGTTGTGAATTGATTTTTTTCAAGGGAATGGCTTCTTTCTAGTCTGTGATCGAATTGACGGATACTGTTGGGCCCATATGGGCCTACCACGGGTCTCGTTTCGATAATCCGAACCGTTCAATGTATAGAAATTATCGAGTACTATATGCCTGTAAAAAATCACGTTGATCAGATATCAATAGCTATATGATCAAATTAGATTTTTGTAAGCCATTTATTTTTTATAGTCCATTTTTTTCATATAAAATTGATTTGATCACATAGCTATCGATATCCGATCAACGTGATGTTTTATAGACATACTAGCATATGCCCGTGCCTGAAAGCATGGTGTAAATAATGATGAATAGCTATCATTGGTGCAATTTCCCCTTCAATGAATTACTAAAATTCTATGGCATTACCTTTGTTTACAACAATTAATTTCTTCATTAATCCATCATGGAGACCTACAAATAATGGATCAAAAATAGTGCATGTATTAAGCACTCAATACAATAAGGCAAACTTATTGGAAAAGAGCTGCAGATCTAATATAAATTATATAGCCTATGTTTGGGAAGTTGGGTTTGAGGACTTAGCAAAAGAAGCCAAAAATGTTTTTCAAGTTTCAAAATTATATAATGGTAAATACTGCAAGATAAAAGTCAAACCAGTCATGCACTTCAATGCAATAATCAAACAACATAAAATATAATCATCAAGCCTAATTCATACTGTTTCTTCCAGTCTATCAACTGGGGGTTGGATTATATATATAAAGCTTAAACAGTCAAATGGGAGGTCAGACAAAACAACTCGTGTTCACCTTTCCTCTCTTAAAAATTAGGAAGAAACTTCAATTGGTTGGAGCCCAAGTGTGCCAACAGGAGAAGTAAAAACTTACTTGATTCAGTACATGTGAAAAAAGGGCATAATCAACAAATGCAATTAAGTGCAATTAAGTAGAGATGGCAATTTGAAACCGGCCCGACGGGGATCCCCGATCCCGACCCCGATTTAAGCGGGTTTTCCCCGAAAAATACCCCCGCGGGGACGGGGATGGTATCGAAAAATGAATCCCCGATGACATCGGGGACGGGGACGGGGATAACTGTCTCAACCCCGGCCCGGCCCGCCCCCGGCCCGAAACTCCCCCGAAATTTCCCCGCTTGTATATACATATCTGTATTCTGTTTATGTTATATTAATATTATATTTGATTATATTAATATTATACCTATCTATTTGTTTAGGTTTTATTAAAATATTATATCTATCAATGATAGATATCTCAGTGCTCTCTCTCTCTTATTCTCATTCTCTCTCACTCTCGTTTCAGATCTAAATCTGAAAATGTCTTCTCTCTCTCTTTTCTCCTCACTCTCCCTGGTACGCCGATCTCTCTTCACTATCCTTCGTCCGCCGAGCTCCCTCCTCCGCCGATCTCCATCGCCACTGTCGATCCTAGATCTGGTGGAGTCACAGCCACAGCCTTCCGATCGTCCATCGCCACTGTCGATCATCGATCTGGTGGAGTCACGTCGATCATCCTTCCGTCGATCATCGATCTGGTGGAGTCACGTCGATCATCTGTTGTTAATGATCTGTGTATGTCGTTGAAAATGTATGTGATGTTGTTGTTGATGTTGAAACAATTTAGGCGCATCTATTTCCATTTTTCTCACGGTAATGTGTAAAAAATTTTCAGATTTCAGATTTTCGGATTTTTAGATTTCAGATTCAGTTTTTTTTTTTTTTTTTTTTTTTTTTTTTTTTTTTTTTTCAGATTTCAGATTTTTTTTTTTCAGTGTTTCTCTTCAATTTCAATTTTTTTTTTTAAAGGTGATGATTGTTGTTGTTGATGATGAGGATGATGAAAACAGATTAAATTTTTTTTGTTTTGTTTTGTTCTTGGGTTGTTGTGTTGAACAAAATCAAAAAAAAAAAAACAAAGAAAGGATCGGGGATATTTCGGGGTCGGGGAAACCCGATCCCCGATCGGGGGCGGGGGTGGGGAGAGTGATAGCTTCCCCGTCGGGGATCGGGGCCGGGGACGGGGCCATGTTCACCGTCGGGGATCGGGGACGGGGAGTGTGATCCCCGGCCCCGCCCCGCCCCGTTGCCACTCCTACAATTAAGTGCCCTGTAAGTTTTCATAATCAACAATGGAAAAAGGGCATTGAACTTGAAAGAACAATAGACAGGTAATATAATCCTGCTGAGTTGTAGGGCATTAAACTTGAAAGAACAATTGAAGTTTGGGTTTTAACATAAATAATAAAAGCATGCCAAATATTTTCAAAAACTGTCATGCTTTATTATATAGATACTCATCCATTTCCTAATAGTTCAATAATAATGTAGCTCAAAGAGTTCGCATAATTTAATCAATGGCAGAATATGACATACTTGCACCAAATAGCATTTTCAGTTGCAGTAAGCCACCAATTGTGAACTAATAGCTCATAGTTTAATCAATGGCAGAATATGACATACTTGCACCAAATAGCATTTTCAGCATCATAAAATATCGAAATTAAAGAAAACGGCACTACCATTGGAGATAATTTTCAGCATTATAACAGTTAAGATAGAACCATAATTTTCAGCATCATAACAGTTAAAACAAAACCACTTAAAAATTTGAAGTATGATTCAAACCCAAGAACGAACAAAATCTCACAAACCATAAGAGGTAAATTTGTATTTTGATAAACCAACGGTCAAAAACCCAGAAATCCCACATTCACATGTCCCTATGTATGCCCATCCAATTCAACTAACAGTGTCAAATATAACTTTCCAGAAACAAACCCTTCTGTCAAACTAATAAATAGACAAATACCATTGTATATGAGGCAATATGCAAAAACACTTTGATTAACACTATGATATTGTTTTTTGCACATAAATTGCTTCATACTGACAACATAAATGCTTCACTGAAACAGTGAATAGAACTCACTTGAGAACATGGGATGCCATCAACAACTCAGGCTCTCCACCCCATACATAAGGTTGTTAAATTATTTCCACATACGCTTCAATGAACCTAAAACCCATGAAGAGAATGAACAAACACTTCCATTCCGATTTAACCATGTGCAACAACACTAACTAATGTACTTCAAAAAAATAAAAATCAAGTTAAACCATACCTACTGTTTTCAATGTGTTTGATGAAGGAAATCTTGAATTGCAGCAAGGGAAAAGGTTGATTTAAAGGATTGATTTGATGAACTCACCTATTCATCTCAAGCAGCTGGCAGTTACCAGAACCAGGTGGTACGCCCGTGCTTGAAGGCACGGTGTAAATAATGATGGAAAAGGAGGTGAGAAAGAAAAACCTGGTGGTGGTGGTGATATAGATGGTAGTCTCAAGTTACCATCTGAGTCATATTTTATTGGCATCCCTCTCTTCTTCACCAACAAACCACCACCACCACCAACTACACCATCACCACCTGTGGTGGTGATCTGTAGGCTTCTCTCCATGCTCATGTTCATCACTTCAAAAATTAATCACTTCAATAACAAATTGTATTATTATTAAAATAAAAAATAAAAAAAATAGAAAAGCCCTGTCATTAACTAATGTACTTCAAAAAAATAAAAATAAAAAAGCGCACCGACGGAAAAAAAAGAAATAACAAAATCTAAATCAACAACCAAATTGAACTCATCTTGGTAATGAAAAAAAGAAAAGAAACAGAGAATAACAAACTCTTCGCTTGGTAATTCAACAACAAACTCTAACTAAATTAATTCCTCCATAATTTACAAATCAACACAGCCTAAAAAACCCCATTTATTTTAGAAACAGAGCACTTCAACTAAGCCCTCAACTTCATAATAAAACAGCAAAATCATGAAATTGAACAGCGGTACCAAATTTGAATAGCAAAATCATGAAAAAAATTATAATAACAAATAAACTGTAAAAAAACCCAACAATTAAAAAAAAACAAAAAAATAATAAATTATATGGAACAAAAAAAATTGAAAATTTACTATTTCACAACAATCAAAAACCCAACAATTAAAAAAAAAAAAAACAAAAAAACAGAAAATTAAAATTTGAACGAAAAATATAGTAAAATATTCATTCTACAATATAAATGCTCTGAAAGTTAGAAAATACTAATAATATTGTAAAATATTCATTCTACATCAAATTGTAGTAGGCTAGTAGCTAAATGTAATATATGGTCCATTTCATGTAACTTCAGTGCATAATCACAAAAAGCATGTTACAATACTTAGACTACATCCAATAAAGGTGTCTAATATTCTCCAAAACTATGTAAACTCTTCTTCTTCTTCTTCTTTTTTTATTTTTTATATTTATTTTAATAACTGAGAACGAATCCTAGCAGGGCCCTTTGAAACAAATCAATTCTGTGAAGATTCTATTCACTAACCCTTTCAATGGTGCTACAAATTCCCATTTCTGAGGTTTAGCATCCTTATCCCTGCATATCTGTAATAAATGGAAAAGATTACAATCCCTTTTTCGCAAAATATAGTGGAAATATACTTCAAATTTTAACTAAATTTTCTTGCAGTCTTCCCAGTTAAATCATTTTTTGCACATCTTAGGAGGGTTTGTATGGTCTAACTTATCCTGAATCAGGATTTGCTCAAGCTTATTCAAGTGTAACATACGTTATGTCCTATACAGACCCATTTATGTTCTGTTTGCTTCTCTAATATTTGATATCTTTTGCCTTCGGTGGTACTAGGGATAAATATGATTCCTTTCTTACCACTTTAAAAGCACAGCTAATTTGTAGCTTTCAAAAATAATCTTTTAGTCATTTTGGTGATGACCCCTTGTTTGCTTGCGCATGAGTGTATGCAATTCTATTTTACTAAAAGACATGCTGTCTAAATGCGATATGACAAAAATGGAATGCTATGCTGTCATCGCATCCAACTTAAGTTATAAACAGAAGTTGCACTAAACAATGTGACAAAAGAAGCTATAAGCAGCTCCATAAGCTGCACCAAACAGATAAAATGACACTAATAATTACAAAGTACATTTACTATAAATGTTAGAATGAATTCTTGTAAGCAATCTGAGGCCATCCTTTTCAGCTTTCATTTCTATAGTAGTTCACTTCACTTGCATTTGTTTATCTGAGTGGTGTGCATTCATTCCATGAGTTGCAATTTTTATTTCCATCTAATAACATGATCTTCTTCTGGTTAAAAGCCCCAACTAAAATCACATCGCTAACTACTATCTGAGCTGAACTAAAAATATAGTAGCATCAGAAAGTGAATTCAGTATTTTGATCTTTTTTGCAACATGTTTTGTGGCAGCGATGATGTGGCTTTTGCATTGAAAGACAACAAGGAGCTACCTTGGTTAGCCAAGTATCTGTGAGATTCATCGATAGTCAGAAGAACCAAATGAATGACATGCAGTTCATCATCCAACATTATTTATTAATTTATTTTTCATTTTTCATCTTTACACTTCACAATTCTACAATTCTACAATTCATACCAATTTATGTTGACATTTGGTGTGGACAATGGACAATACCTTTTTTTTTTTGGTTTTTCTTTTCCCCCTTCTCCCAATTTTTGAATTAGGGCAACATTTATTTTATTTCATCTTATCTGGGAATGCTATTGAGACCAAGTTGATACATTTTTATTTTGGCTAACTATTTATTTATTTGTTCATAATCAGCATAGTATGTGGCAGAAATGATGCAAAATTTGGAGACCATAGACGTCATCTGTTGCCAACAGTGTTAGAAAAAAAATTGAAGATTTATAGTTTCATCAAATTGGGGATTCTCTACGTTTGCTTTGGGAAGACATGGTGGCTAACTCATCAAAAGGTGTATATTTTAACCATACATGGTGGGAAGACATGGTGGCTAACTCGACGGTGGAGGACGGAGGCACCGTAGCGGGTTGAGACACCTAGGCCAACAACCAGTTCACAGAAGCTGTTTGATTAGCAAGCCAAAAAATTAGATTGAGAGAAAAATCACCAGTACCTAGCCAGAGTCGCTCTGTTCAATCGCTGCCCATTCTGATACTTGCGATCTTTAGGACAGAATAAGAACCACTCTTCATCAGTCGTCTTTATTGTTGATTTATTTGCATAAAAATAGATCAAAGCAAACCCAAAATTAGGGCTTTTTAATCAAGTATATATCAATAATCAAAGCAAAAACCGAAAATTTTAATTTTTTAATTTTTTTATGTGGGTAGTTTTACCAGGCAAATCCCAGGGTTCGCATTTGCAGACATCGATCTCTCGAATAACACTGACTTGCTTCTCATCGCCATTGATCTTCAACTTCAGATAGTGATTGATGAGTTCTTCGTCAGTAGGGCGAAATCGGTACCCAACCGGAAGAGACTCCTCCGCCAAAATTTTAGAGAGAGACATCGCTAGAGAGAGAGAGAGAGAAAAAAAAAAGGGAAAGTGGGTATGGATCGAAATGAGGAATTAAAAACCTAGAGAGGTTGCATAGGGTATGGATAAACAAATCGAAAGAGAAGATGTATGAGACGTGGGGTTCGATATGGAAGGGAGAAAAGATGAAGAGTTGTTGTCGGTGGAGTTCGGAGGCGGCGCAACGGTGGAAGCGGAGCGGCAGTGGAAAGGAGGGAGTGGGAGAGAAAGAGAGAGAGAGAGATCTGAGAAGTTGGAGAGAGAGAGAGAGAGAGAGAGAGAAGTGCAAATAATGTTTGGGTTTGTCGTGGGTGAGTGGGACGCTGCAGAGAGAGCGAGAGAGGGATTGTTTTGGGCGGGAATGCGAAAATGTCACAAAGCATCTTAGCCTTTAAAGAATAAAAACAAATCATCTCAGCCGTTCAAATTCAATGTATCTCTGAGACATTTGTATACATTTTCAAAAACCATCTTCCCTTATTCTATAGATAGTACTTGACGAATTCTATACATTGAATGGTTTGAATTATCGAAACGGAACCCGTGGTGGGCCCCACGAGCCGAACAGTACTCTCCAATTTGTGATTAGACTAGAGGGAAGCCATTCCCTTTTTTCAATCCACCTACTTTTGGATGGATGGCAAATTTGAGGTTCCTTTGGCCATAACCGAACTGTCAAACCACGAGCACCCGTAGTAATTTGTAAGATTTTTTGTTTTCAATTTGTTTAGATATTTTGTTTATGTTTTCAATTGAAAAAGAGTTTAAATATTCTGTCATATTTTTAATTTGAAAATCCTTTTACTAAATGACAAGTGTTAATATTTGGTATTTTTGTGTGGAAAATATAAGACTTAATTTTTTTTATAAAAAAAATCAAATTAAATAGTTTTGAATATAAAAAAAGTAATGAAATAATTTTGATAATGCATGGTTTTCTTATATGTATTTATTATTGGTATTTGACAATTTACTTGATAATCTTTTAGTTATATTGAGTTGGCTTGTTCTCTAAAAAAAAATATTGATAAGTATTGTATTATGTTCAAAATTTGTAAAAGTTTAAACCGTCAAACCGATCCATCAGCCAATCCGCATCCATCAATTCACGGATGCAGATTGATTTTTTTCAATCTGTCAATTTAGCGGACGGATGGCAGATTAGAGGTTTTTCGGCAATAACCAAACTACGAACACCCCTACTGTGCAGTAATTTTTCCTAAAAGAAAAAAAGTGACAAACTTCTTATCAATTTATGATGTGTAAATGAGATGATTTATTAATAATTAAAAAATATGTGTGAGAGAGAGTGATTTAGATATTCTAAGGTAATGTGACATCAAATTTTAAAATGAATCTAATCTTTTGACTTAAATAATATCACCCATCTAACAATGGCCAACTTTCATGATAATTCTTTCTTTTAGTTCTCTTTTAGTTAAAGGTTGGATGTTGATTCATGCTAAAATAGCTTATCTACAATCACATTTGCAAGATCAATTTAAAGCGTGAAATTGTTTTTTTGTTTTTGTTTTTTTCTATTTAAACTGAGAAAACTTAGTCCCATCTAAATAAATAAATAAATAATGGTGAAAACATTGGGTACAAAAAATTAAACCATACAAAAATTAAAACATGCTTAGTACATAGATTATTGAGTTGCTTATAATATTTTTCTCTAAGTGAGAGTTCCTCTACTCTTTGGTAGGTTTCAGGATCCTTATCCTTCCACTCTCACACTAATATTGCCGCTAGAGTGAGGGTCTCTAGCAAGCTATCCTCACCTTTAACCTCTTCTTGACTTTTCACAGTGTTACCAATGGCAGACTCTCACCATCTTGGCCCTCCACCTAAGGTCTCTGGTTTGGAGGATTTAGACCACGTCGAGCTTCTTGAAGAATCGGGGGAAACTGATGATGTTTCCGACCTCTGTCTTATTGGAAAGGTTATCACCCAAAAGACTTTGAACAAACAAGCGGTATATAATATCCTTCAGACTGCCTGGCAGCCCAGAGCACCGTTGACTATCTCGCTGTGGTCGGAGAATGTTTTCTTGTTCCAGTTCAGCGATTCGAAGGATAGAAAGAAGGTGTTTTTCAAAGCCCCGTGGTTAGTCATGGGTCATCTACTCATGGTGCAACCACTAGAGGCCGTAAAATCGAAGTCGAAATTTGAGTTTCAATTGAGTCCCTTCTGGGTTCAAGCACATGGGCTGCTGGTGGCAAAACTGACCAGACAGAATGGTGAAATAATCGAACAACAAATTGGCAAGCTCATTGGGGTGGAGGCGATGCACGAGGGGCTTTTTCTTGAATGAAGTTTTCTCCGAATGAGAGTTATGGTGGACATCTCCAAACCTCTCCCCAGGGGTTTTTTCCTCCATCAAAACATATCCCAGAGCAGCGACACCAAAGAGCTCTGGATTTCCTACAAATTCAAGAAACTCTCTGGCTTCTACTGTGATTGTGGCCGAATAGGCCATGCCAACACTATTTGTAAGTTTACATCCAGAGCATCAGGAAGCTGATCTGGTTATGGCCCTGACTTGAGAGTAGGGCGAGCCCCACAGCTCAAAATGACTCCGGAACAAACCAGGATGTGGGTGGATAAAATGGAGTCTGCAATTAAAGCCTTGGTGGATGATGGTCGCCAGAAGTTTGATTTCAGGCCACCGGAATTAGTCTTAACCAAACTGCACTCTATGGCACAAGTGGTAGGCTCCAATACGAGTAGTGGGAATGTGGCTGTCCCTTCTGCACCAAATCATCTTTGCTCGAGGTCTATGGTACCAGAAGGTGGCGAAGGACACCCGCAAGAGGACAAACTTTATACCTTGGTGGAGACGTCTCCTAACGACCTTGACAAGAAAGAGGGCTTGATTATGGGCCACAGGGGTCCGAAGGGCATGGAGGAAGTGGGCCTAGCAGTGGAAACCGAAAAGGTTAGCCGGGAAAGGCCCCCGTACCATCTACCAAAAAAAAGGGGCGGTTTTGGGCCTAAATATTTTGTTACTAAACCAGCAGAGGAGGTTTTGGCCTTAACTCAAGCCCAGATAAAATCACTAAATGAGCAGCCCAGTCTTAAAATTGCGATCGAAGAGGTTAGCCCAAATGTTGGCCCCAATCATGTCTCTGTGAATCCTCTAGTAGAGAGATGTATGGCCCACTTATTCAATGATCTAACTCTTAAGAGGAAGTTGGAGGCTATGCTACCTCCCTCTCCTCGCCCATTCAAAGTCTTGAAAGGGGATGTTTCTAGGGCATTGGAGTTAGAGGTCGGGCGCGGAAAAGGGACGTCTCCAGCACCACATACCAAGTCTGCTAGGAGGTACCGGCAACGCTCAAGCACGAAATTGACCCAACAACAGCTGATTGATGTGTGTATCACTAGCCATGGAGGGTACCGAGAGGATGAGACTCTGTTCAACGTTCCTGTGCAACTGCTACAAGGGGAATTGGCCGATTATGGCTCACAATTGGCAAAGTCAAATATGGGGGCAAAAGCAGAGGAGAAGAATGGGCGCTGGCTGGCCCTAAACAGCCATTTTCCCCATGTTGATATTGAGCTGGAACTGCTAGGGGATAGGGTGACCCTTGATAGTTCAGATCCTCTGAGGGTTGTACACAACCCATCGTTCCTCCATAGTTTTCTTAATGGAAACCAAAAATAAAGAGGCCAAGATTGATTGTATTCGTAGAAGGCTTCACTTTCCGAACAAATTTTATGTTAATCCCTATGGTATGTCGGGTGGGCTTGCCATTTGGTAGACAAAAGATGCAAATTTGGAGGTTAGACTCAAATCCAAGAATTTCTTTCGTTGTATCATCAATAGAGGCACGGATAGTTGTTGGGCCACTACGTTTATGTACGCCCCTCCCAACCGAAAAGAATGAAAAACCTTTTAGGAATTACTTAAGCAGATTGCAGCAGAAAACCAATATCCTTGGTTATGTGTTGGGGATTTTAATCAGATAGGCTCTGTAGGGGAAAAACAAGGGGGAGTGGAATGCAGTAGATCTCAATTGATGGGTTTTTAACAGATGGTGTCTGACTGTGAATTGATGGATCTTGAGTTCAAAGGAAATGCCTACACTTGGTCAAATAATGAAGTTGGGGACTCTTGCGTCCGAGAAAGACTCGACAAAGCCTTGGCATATGTTGAATGGCGAAACTTCTTCCCTTTCGCCCAAGTTGTTCATAAAAGCCTTTTAGGCTCGGATCATTGCCCCCTCATGATTCATTGTTATGTCCCTCCAAAAAAAATTCCTCGCCTTTTCAAATTTGAAGTTATGTGGCTCATAAGTGAGGAGTGTGGAATGTTGTTCAAAGGTCGTGGCCTCAGGGGGTAAACAGCTCCCCCATGTTTTAGTTGAACCAAAGGCTTAAAAACTGCCAGCGGGACCTCTCCTCATGGAGTAAAAGGGAATTTGGGAATCTCAAATTCCAAATAGCCACCTTAAAGAATCAGTTGAATGAGCTCCAAGCCTACTTCCCGTCTGAGGAAAATGTTCGTGAACAACTGGAAATAAAGGCCACTCTAGCAGCACTTCTAGAAAGAGAGGAAATTTATGTTCATCAGCGATCTCAGATTAATTGGTTATCCTATGGGGATAAAAATACAGCGTTTTTTCATGCCACTCTTAATCAGAGGCACCAACGGAACCAATTGGTCAAGTTATAAACTGAGGAGGGAGTTTGGGTGACTACGGATAAGGACATCAATGCTCACCTGCATGCCTATTTCTCACAACTTTTTACAAGTGTTGGTCCTAGGGACATGGATAAAGCTCTCAGTAGTGTGAGCTCGGTAGTAGCTACAGACATGAATTCTTCATTAACCAGGAGTGTCACTGATAGGGAGATTAAAGCAGGAGTTTTTCAGTTTAGCGCCAATAAGACCCTTGGACTAGATGGCTACCCTGGTCTTTTTTATCAACGCTTTTGGGAGGAGATTGGCCCTGATGTCTGCAGAACAACCCAAAGTTTTTTCGAGAGCGGATGTTTACTAAAGAAGATCAATCAGACGAATTTGGTCCTTATTCTAAAAACAAAAGCCCCGCTTAAATTGTCTTACTACAGGCTTATAAGTCTGTGCAATTTTGGGCTCAAAATTATAACGAAAATTCTAGCCAACAGATTAAAAGGCTTGCTAAGTAAGCTCATTTCTTCCAACCAATCTGCTTTCGTACCTGGCAGAATGATACAGGACAATATTCTCATTGCTCATGAAGGTTTTTATCATCTAAAAGTCCAAAGAAGGGGAAACTCCCTAGATATGGCAGTAAAGTTGGATTTCAATAAAGCGTATGATCGAGTTCAATGGGATTTTCTCCAGGAGTTGTTGCGAAGATTGGGTTTCTGCTCTTAATGGATTGCTTGGGTTATGGAATGCGTTACCACAGTCTCATTTTCTATCTTTGCCAGATGAGAGAAACGGGCCAGTTTCAAACCGTCTACGGGGCTTTGGCAAGTGATCCCTTATCCCCTTACCTTTTCATCCTAGTGGTAGATGTTCTATCGAGACTTATAAATCAAAGCTTGCTGTCCAACCAGATCATGGGCATAAAAATTAGACGTTCATGCCCAACCCTTTCTCACATTTTGTTTGCAAATGACGTTATTCTTTTCCTAAAAGCTAATCTCAACCAGTGCCATAATGTCTGACATGTTTTGAGGGTCTATTGTAAGGCTTCGGGCTAGTGGATAAATTTTGGTAAGTTAGGTATCTAATTTTCAGCCTCTGCCAGTGTGGGCCTTCAAGGTCAGATTTGTGCAGATCTTCGGATGCCCTCTGTCAGAGATGGGGTAAAATATTTGGGGATTCTTTCTTGTTGGGAGAGATCACGCTGTAAAACATACACATACCTTGTGGAGAGAATGATGGACAAACTCCAGGGATAGAAGTTGAAATTGCTCTCGCAGGTAGGGCGCGAAATTTTGATCAAGGCAGTTGCCCAGGCGATTCTTTCTTTCGCCATGTCTTGCTTCTTATTCCCCAAAAAGTTGTGCTCCACCATGAACTCAATTTTTCGCAATTTTTGGTGGAAGGGCGACCACTGCAGGAAGGGTATTCACTGGGTTGCTTGGAATAAAATGACAGTGCCTAAACTTTTAGGTGGGATGAGCTTTCGTGATTTTCATCTTTTTAACAAAGCCCTTCTTGCTCGTTAAGGTTGAAATCTCATGAGGTTCCCACATTCTTATTGTGCTAGATTTCTGAAAGGCATCTATTACCCTAACATAAGCTTCATGAAGGCTTTGCGTGGTAACCGATCTTCTTGGGCTTGGTCCAACATTATGGAAGGGAGGGAGATTTTGCAAAAAGGCCTTTGCTGGCAGATTAGCAATGGAGCCTCAGTGAATTTCTGGAAAGACAAATGGATTCCTAAGGCCCATAGCCTTTGCATCTAATCTCGGAAGCCGATTGAATGCCCCATTGAAATTGTCCAAGATGTGATTCACCCGATTTCTAAAACATGGGATATTCAAGCTCTTAAATCTGTGGTGACGCGAGTTGAAGTGGAGGCTATTAGTGCTGTTCCCATTTCTATTTGTGATCGTGAGGACCAATTGATATGGCATTTGGACCCCAAGGGCCAGTTTTCTGTCAAATCTGGTTATCGTGTGGCCATTGGAGATCACCATGCCCAGCTCTTAGCCACTCCTTCTACTTCTTTTCGCGTTCCCGAAAACGTGTGGAAGGATATTTGGAATCTTCCTCTTCCTCCAAACTCCAGACAATTTTTGTAACGGGCATGCAATAACCTCTTAGTATTTAAACACAACCTGTGGTTATGGAAATGCAATGGAGATGGAGTCCGTCTGATATGCCACAGGGATCTTGAGACAATGGAATACCTTATTTTTGAATGCCCATGGACTCAAGTTGTCTGGTTCGGGGGTTTGGGTCTAAGGTTTGGTCGGGGATTTCTTTCATCTGCAGCAAGGTGGACTTGTGAATTTTTTCTCGGAATGTCCAGCAGGGACGGTGTATTGGTTAGTTTTAGTCGAATTGTTTGGTTTGCTTGGCATATTTAGAAGGGGAGGAACAATAAGCTTTTTAATCACATCTCGTTCGACCCCACATCTTCTATTGTTATAGCTAATCGCAGCTGGATCGAATATGAAGCAGTCTAGCCCCAGCATCCAGTCCAGGCCTCTCCTCCTCCTTCATCTCTCCTGGATAGATGGACTCCTCCCCCACAGGGTCGACTTAAAGCAAATTGTGATGTTGCATCTTATCTTAACTCTACCTCAGCAGCCATTGCGGTTTTGATTCGAGATTGGAAGGGATCACTTATTAAAGGAATTGCTCGAAAGGTGACTATTACTTTGGCCTTCCAAGGGGAAGCCCTTGCTATCCGTTGAGCCTGCCTTATCAACCAAGAGTTTAATTTGTCCCTCATTGAGATAGCTGTTGTGGATCGGGGGCACACCAGGGAACACACACAAGCAATAACACAAGAGATTTAACGTGGTTCGGCAAGTCGCCTACGTCCACGGGCAGCGGATTCACTATATTGAACAAATGGAAGAATTACAAACTCTCTCTGGTAATTCTCGCTCTCTTTGTTTTCTCTTTTTAGCTTGCTATTATTTCTCTGCTCTCTTTGCATCTATTTATACACAATACAGAAGAGGAGAAGACAACAACATTTGTGAGTGGGTTAGGTTGCCACCCCCACTCATCTTCAATGTGGGTGCTCCATTAGAGTAGTGGGTTCTCTAATGCTCTCCAACCACCCCACTCTCTCTAAGTGGGTTAGTCACTCATGGGATGATTCAACAAATCACCCCCTCAACCCATGTGAGGTGATCCACTGCACACACTGCTGCTAATCTTTGTCACGCCCAAAAAACCAACAGAATCTTCATCTCCTCACTAAGACGCTGCATCCCCTGAAGCTAGAGATAACACACCAGAGATACAAGAGGAGGAAGGAATCCAACATCTTCAACTCAACTCACACCACTCTCTGATTTGGAGAGAGCCTCTGCTCCTATCTCCCACAGATCTCTTCTACGATTCCTGTTTCGGATGTCTTTATCTGCTATGCTTGAACTTGTGCAACCAAGATATCTGACACCCCCTGATTGGATGTCCTGCACCCCCTGCTGAGATGCCCTTGACTGTCATGCCTTTGCCTTCTGTCTATAGTGATTGATCAACACTGCCTTGCACCCGAAGGTACTTAGTTCCGAGAGATGTTGACCAAGTCCAAACAATGTTGGAACTTGATCCCAGAAACCACTTTTGTGAGCATATTGGCCGGATTATCTGCAGTACTAATCTTTTGAAGCAGAATATCCCCTTCATTTACAATTTCTCGGATGAAATGGAAACGGACATCAATGTGCTTGGTACAGGAATGATGAACCTGGTTCTTTGCCAAACGAATGGCACTCTGACTGTCACAGAACACCTCAACGTGCTTTTGAACAATACCCAAGTCCGCAATTAACCCATGTAGCCAAATAGCTTCCTTAAAGGCTTCTGTCACTGCCATGTACTCTGCCTCTGTAGTAGACAAAGGCACCATTGACTGAAGCGTTGACCTCCAACTCACCGGCCCTTTAGCAAGTGTAAATAAATACCCTGTTGTTGACTGGCGTTTGTCTAAGTCACCAGCATAATCTGAGTCCACATATCCAACCAGATTCTGTCCAAGTCGGTTATCTCTCTTGAACTTCAATCCAAAATTAACCGTGCCATGTATGTACCTTAGGATCCATTTCACTGCCTGCCAGTGATCTTTTCCTAGATCATGCGTATACCTGCTTACCATACTCACAGCATACGAGATGTCAGGCCTTGTACAAACCATAGCATACATTAATGCACCAACTGCATTTGCATATGGAACCTGTGCCATATGCTTTCGTTCTTCTTCTGTGCGTGGAGACATCGAAGCACTGAGCTTGAAATGAGGGGCCAATGGTGTACTCACAGCTTTTGTTTTCCCATTTATGCCAAATCTATCTAACAACTTTTTTAGATACTGGGTTTGTGTTAGACAAACCGTGCCCTTCTTTCTGCCTCTCTTAATCTCCATGCCAAGAATTTTCTTTGCTTCTCCTAAATCCTTCATTTCAAACTCTCTTTCCAACTGTGCCTTGAGTTTGTCAATCTCCACCTTGCTCTTAGATGCAATCAGCATATCATCTACATATAAGAGCAAATAGATGAAGTAATCGTTGGGAAGCTTACGGAAATATACACAGTGATCAAATTGACTTCTTGTGTATTCTTTCTCCATCATGAACCGATTAAATCGCTTGTACCACTGTCTTGGGGATTGCTTCAACCCGTACAACGATTTGTTCAGCTTACAGGCCCAATTTTCTTTTCCAGCAACTTTGAAACCATCTGCTTGGGACATGTATATCTCCTCTTCAAGATCTCCATGTAAAAAGGCAGTTTTGACATCGAGTTGGGCGAGCTCGAGATCAAACTGTGCAACCAAAGCTAATAAGATACGAATAGACGTGTGTTTCACAACAGGTGAGAATACCTCATTATAGTCTATTCCTTCCTTCTGAGCATAGCCTTTAGCTACCAATCTAGCTTTGAATCTGATGTTGTCTCTGCTTGGGATGCCTTCTTTCTTGGTGTAAACCCACTTGCACCCAATTGCTTTCTTGCCTTTTGGAAGTTGCACCAACTCCCAAGTCTGGTTCTTGTGAAGTGACCCGATCTTTTCATCCATAGGCTCCTTCCAATTAACACTTTCTGCATTCTGCACGGCTTCTTTGAAAGTGCAAGGAACATTGTCTTTAATGATTGGAAGTGCATAGGCTACCATATCAGTCATCCAAATGGGTTGTTTAGTAACCCTTTTTCCTTTCCTGATTGCAATGGGTTCTGATTATTGTGGAGCCTCTGGATCTTCATTTTCATCTGAACTCTCTTCAGAGCTATCCACTGAGACTTCTTCAGGATGGTTGCCTGTCTGAACAGTCTTTGCTGGAGTCTCAAACTCCACTTGTACTGACTTCTTCAATGTTTCCTCATTCTGTTGAGGATTTGGTTGCTTCAGAATTGTAGACTCATCAAAGGTAACGTCTCTTCTAGTGACAACTTTCTTTGATTCAGGGCACCAGAGTCTGTATCCCTTGACACCGTCACTAAAGCCCAAGAAAATGGCTTTCTTGGCTCTTGGATCCAACTTAGATTCTGTAACATGAAAATAAACTGGACATCCGAAGATACGTAATTGATCATAATCAGTAGCTGGCACTCCTGACCATACCTCCATGGGAGTCTTGCCATCTAGTGCTGCAGTAGGTAGTTTGTTGACAATATGACGAGCATAGTTTAATGCCTCGCCCCAAAATGCCTTGCTCAATCCAAAATGTGATAGCAGACACCGGGCTTTTTCCACCAAAGTGCGGTTCATGCGTTCTACAACTCCATTTTGCTGCGGTGTTCCAAGAACTGTGAAATGTCTCACTATCCTTGCATTCTGGCAAACCTCAAAGAAGGGATCTGATGTGTATTCCCCACCATTTTTAGATCTGAGCTTCTTGATCTTTCTGCCTGTCTGGGTCTCAATCATCTTCTTCCACATAAGAAAGATGTCTAAGACTTCATCTTTGTGCTTCATTGTGTAAATCCAAACTCTTCTTGAGAAATTATCAATGAACGACACAAAGTAGTGTTTACCTCCCAACGAAGCATTCTTGGAAGGACCCTATACGTCAGTGTGAACGTAGTCTAGAATCCCTTTGGTACGATGAATAGCAGTACCAAACTTGATTCTTGTTTGCTTGCCCAGTACACAATGCTCGCAGAACTTAAGCTTCCTTGTTTTGGTGCCTTTCAACAGGCCTTGCTTTACCAACCCTTGTAAAGCCTTCTCACCGACATGCCCTAGGCGCATGTGCCAAAGTCTGGAAGTGTCTGATGCATCATCTTCTGAGCTGGTGGAGACAGCCACTCTCCCTGTGACTGTAGAGCCGTCTAGGAAATATAAATTTCCTTGTCGAGTACCCTTCATTGCAACAAATGCTCCTCGAACAACTTTGGGGACTTCACCTTCCATGGTTACTCTGTAACCTTTGGAGTCTAAAACTCCCATTGAAATGAGATTCTTTGTCAGATCCGGTACATACCGAACATCTTCAAGAATTCTGATTGTTCCATTATGTATCTTCAGTCGAATTGTTCCAATCCCCTTTGTCTGGCAAGCTTGGTCGTTGCCCATCAGCATAACTCCTCCATCGAACTCTCGTAAGCTCGAAAACCACTGCTTGTTTGGACACATGTGGTAAGAACATCCAGAATCTATAATCCATTCATCAGACTGGCTATATAATGAAACTGTGAAGGCTGCTCCTTCACCATTATCTCCATCTTGTGCAACGTTCACCTTTTCTTCTGTCTTGTCTTTATTGGGACAATCTTTTGCCCAATGCCCCTTCTGGCGACAAACGGCACATTCGTCTTTTGCAAGACGTCTTCTGTCTGACGATTTCCTTCTAGATTTTGAGCGAGACTTTCCTCGCCCTGCATATCTTCTGTTATTTGTTCTGCCTCTGACTGTCAATGCCTCGGATGCTGAGTCCCTGTTTGCAAACTTATCTTTCCTTCTGAACTCATTGTTCACCAAGGCGTTTGCAACATCAACATACTTAATCTTCTCTTTACCGTACAATAAAGTGGTAGTGAGATGATCGTATGAGTCAGGCAAAGAATTCAACAATAACAGTGCTTTGTCTTTATCACCAATGTGATCATCCAAAATTTTCAAATCGGTGAGAATTTTGTTGAAGTTGTTTAGGTGTTCGTTCATCAAAATACCTTTCTTGTAGTCGAAACGAAACAACCTTTTCTTCAAGTAGAGCCGGTTCTTAATGCTCTTTGTCATGAACTTATCTTCCAGCGCCTTCCAAAGGTCCTTCGCAATATCATATTCTGTGAAGGCGTACTTCTCCTCTTTTGCAAGGCAAAGTCGGATGGAACTGCAGGCCAGGAGATTCACCTTCTCCCATTCTATCCCGTCCAGGTCATCTGGTTTGTTTCCCAGAGTGAAGTGCAGGTTCATCTGGACAAGCATATCTTTAACTTCGCATCTCCACATGCCGAAGTTGCTGCTTCCATCAAACTTCTCTACCTCGAACTTAGCAAGGGACACCGGGGTCCAATGCCTAGAGTTGCTTGTACTCGCTGGATTACTCACGGACTCGGTTGATCTAGTCTCTGTAGATTCTGCCATTAAATTGTTTTTTTTTTTAGAAACTCCAATTCAAAAATCTGACCGTACGGATGTATCCGGAATACTCCAAATAGTTAGAAAACACTATTGGATCGTCAAAAACGGACTCCGAATGACTTCGATCTGGCTAAAACAAGTTGGACGGTTCAGATTTGCAGAATCTGGTGCGCTGAGATGCACCGGATAATTTCTCTGGTCAACAGCGGCTTGGTCAACGCGGCTCAGCAGCGCGGTCAATCGGCGCGGTCGGCTCCAGCTCGGCTCAGGTGACGTCAGCTAACGTCAGCACCACGCGCGTCTCACTCGTCTTCTTCAGCTCGACGGCGCGTGGGGCACGTGATGTGCGTGGGATTAATGCTCCAGCTTCTAGAGGCGCATGACGGTGCGTGGGGGCTCTTCTGGGGATGATCTTTGCTGTTCTGGACTCCTCTCGGGGAGATCTTGCTCCTGGTATGCTCAAAAGTTGATTTCGAGCACTTCGAAATCTGGGCACTTTCGGGAAAAATTCGATTTTTCACAACCCGAGCTCTGATACCAATTGTTGTGGATCGGGGGCACACCAGGGAACACACACAAGCAATAACACAAGAGATTTAACGTGGTTCGGCAAGTCGCCTACGTCCACGGGCAGCGGATTCACTATATTGAACAAATGGAAGAATTACAAACTCTCTCTGGTAATTCTCTCTCTCTTTGTTTTCTCTCTTTAGCTTGCTATTATTTCTCTGCTCTCTTTGCATCTATTTACACACAATAGAGAAGAGGAGAAGACAGCAACATTTGTGAGTGGGTTAGGTTGCCACCCCCACTCATCTTCAATGTGGGTGCTCTATTAGAGTAGTGGGTTCTCTAATGCTCTCCAACCACCCCATTCTCTCTAAGTGGGTTAGCCACTCATGGGATGATTCAACAATAGCAGCGGACAATAGTATGGTCATCAAGTTGAGTGTCTCTGAGGCTGATCCCCCTTAGGACTGTGCTGCCATTTTCCACGGCATCCGCAAGTTAGCTACCAGGAATGGATTGTCATTTTGTTGGTATCCTTGACAAGCCAATGTGGCTGCTCATTGGACGGCAAGAGCTGCTCTGAGGAACTATTTGCCAATGAATTGGGTTTCAAACCCCCCTGTAGCCCTGCAAAGGGTATTATCTTTATCTAATTAAGCCTTTTCCTCCTTTAAAAAAAAATTAAAAAAAAATATTTGGAAGTCAGGAAATGTTGCTTTAACTTTTGATTTATTATTATCAATTTCCAGCTTGAGAAAAGCTACACTAAACAGAGTAACCGAACAATTATATAGATGTAGATCCAACAGTGAGAGATCCGACCCATGAGAATATTGTATATTGTTTTAAATTATTATTTTTGAATTGTATTTGTTGATTGAAATAGGCTTTATCCTAAAATTTTGATTTATTTTTAGAAGGTTTTAAACAATTTAATTCTAAAACATATAAATTATAATAATTTTATGAGATTTTATAATTCTTTTGATAGGAAATATTTTGAAGATTGTCAAATTCAAAATCATTCTGAGAAAAAGACATTTTTAACTCATGCGAGTATGAACATTATTTATTTTTTTAAAATTGAATCTTATTAACAAGTTTCTGGCATACAAAAAGACATAAAGAAATAAATATACATGATTTTTAAAAAAAAAATTAATTTAACCATTCCAATTTTTATTTTTATTTTCAAAGTATTATTCATACCAATAACAATATTAAACAATATCCAAAAAAAAAAAAAATATTTAACATTCACCTTTAAAATAAATTTATAACATGTAATATTCGCCTTTAAAATAACAATAGAGAGCTCTAATTTTTGAACTCTAAAGTAATTTCTAATGATATGGCAAGAGAGAAAAAGAAAAACAAAAACAAAAAACATAGGCACACACATTACATTACATGTAGGCCCCACTTATTAGTTTTTCGTATGAAATGATCATTCTTTTAAAATGGTGAAAGATAATTTCATTTGTAATGTATTATAATTATTTTTTGAATTAATTATCTAAAAATCCTATTTATAAATATTATGGTAGTTCAGGTCCTATCTAAGATTTTTTTTAACCAATAAGTTCTATTTAGGAAAATTGAGAATATAATCAGTTTTTCCTAATTTTTGAAACTAAGAACATTATTAATTTTGCACAGTAATATTCTAGATAATTGTTTCACTTAACTGATAAAAAAAACAGAGTATGAAATTAAACGTTTTTATCGTTCTACTTATTAGTTTGATTCAACTATCCAATAAATTCGAGAATATTATCAATTTTTTTCAGTTTTAAAACTGCGAACATTATCAATTTGTTGCATTTTTAAAGTTATTTATTTATTTAGTTTTGCACATCAATATTCCATCATTATGCTTCTTTATATATACAAAATTTTTAGTTTTGCACAAAAATGATTCAATTTTTTCAAAAAAAAAAAAAAAATCACACGGTTTGGTTTCTATTTCCAGAATTCACTTTTTAAAAAATTATACTTTTTTGTTTTTCGTATTTTTTTTTATTTTTACTGAATTTTTTAATAGTTTAAGCAATTTTTAAAAATTTTTAGATACACCTAACATAAATACACTTAAAAGGTATAATATTTATGAAAAAATCTTGAAAAAATTCACTAAATACCAAAAAAAAAAAAACACAAAAATTCAGTAATTTTTTTATAAATATTTTTGTGTATTTATTAATTTTTAAATTTTTTTTTTCATAAATATTTTACTATTTAGATACATTTATGTAAGATGCATCTAAAAAAGTACAAAATTGGTTAAAATTTTAAAAATATTCACAAAAAACAAAAAAATGAATTTCTAGAAAATTAAATTCAAAAAATTGAAATCAAACACACTAATCAATTCAGTTTTTTTTTTTTTGGTACATAATTTTTTTAGTTTTTTCATTTGAAAGTTGATATTTTAAAGTTTGGAAAATCAAATTAATGTCAAATCATCATATTCCTTTATAAATAATCATAAATTAGGAATAATTATTATTTGAAGGGCAATTCTGACTATTAAAAATTTAACAGGACTTAAGGTCTAAAAAATCTTAGTTAGGACTAGGGGTGTTTGCGGTTCGGTTACGGTCGCAAAACCTTCAATCTGCCATCCGTCCGCCGGGTTGAAAAAAATCAATCCGCATCCGCCCACCGGATTGATGGATGCAGATTGAGATGATTGGCGGATGGATGTGAATCAGTGTGGCGGTTTAAACTTTTACAATTTTTGAACATAATACAAGTTGTTAATTTTTTTTTTTTTATAATAATAATCCAATTCAACATAACCAAAAGATTATCAAGCAAATTGTCAAATACCAATAATACACGTATAAAAAAATCATGCATTATCAAAACTATTTCATTACTTTTTTTATTCAAAAACTATTTAATATGATTTTTTTTTAAATGACAAAATTAAGCCTTATATTTTTCACACAAAATACTAAATATCAACACTTGCCATTTGATAAGAGGATTTTGAAATTGAAAACAAATTAAAAACACAACAGAATATATAAACTCTTTTTCAATTGAAAATATAAATAGAATATTTAAACAAATTAAAAATACAAAATCTTATAAATTACTAGGGGTGCTCACGGTTTGGTAGTTCGGTTGTGGCAACAGGAATCTCAAATCCGTTATCAGTCCAAAATTAGGCGGATTGGAAAAAATCAATCCTCAACCATCTGCTCGTCATCATGCATCCGTTCAATAATGTGGCGGATTGGTTCGGTTCGATCGGTTTGGGCAGATCAAAATATCCGCTGCTCACTCCTAGTTAGGATTTAATGGAGTATAAGTTCATAAATTAGGATTTATATACAAATGTCCCTTATTTTTTTAGTCTAACCAAATATGAAAATAAATATTTCTATAAAATGATGATACCATTTTGTTTTCTTTTACAAAATTGTTAGAGATTCCAAAATTTTTACCAAATATTTCACATGGATGTGGATCTACATGAGACCTACATTGTGTGGATCTCACACCCATATGAAACATTTGGTAAAACTTTTAATAAAAGATTTAGAATCTCTACCATTCCTTTTTGTTTTAATCAACCAAATGCCACCTAAGACCATCTCCAACGGTGAACCAAACTTGGTATCAGATTTAAATTTTGGTGAAAAAATCACTTTTTGGTGCTCCAACCGTTTCACCAAATTGATATCAAAATGAAAATTCAACAAAAAAATCATCAAACTGAGAACAAGGTACAGATTTGACCAAATTACTGTACCTGACCATTGGAAGAGATGAACCGGTCAACCAGCCGGTTGCCCGGCCGGTTGACCAAGCGGTCAACCGGGTCATCAATTCTGCGACGGGTTTGAATTGTTTGAACTGGTTTACTGTGCGCGTGACCGTTGGAGTTGAATCGATCAACCAGCTGGTTGCCCCGCCGGTTGACCAATCGGTTGACCGATCTGATCAATTCTGCGACAAGTTTGGACTGGTTGGTTTGAACTGGTTTGAACAGGTTTGGTTTGAACAGGTTTATTTTGAGATAGGTTATTTTGTGGACTTGGAATAATTTGAAGGGTGATATAAATTTAAATTCTCTTGAAAATATAATTGAAATTGTTATCTCATATACATATTTCAGAACTAGCCGTTCCAATAATTTACCGTTGGATGAAAAGAGTATTTTGAAAATTTACCGTTGATGATGTATTCTATAAAATATATCTGTTTCGTATATCAAGCTGACAGAGTATTTTATTTTCAGAATAGCATTACATTGTACACTGTGAATTTTGTTTCTTCTGTGTCATTTAGAAATTTTTTTCCCTTGAAGCTTTAATTTATATTATCTGATTAAATTATCTGATTCTGAGGTTGAGTGTATATCATTCTAATATTTTTCAGTAAGTTAGATATTGTATGTATTGTATTTTTTCCAAACTATGGAAGGTTTTGAAATGTTTGAGGAATCACAAATGTTGGAGCACAACAGTGATATTAATTTTATGTCAGAAACTTCACGAGAGCATAACACGCAGAACAGTGATAATCATTTTATTTCGGAAACTTCTCATGTTTCTCGTGGTAAAGCATTCACAATTATAGAAGATGAAACTTTATGTAGATCTTGGTTAGCAATCTCTCAAGATCCCATTACTGGTCATAGTTAGACTATGGCTATATTTTGGGAATGAGTACTTGTTTATTTTAATTCACAATTGAGCGGTGAATCAAATCGAACCCGTATTTCTTTGTCTCACCGTTGGTCTGGCATGCAAAAGGCAATTAATAAATTCTGTGGTTTTCTTGAACAAATTCAACTGAGGCAACAAAGTGGAACAACTGAGGCAGACATGGTAAAATTTATTTGTGTTATTAAATATCAAATTTCTTTTCTAAATGTATACTTGTTATTACAGTTGGCTTGTTGTAGTTCTGGTGTTATGTTGAATATAAATATGCAGTGTTTGTGTTGTTATGCAGTAATTAACATAAACACTTCCTTTTGAAAATGCTTAATGAAAACATGAACTTAGAATTCAAATGTAGGGATGTATTTTTAATAAAGCATGCACACTGAAAATTGAACAACATACTGAATGTAGTATAAAGCATGCAGACTGAAAATTCAGTACATATTAAAATGAATGTAGTTCATGTTCTAATAAAACATGCACACTGAAAATTCAGTACTCTAGTTCATGTTTTAATAAACTACATTCATTTTAAAAACATGAAAGTAACATCAAGTAAAAATCACGTTCTTGTGTTCTGTATGACAAAGTTGAACAAATATGTAGCATGTACATTGAAAGGCAAAAAATAAAAAAATAAAAAAATTTGAAAGGGCCGATTGACCAACCGGTTGACCCGTGCAAAGCAACTTACTCTTTTGTTGCTACCTTGTTGTTTTGTTTTGATGCTGCCTTGTTGTTCCTGCTGATGTTGGCTTTGTTGATTCAGATGGTTTGCCTAGCTGATTATGTGGATTCACACTTACAATATAGTGAATATGCAGAGTTTGAGAATATAATTTGGTTAAGCCGAATTTGAAGGTGATGGTGGAGGGGATACAGTGAATGCAGATTATAGAGGCAATCTGTGGGTAGAGGTCTTCAGTGAAAACATATGAATTTGGTGATGGCAATCTTGAGCTGATATAGAGGGTGAATTATTGAGGTAGGTGGTGGAGGGAATGAATACTCAACTAAATTGGTTGAATAATTTTAATGACTAAATGAATACTCAACTAAATTGGTGTGTAAAATGAGGCATGTAGGTGGAATGAATTCAATGAATGGTAGGTGGTTGAAATGTATGCCACATTTGTAATATGCCATGAATGTAGGTTGAATGCATTTCAAATGAGGCAATAATTGAATGGCAACATCAACATCAATAAATGAATGAATGACACAAATAATGCATGGCACAAATAATGCACAAATAATGCATGGCACAAATAAGAGGTTACAAATTAATGAATGGCACAAATAATGCATAAATTTGTATACACATCAATAAATTTGTATAAATTTGTATATGCACAAATAATGCATGGCATCAATAAATGAATGGCACAAATAATGCATACTAATAAATTCGTATACTGAATAAAATAATGTGGAACATCAATAAATATGAATTGTGAAGAAATTTATGTGGTATTATCAGTTGTAACTGATTAAGACATGTTCATATAAATATGTATTAAATATCATTTGTGGTATTATCATTACTGAATTGAACACAGAATACTGAATTGAATAAATTTAAGACATTATTATTAAATTATCATTTCAGACATCATTATTAAATGTGCATAAATGGATGTTGTATTATCATTTGTGGCACATCAATACTGAATTGAACACAGAATTTAAGACATTATTATTAAATTTATGTGGTATTGTCATTTGTAACCTCTTAAGACATGATTATTATCATTTGTAATTCTCATAAATGGAACAGAGAACAATTCTGAATATTAAAGATTGGATTATCACAATAGCACATCTAATCACATAATTTCTAAACTACTTGGTTAATATAGTGCATCATAATGAAGATGACAAACAAGACAACCTTCCATTCCAAAACTATAAACAAAATTACATGTATTGATGTGGTGAATCTAGTTTTCACCATGAAGATGCCACATATGTTCTATTAAATCATTACAGAGGGCATGATATGCATTCTTTTCTCTAATACCTAAATGACGAGACAAAAATGATTGGAAATCATTGGTAGGAGTAGAGGAAAGTTGCACTGGTGTGTTGGTTGATGAAATTTCATAATCAAAATCAAGGTGCTCCTCTCTCTCATCTTCGACAATCATATTATGTAATATAATGCTACTCTTCATTATGTTGGCAAGCATTTTCGGATCCCAAAAACGTACAGCACCACCTATAATTGCGAATCAAGATTGAAGGACTCCGAATGCCCGCTCTACATCTTTCTTAGCAGACTTTTGCATCATTGCAAAATGTTGTCTCTTTGCTCCTTGGGGAGTTGAAATTGTTTGAATCAGTGTTGCCCATTGAGGGTATATACCATCAGCAAGGTAATAACCCATATCGTAACTATGTCCATTAATAGTGTAATGGACAGGGGGAGCTTTACCTTGCGCAAGATCAGAAAACAAAGGTGATCGGTCCAACACATTCAAGTCATTGTGTGAGCTAGGCATTCCAAAAAATGCATGCCAAATCCATAAGTCATAAGAAGCTAATGCTTCAAGAATAATGGTTGGTTTTTTTTGATGGCCTACGTATTGACCTTGCCATGCTTTTGGACAATTTTTCCACTCCCAATGCATGCAATCTAAACTTCCCAACATACTCGGAAACCCCCGAACCTCCCCAATAGCAAGTAATCTAGCAATGTCAGTTGGTGTCGGATATCTCAAATATTCTACTCCAAAGATTTCAATCATTGAATTACAAAATTGTTGCAAACTTTGAATTGCAGTGCTTTCCCCGATACGTATGTAATCATCAACTGCATCTGTTGCGACACCATATGACAATATTCTCATCACTGAAGTCATTTTTTGTAGGGGAGATAATCCAACTACATGAGCTGCATCTTGTTTTTGAACAAAATATGAATGGTGTGCTTGGATTGCATTCAAAATTCGCAGATACAAAGGACGACACGTTCAAAAACGTCTCTGAAATATTGTAGGTGAATACACTGGATTTACAGCAAAATAATCTGCAAACAATCTGTTATGACCCTGCCTTCTATCTCTGCGTATATACTTATGGCCTACAACAGAACCACCTATTTTCTTTGAGCTATCACTTGACTTAATAATCTGAAGCATACTACTATTATTCTGCTCATAAGCCCCTAAAAGTGTGACCATATATTCATCATCAGACTCATCATCAGAGGAGGAGGAAGAAGAAGATGATAAAAATGAAGTCAATATCATGGATTTGAAGGTATTCATTATGCTCTGTTTTGTTTAAGCTATGATCGTATTAATTGTGTGGAGTTGTCTGGCATATGAATAATGTGTTTATATGAGATTTTAGAAGCAAATCATTGTTAGAGGTAAACCAAAACGACATATATGTAATGGAGGGAAAAAGAAATAGGAAAAGAATTAGGAACAGAAATAGAGGGAAACCAAAAAAAAATTAATTTTCTTATCGGTCGGCCGGTCGACCAACCGGTCGCTCCTCCCCCAGTTTACATAGATCAGTTCACATAGGTGGGTTCAAACAGTTCAAAAAGGTAAAAAAAGAAAAAAAATATTTACCCTTACCGGTCGACTGACCGGTCGACCATCCGGTTGACCCACGGGTTTTGATGCATCGTCGGAGCAACTGATATCAAATTGAGAAAATGAGCCATTTTTTACTCAAATTTGATGAAAAAAATGCTGAACCGTTGGAGATGCTCTAAGGATATGGTCACTCCACTCAATTCATACTTATTGGCATTTGCATAAAGAATAATATTATATGCATTTTATAATTTTATTTTTTCTTAAAAATTCTCAAATAAATGTTTTAATCCTATAAAAAAATCATACTAAAATCGTGATTAAAAAGTCTTTCTATTGAAAAATAAAATAAACGGAATATTAAAAATAGGTTATTCAGTTCATAAATTAATTTCTGTTTGGTGGAGCTTTCAACCTTTAATTCTACTCTTTATTTTGATCTTGGTGTTTGTTTATAGTTTTTAAAAATTAACTCTACATTTACTTTTGAAAACTCTTTTTAATGTGAGAAAATTTAGGCTAACCGGACGTCCCACTGGTTGATAGGTTGGTTGACTGGAACAGTGTTCAGTTTTTTTTTTTAATTTTTTTTATATATTACCAAAAAAAAAATATTTGTGAAATTTTTTATGAGTTTTGAATAGAATTTTGGGTTATGTATTTGGTTATGAGTTGTAAGTTTTTATATCAAATATCATATGTCACATAATTCAATTCAAACTCAATTTCAAATTCTTTTCAAAACTCATAATTAAACAAAATTTTCACGTTTAAATCATAATTCTAAAATTCACAAATTAAAAATATAAGTATATTCTCAAATCATAATTTTAAAACTGGGCAAATTACAAACACCCCCCTCAAGGTTTGATGAAAATACAGATTCCCCCATGAGGTTTGAGAAATTATAAATTGCCCCATGAAGGTCAAATTTTCATAACAAATTAGGGAAAATTAGGAGAAAATCTGTATGAAAATAAAAATCTCAGAGGGTAATTTGTTATGAAAATATAAATCTCAAGGGACAAAATGTAATTTTTCAAACTTTAGAGAAGAATTTGTATTTTTACCAAATCTCGAGGGAGGTGTTTGTAATTTGCCCTTTAAAACTTTGTCAAAACCTTGGCTTAAATCTTCTTTTCTTCAACGATTCACTCTAAAACATCTTGTTTGTAGAGGCAAGTGTTTCCTCCGTCTCTTTCACATTGTAGATCTCGCTCGCTATCTCTCTCTTTCTCTCTCTCTCTCTCTCTCTCTCTACATCTCTCTTCTTCCTCCTCTTTCCATTCCGACGCCGCAACCACTGCCGATGCCTCTCGATCCCATTTCTCTCTCACAGATTGAGTTTCACTCTCAATACTTTCTTTCTCTTTCCTAGATCTGATTTTTTTTCTCTCTACCCACTCTCTCTTCCATTGCTCCGGCGGTTTCGGCAGCGTCGGCGACCCCGACTACTCGACGACGAGAGTCGAGCTCAGATCTAGAAGATCTGGTCATGTTGTCGTCTTCGCTTTCGATCTTAGCGATGAGATTCAAACATTTCGAGTGATTTTTGTTGTTTTTGCAGATGAGGCGACGACGGAGACGACGAGGAGTCGGTGAGGGTTAGCTTTTTGCACTGTCTTTCTCTCTCTCACTCCTCATCTCTCTCTTTCTCACTCTCTCCTCTCACCTTCTTGGAGGAGAGTGGCGTTGGCTTGGGCTTTGGCGGTCTCGATCCACTGCAAACTTAACCTGAATATGCATGCTTTGCTGAATCCCCTTTGCAGAACTCTACAACCATTGCAGCTCATCTTCTCTCTCTCTCTCTCTCTCTCTCTCTCTCTCTGTGGTTTTTTCTTTTCTTTTTAGTTGTGATTCTTATGGTTTCTGGAGCAATAAATTGCTCTGCCTGAAGCAATTTTGACTTTGGTAATAGGCATGACAATGTATATGTATAGGTGTGTATATTAGGGGTAGGCGCGGATCGGTTGCGGCCACGGAAATTTCAATCCGTCATCCGTCCGCCAAATTGGCGGATTGGAGAAAATCAATCCTCATTCGTCCGCCAATCCAGTGGATGTGGATTGAGCGGTTTGGCGGTTTGGCGGATGGATGCGAATCGGTTTGGCGGTTTGAAATTTTATAAATTTTCAACATAATTCAAATTGTGCACTTCCTCAAAAAAAGAAAAAAAAAAAAGAAAAAAAAAAGAAAGTATTACAGTCAATTACTTAAAAAAGTATTACAATTACTGCATGTCTCATCCAAAGAAAGAAAGTTTGAAACTTTAGAATATCATAATCACTGCATGCCTCATCCACATATTGCAATCACAGAATGCCTCATCCACATAAAGTATTACAATCTGTGGTTCTTAAAATATAAAAACAATTCGAACCACCAAAACCATGAACAGAGCAATAGTGGAGATTGTATGTCTCTGTATTATTACATTTATATATGTTTTTGAAAACAAAAACCAATCAGCATATATCATATTTTCTATTTATTATTTTTAGAGTTAGATTTAAAAACAAAAAAATATAGATAAATAATACGTTTATTTTTTCAATTCAAAAAATATATTCAAGTTGAAAACTTTTTTTCAACAGAATATTTGAACTCTTTTTCAATTGAAAATACAAACAAAATATTTAAATAAATTGAAAACACAAAATCTTATAAATTACTAAGAGTGCTCGCGGTTTGGCGGTTCGGTTGCAGCCAAATAAACCTCAAATTCGCCATCCGTCCGCCAAATTGACGGGTTGGAGAAAATCAATCCGCAACCGTCCGCTCGTCATCACGCATCCGTCCAAAATGTGGCGGATCGGTTCGGTTCGGTCGGTTTTGGTGGATCGGTATATCCGCTGCTCACCCCTAGTGTATATATGTACTTGTGGTTGTGTATATATAGATTTGTATGAGATTCGTCATTTTTTTTCCTGGCTCAGATCTATTTTTTGTTATTGTTCTTCTTGTTGACAGATAAACGGATCTGTTCAAATTTTGAAAAGGTAATGAAATATGTTCAAAATTTGAACAAATAAAAAAATTAAACAAATAAAATATTCTAACAGATAGATTTAAATAGTGAAAATTAAATAGATAATAAAATTTGGATAAATATTTGACGAGATAAGGAATTTTAGCAGATAGATATTCCAACAGATAAATAAGAGGATACTTACGTATAAGTCTTAATAAGTGAATTTATTGTCAACTAGGTCTTATGGGAAAAATTTGTCATAAAAAAAGTCACTAATTGTCAATTTTTAGCGACGTATGTAAAAAGTTATCACAAAAAAATTATTTTTAGTGACAATTTTATCAAAATTTATTTTCAATAAGACTTGATGGGAATTAAGTCTAACTATTAGGACCTATTGGTAGTTTATCCATAAATAAGTTAGAGAAAAAAGATGTAAAAATTCAACAGGTTAGGTAGTAAATTTCAACAGATAAGGAAAAAAATTTGAACTGATAAATATAAATTTGAACAAATAATAAAAAAAATTAACAAATAAAAAAGTTAACAAATAAATTATGGGTAAAATTAAAAACAAAATCTCTTTCAAAACTAATAAAAAGATTTTTTACCAAATTATTTAACAAATGATAGACCTCTTATTTATATTTTAATGAATTTAATATTTTATACCCTTCGTAGTTTGTACTTTTTAACAATTTTCTTTTAAAAAAATGGATAAATTACAAATGTATTTTTTAAGATTTGATTAAAATATGAATCGTTTCTTAGAGTTTAGAAATTACATTCCACCTTCTAAGGTTTATCATTTCATAACAAATCATCATTTTTATTAATATATCATCAAGTCAATTAAGAATTTTTAATAATATTATAAATATGTTTCAATTAATAATTTAGATAATTTTATTATTGTATAAGAGAGTAATTATAAATTTTATTTTTTTAGTTAATTCTGTTAAATAAAAAATTTCTAACAAAGGGGTATTTATAATTTTATAAACCACAAGTGATAATTTATATTTTAAGTAAATTTTAAAAGATGTATTTATAATTTACCCTAAAAATATTGAGATTGACCAAGCTAGATAGAAAATTACATAGGAGATAAAATAAACGAAACGTTAAAAATAATGAGATTGAGTAAGGCTTATTTTGGAAAGATTGTTCAAAGTTATTTTTCATCTTTTAATCTATTTTTGATTAAATCAGAACTCACATTTTTTTTTTATAACAAAAAACGAAAAATAATTAAAAAACCAACATTTAACTATCTTTTCAAAACAACCCTAAGTCAAATAAATAAATAAATAACGTAAGAAGCAAACAACAATTTTAATAAAGGGACAATTACATTTAAACCCCATGTGGTTTAATGCTTTTTCACATTACCCCCTGACGTCTATAAATATACTTATAAACACTTTGTGGTTTTGCCTAAAGTGCAAAAGTGATGGGGTGTGACGGAATGATGGAAAAGACTAGAATATCCCTACATATTTATATTGCTTACATGCTGCAGTCCCTTCATTTGTTTGACTATAATTTCTTTCAAGGATAGAGAGAGAGAGAGAGAGAGAGAGAGAGAGATAGATAGATAGATAGATATACACATGGGTTAGGGTTTCAAAGGATTTGCAAATCAAATCAGTAACAATTGAAGGATTTACAAAAAAATTTGGGTTAGGGTTTTAAAGGAATTACAAAGAATTTTCTTTTTAAAATTTTACTCCAAGTAACGATCAACAAACCCTACAAAAAATCAGTTTTGTGTGACTATTTGTTGGTTTGATTGCGATTTTGTAAATTTATTGTATAATATATTTGGAAAATGACTTGTTTGATGGTTGAGGTTTTTGAAAATTTTAAAAAAGGGCTTTATTGGTAAGGTTTTTGCTTTACGATGTATGTTTGTTGGCGTGTTGTTACCTTTTTGTTAAGGTTGTTGTTTGATTGTTGGCTTTTTTAGTAGAGTTTGTATTTTGATGCATGATTATAGTATTTGCGCATGGAAGTGAACTGCTTGTTGTGTATATTTGGAATAATAAATTGGGTTTTTTTTTTTTTTTTTTTGAAGCAACAATGGCCACAGATTTGGGGTTTTGTTGATGTTGATGCATGACTATAATTTTTGTGGTCCCCTAACTGTTTTTTGTGTATTGGGAGACAATATGCCTGTTTAGTGTTAGTTTATTAATTTATTTTTATGTATTCTTTTTTTCTTTTTTCCTTTTTTTCTTTTGTGTGTTGTAATGTTGAGGCATTGATTTGTTCATACATTATTTTTGTCTTTTGTGTCTTGGATGATTAATTAGGGTGAGGTGATGATAACAGAGTTTAGTGTTGAGTTACATCATGTAGGTTACTTTACTAAGCTTCCAAATAGAGTGTATAAGAGAGGGAAAGTTAATTACTTTCAGTACTTTGATCTAGATAGGGTTGGGTTTTTTGATTTTCAGAAGTTGCACTTGAGCCTAGGTTATCCCTCTACTAGCCAACTGTATTATAGAGTTCCTGGGAAAATACTAGACATTGGTCTTAAGGAGATGAATTCAGATAGAGATGTAATTGATATGTTATTCCATTATATGGGTCTGAATGTGGTTGCCTTGTATGTGGAGAAAGGTCATGAGGCACTTCAGGTCTTAGGTCCAAATGGGAAAGTCATAAAAGGGCCACAAATTCCACAAATAGAAGCACAAATAAAATTGGATCAAGAAGGGATAAATGGGCCTGAAATGGAAGTAGATGAATGGGGAAATGGGGCTGAAATTGGAGAAGAAGAGGGGGGTGATAAGGAAATGAATGATTGTGATGGTGGTGATAGCACAGATCCAGTGTGGATGAATATGGGTTAGGGGGTAGTGAAGATGAAGATATATTTGCTTATGTTGATAAAGATGTGGAGGGTAGAATCAAATGTGGGTGTTGAGACAAATATATGAAATGTACCAAATGCTTCAGGTTCTAATGACTGGTATTCAGATCAAGATTTTGAGATGCATACTTTGTATGGATCATCAGATGAGGAGGAAATAGATGATAGGTTTGCAGAATTTAATGAGGATGTGGATATGGTGAAACCTGAACTCAAAGTGGGGATGAGATTAAGAATGCACAAGTTTTTAGGAATGCATTGAAGGAATGACAAGTGCAACAGAGATGTGATTTGAAGTGGGTTAGAAATGAAAATAAGAGAATTACTGCAGTGTGTAAACAAGAGTGTAGGTTTAGAATTCATGCATCCCCAAATGCAAAATGAAGGCACATTTCAGATCAAAAGCTTAAAATCACTTCATTCATGTGGTAGGACTTATGACAACCATTTAGTTACCTCAAGGTACTTATCACAAAAATACCTTGAAAGATTGATGAATTCTCCTAACATAGAGATCTCAGCCATGCAAAAGGACATTCATAGAGAACTAATGGTTGATGAAAGTAAGAGTCAAGTGTATAAAGCAAAAAGAAAAGCAAAGAAAAAATTGAAGGGGATTTGAGGAAGTAGTATGCTACACTATGGGATTACTGTGAAACAGTCAAACAACATAATCCAAACAGTTGTTTAGTAATTAAATTGGACAGACCTATAGTTGATGAAGATGATGATGAAGTCGAAAGGCCTAACAAACAACTTACACCTGTTTTTAAGAGGTTGTATATCAGACTAGATACATAGAAGCAAGGTTTTGTACAAGATTGCAGGCCTGTTGTTGGGTTAGATGGTTGTTTTTTGAAAGGCATATATGGGGGCCAGCTTTTAGCAGCCATTGGTGTTGATGGGAATGACAACATGTTTCCCATTGCCATTATTGCAGTGGAGGCTGAATGCAAGGATTCATGGGTATCGTTTCTGACCTAATTAGTAGAGGACATAGAAGTTGGCAGTGACATTGGGTGGATATTCATTTCAAATAGACAAAAAGGATTGGTGCACACCTTTAAATAGATTTTGCCTAATGTTGAGCATAGGTATTGTTTGAGGCACTTCTATACCAATCTTAAACAAAAGTTCAGAGGCAAAGAGTTTAAGGAATTGATGTGGAAAGGTGCAAAGGCTAGGACAAAAAGGGAGTTTGATTATCACATGAAGAAGTTGGGGGAATTGGACAAAGAAAACAAGCCAAATGAGTGGTTGATGCAAGAGAATCCTGAAACATGGGCTAAGTCTTACTTTAGCACAAGATCCAAGTGTGATATTCAAGTGAATAATCTTAGTGAGTCTTTCAACAAGTACACTTTGCCAGTAAGGGATCAACCAATCATCTCAATAGTGGAGTGGATTAGGAGGAAACTGATGAACATAATACAAGTGAAGAAAAATGGAATGGAAAAACATGGTGGCTCTGTTCGTCCAACTGTGCAACAAAAATTAGAGTCAAACAAAGAGGATGCTAGGAATTGCTTTGTTAACTTTGCAGGTGAGTTAAAGTTTGAGGTGGATTGCTATGATACAACTCATGTAGTGGACTTGAGGGCAAGAACATGTGGGTGTAGGGATTAGAATCTAACAGGTATACCTTGTAAACATGCCATAAGTTATATATACCTTACTAAGGAGAAACCTGAAGCTTATGTGCATAACTACTTTAGCAAGGAGACATACTTGAGGACATATTCTTTTATGATAAATCCTATTGTCACGACCCAAACCCGCCCCTATAGGTTTAGCGCCATAACCGGCCAGTAATCCATGGATTACCTACGGCCTCTGAAGACATTAACGAATAATAAGGGGCTGCGGAAGCAAATATATAAAGTAAACAAGGTCCAATGAGCTGTGATGACGTACATGGGACAGAAAATACAAAACTTATTTATATACATAAACATGCTAGTCAGGTACACCCATATGTACAAAGTATTTGCAGAAAGTATTCCCAAGATCTGACGTTACAAAACACAAACATTGACTAGCACGAAGACAAAACTGCCATGGCATCGGCTTCAGGCAGAACCTCCTCGGGAGGCGCAAAAGGTGGCTGACCAAAAACAAAACAGAGGGCCATCAACTCTGGCCTGGGCCTTGTGCCAGCTCACCTACATATATATAATAAATTGTGAGCAAAATCCCAGTGAATAATAAACAGAGTAAAGGGGTTTCAATGAATGAGTCCATACAGATTTCATAAATCAATTCGTATCGTATCAAAACCATGCTTAATCAGATTGAAATTACAACTCAGCCTTTTTTTTTTTCAAATTCATACTTGATCCGATCATATATAGGCAGAAATCATGAGTCATAGTTACATTTACGTGATACATCCATTAGCAAAACTAGACACGCAATGCATATGGTTATGAATAACCTCCTTAGCTCCGGTGAAGGAGCCTCCGGATCCGGGTAACTGGACAGCTAAGCCCCCATGGCGGGCCTCCGGTACGGGCTATAGTACACAAACTGGACGCATAAGCGTTGCTTACAACTAACTTGTTCCACAAAGGAACCTTGTTCCACAAAGGAACCTTCTGCTACCGGGTCATGACTGTAAATCTCACTTGGTACTAAGGATGTCACGAATATATGTCAGAAATCGGACAATCATTCATTGTACATAACATATCATTTCAGAAAACAGATTTCATTTTCATTACACAGAAAATAAGTACAGTTGAACATATCTTTACAATGTTATTACTCACAGTGGGCGTTGAAACCGATAGGTGGAGCCAAATGGTCAAACAGAATGCGGCACACGACCTACATAACACATAACGGATACACACTTGAAATATGCATTTCTAATTGTACAAAACTCACACCAATGATTCTAAGTGTGTACCTAACCTCTTATCCTTATTAAGGAGCTTTAAATATGGCCTAGGGATGCCTAGGATGGAATGTGGATGCAAAAATGCCTTAGAAAACATTTTTCAAAAATTGCTGAAAACAGGGGTCTCGCTCGAGCGAGCCTGCAAAATCAAAGGGTTCGCTCGAGCAAGTAATCCTTCGCTCGAGCGATCTGCAAAGATGAAAAAGTTCTGGTTGTTGATTTTTTCCGCTCGATGCTCGCTCGAGCGTGAGACACAGCTCTTCGCTCGAGCGTACGCCTGCGCACACCAAGATTCTGAGAGCTTGAAATTTATGCTCGAGCCACCATTTCTTCGCTCGAGCGGAGCTCTGAACAAACGATGGTCGCTCGAGCGAGGAATCCTTCGCTCGAGCGAGGAAGCCAAATTCTGGAATTTCCATATTTGCCTTCCAAGTTCGAACCAAGCATTCTCCAACCCAAAACTCAACCGCTTGGGCCCAAATTCTGGAAAAACACTTTAAACTCAAAGTATATCAAGTTTCAAAAGCCACTTTGTAAATTCAAGGGCCAAGAGTGAGTCAATTTGAGCACCATCTCCAAAAATCTACAAGAACAAAGTTCAAACAAACATGCATGAACTCAAATGAATTTCAAAGCTCCAAACCATGATCAAATGGTCAATTGGGTGGAAAAACATGACGAATACATGGATGATACTTAGGAAATGAACATGCATGTAAATTTTCATGGAGAACAACTTCAAAATCTAAGAACAAGTGCATGCATGTATGAGCTAAGTTCTAATTCAACATATTAAACCATAACTTGGTTCAAAGCTTCAAAATTAACATGGATTATGCAAGACACAACTCAAGATCAACATTAAGGAGAGGAATTCACTACCTTAGGTTCCCAATTCCAAGTCTAGAGGTACAAAGTTGCTATAAACCTTCAAATCTCCAAGTGTCTAGCCAAATTTCTTGTTGAACTCAAGTTTTTCCTACTCTCTCTCCCTCAATCGGTTTGGAACAAGGGAATGGCTGAGGGGAATGTTTTGTTTGAGTGTAAATAGCTCAATACAAGTTGCCTACATGATCCACTAACAATGGCATATTGGTAATTAAACTAGATTCATTATTAAAACGTTAATTAATCAGATTTAAACATTCCAAATCGAATTTTAATTGGACCTACCATAAATTCACATAAAATCTAACTAATCTAAAGCTATAATCAATTTCGGAATCGGGTGCCGATAAGGCTTCCAATTTGCGAATTAAAGTTAAAACACGAACAGATATTTCAACACCGAACAGATAGGAACACATAATTCATGCAATGCACATGCAAATTAATTCCAGATTTCCTCTTAATTATTATTAGGCATAATTACGTTCCAATTAGCGTTAATCAGGGTTGGGGTTATTACACCTATGCCAGGGGAACATGACTTGATTGAGACTGGATATGATGCCATAACCCTTCCTTACTATAGAAAACCAATAGAGAGGCCTGGAAAAGAGAGAAAGAAAGCTGTTGATGAGGCCAAGAATGTACAAAAGGTGTCAAGGAAGTACAAAACAGTGTAATGTGCAAAGTGTATAGGTTTTGGAGACAACAGAAGATCATGCAAAGGTCTAGTACATAAGAAATCCACAATGTTCAAGAGGAGGGGTGGACCAATCACCAGTTCTAGAAAATTTGCAAGTAAACCAAGCAAGGTAAATTCATTTCAATTTCAGTAATTTCATTTGTATACAAACTAAATTCATTTCAATTTCAGTAATTTCATTTGATGCATTTCAATTTGAATTGAATATTTATTGCAGTTCTCAAATGCTTCATCTCAACAAACTGCAAAAAACACGTCTTCATTCCAACTATCTGCCACTCATCCTGTTTTATCCCAACAAGCTACTAGTACTTATCCATCTTCATCCCAACTAGTAGGGCTGTTGAAAAATCCGTTCAAACCGGTAATCCGGACCGAACCAGACCGAATCATACGGTTTGGTTTGGTTCTATTAAGAATTGGTTCGGTTTCGGATTAAGAAATCTGAGAACCGTAAAAACGGTTCGGTTAATGGATTTTATGAAAAAACCGCGGTTCGAACCGAACTGAACCGAATTTTAAAAAATATATATATATAATATGAAATTTTATTTTTATTAATTGATTTTTTATAATTTTAATAATATTAGGACGGTATAGATATGTAATATTAAGTAATGCCTTAATATTATTAGTTTTTATCATGAGTTAAATGTAATTAGTTTGAGTAATTATTTTGCTAATATTAACAATTTATTCTTGTGTAAATAGAAATTTTTGGAACCGTAAACCAAACCGAAACCGAACCGTTTTTTCGGTTTGGTTCTGGTCCGATTTTATAAGTGTAACGGTCTGGTCTGGTTCTCAAAATCACAGAACCGTTAGGATCGGTTCGGTTCTTGGATTTTCTCAGAACCGAACCAATCCGGACCGTGTACACCCCTACCAACTAGTTGTCATTACTCCATCACAACCAACAATGCCTTGTGGAGCAAGTGCAAGTGCAAGTGGATTTGCTGCAGTTGGAATGAATTGAAACAGAAGAAGTTTTTTATAATTGAAATGTTGTTGACATGTTGGAATGTTATTGAATTATACTTACAGCACCTGTTCTTTTTTGTTTAGGGTTTAGATTGTTATCTTATGTTGGAATGCACAAGTTTTTGTAATTGATATGTTTTAATGTTGTCGACATTAAAGCAGGTTTTGTAATTCAATTGTTGACATGTTGGTCTTAGCGAGCAGGTTTTGTAAACATATGTTGATATATTGATGCTTAATGAGCATGTTTCATGTCACGACCCAAACCCACCCCTATAGGTTTAGTATCGTAACCGGCTGTAGACACCCTATTTTTGAGCGACCTAAAGACTCAGACGTCATCGATTGAACGCTCGGTGATTGCGTATGTTTGTGCTCGTTTCGAGTTTCCAGAGTTTTCGGCTGAGTGTCTTGCCTCCGGGCCTCTGAACTCTTTGTGTTTTGGCTTGGTTTGTGGACCATGCCTTGTTGACCTTCCCTGGAAAGAGAGAGAGGTTTGTAGACCACTTTTCCCTCTTGTAGGCTAGTTTCCGGTTTTCGGAGCCTTTGGCCGCGCGCCTTGTCACGGGACCGCATAACGTTCTCCTCTTGGCTTGGTTTTTGAACCATGCCTTGTTGCCTTTGCCTAGAGGGACACTGAGGTCTTGTAGACCACTTTTTGTGGTCGTAGACCACCTTTCCCTCATTGACCACTTTTTGTGCTCGTAGACTAGTTTTTGAGGCTTTTAGCTGCGTGCCTTGTCCTGCGAACTCTTGTCTTGCATCCTTTTTGGTTTGTTGTTGGCACAAACCTTGTTTTCCTTGCTTGTAGGGTGGAATAGGGGTTGTAGACCAGTTTCTCTCCCTGAAAATCACTTTTCTTCCCCGCCAGCCAATTTTCTGGTCAGCCAACTGGTCTTGGTGGTCTTTGGACCACCAAAAGTGGTCGGCAGCCATCTCACCACCTTGCTTTCTTGGTGCAGACCACCTTCCCCCCCTTGCTGACCACTTGGTCTCCTTATAGACCACTTGTGCTGGTCGGCTGACCAGTGCAAGTAGTTGGCCGACCACTTCAATTGGTCGGTAGCTTTCTGCAGTTTCCTGCAGATATTTTCTTGCCAGCTGTTGGGCACAGAACGCAGGATTGCTTGGAGCTCCAAACTTGTTCAACAAGCTTGATGCTTGGTTTTCTATAAGAGGGAACCTCCTCCCTCTTGCTTTAGGTTCAGAAAAATTGTATTGAGCTATACATACACTTCTATCTCTATATTTCTCCATTTGTCTCATATTTATGCTTGAAAGTGTCTTTTCTTCACACTTTTGCACACAAACACATAGTGAAACACCATGCTCTTATTGCTGAGGCACCTTGAAGCTGGTTTTGGAGTTTTTGGATTGCTTTTGGTCCAAAAAAGTTGCTGGAGTTGCAGCTTTGAAGTTGTTCTATAAGGATGAGTTTCTAACCCCTTAAAGCTCGGTTTTTGTTTAAGCTATTAGCCTTATTTGCATGCTTATTTTGGCTTAACTCTCAACTACAAAAAGTGCTGATTTCAAGTGTTTGCCATGTTTGCTTAAGGTCTCTTTGGTGTTGGGGGTGGTCTACCCCCCTTTTGTGCCTTGTTTGGCCTTGTTTTGTACCATCATTTTAAGCTATTGGGACCACCTCTTTTTGGCCTTCTCACCACTGAAACTCAGAGGAATTTCAATGGTGGAAAGTGTGTTTTGAGGTCCTAAATAGGAGGGGGTCATTCCCTCTCTTTGTATCTTGGATGCTTGCCTTATTGGCCTCATGTTTGAGCATGGTTTTCTAGCATGTGTTGGCTTGTTCTCAACTTGTTTTTGGTGTTATTTTGACATGGCATACCTTTGTTTTAGCTTAGTTGAGTCACCACTTGCATGCATTCTACACTTGTAGTGTAATCTTGTATGCTAGCCTAACATGCATCATGTATTTGGACCATCATTTTAGCATGTTTTGGCTAAACTCCAAGAAGCTTTTGTTCATATCTTACCATGCTTAAGCTATGATTTAAGTGTTTTGGGCCATGCATGCCTTGCTTTGTATAGCTATAGTTCATTCATGCTCACTAGCTTTGAGTTTCCAAGCCACTAGCGTGCATTGCTTGCGCTATTCACATGATTTGGCATCATTTGCTATGTGATTTCAATGCATGTAATGTGGTCATGCCCTCACATCTTTTACTCATTAAATGCATTGGAGGGTTTGTGCTTTATGCCTTAAATATAAGCCGATGTGTATGCCATCTTGCCTAGGCTTTTGGGCCACCATTTCAGTGTGTATTTGGTCCTATTTTTCCATGATACAATTCTGATTTTTGTTGGTTAAGTCATCTCATGCTTGGTTTTGGTGGGTGTACTGTAATCCTCCTTGTTGGCCTTGCATGCTTGTTGTTTTGGCTCTTCATGCTAGCTTGTTTTTGTTACGACCCAAACCCGCCCTTATGGGTTTAGCACCGTAACCGGCCAGTAATCCGAGATTACCGAAGGTCTGCTTGACAGTAATACAGTAAAACAGAGTACAGGGGCATGGCGGAAGCCATCACAGTAAATAAACAATGTCCAATGAGCTGTGACAGTTTGTATGCCAAAAAGATTTTTCATACATTTATACAGAATAGTACGAAATAGTATGCATATAATATACAACCAGTCAGAACAGGGACTTAATCCCGGATAAACAGTACAGTGCAAAACGTTCAGTCTATACAGTATACAAAACAGTACAGTAGGGGGAAAACTAAAACACCCCATAGCCTAAGCTTGGCAGGCTCGGAACCTCGCAGTGAGGCACATTGGTTGGCTTGACAAAACTGGGAATCTACCCCGACGCTTCTAGCTTTGATCCGGTGCCTGTACACTTACATATATATATGAGCAGTGAGCTAAAGCCCAGTGAATAACATAAAGCGTAAAGAGGCTTAGAATGAATGTCCTTACAGTAATGAAAATAGTTCATTAAATCAGTATATCGGTTGTTCAGTACAGTAAACAGTCATATGTGGTACATCCATTAGCATAACAGTAAACAGTAGGTCTTAAAGACCGAACAGTAATGATGGCCATCAATCAGTGAACAGTAGTGGTCCCACGAGGGAACCGACAGAGATCTCTGTAACAGTAACAGTAAACAGTAGGTGCTAGGGATGCCACAGTATAGTTCAAAATATAGGACATACATTCATTCAGTAAACGATATCAGTTCAGTAAACAGTTCAGTTCAGTGTTCGGAAAATAATCATTTTGAACATATCTTTACACATTTGTTACTCACAGAGTTCTGCGCTACAGTGAACTAGAGCGTCTCCTCGGAAAGCTAACCCTACATAGTTTACAGATAGAACACACACGAAACTACACAGTTGGGAAAGATATTAACTTAATCCCTAATTTGCCTCGGTGTGGTTCTACATCTATATCCTCTTTAAGATGCCTTAAATATGACCTAGGAATGCCTAGGATGGAAAGAGGATGCAAAGATGCACTTTTGAACACTTTACAAAATTTTCAGAAAATAGGAGTCTCGCTCGAGCGTGGCTTTCTACGCTCGAGCGGACATGCAGACAAAGGAGCTTCGCTCGAGCGTGAATTCCGTCGCTCGAACGGACTGTGTGCTACAGTAAAAATACTGGATGCTCCAAATTTACGCTCGATGGGTGCTTGACCCTCGCTCGAGCGTAAGACACAAGTCCTCGCTCGAGCGGACTGTGAACTAATGCAAAGTACTGGATGCAAGCATTTCACGCTCGAGCGTGACTTTTCTCGCTCGAGTGGAAAGCACGATCACAGAGTGTACACTCGAGCGTGGACTTCCTCGCTCGAGCGTGGGTCCAAAATCTGGAAATTTCAGATTTGAACCTCAAGCTCAAAATCAAGTTTAAATGCAAAATTTTCGATCCTCTTGGGCTAAAAACCTGGAAAACACTTGTAAACACATGATATTACATATTTCAAAGATCAATTTGGTAAATCAAAGCCCAAGGGTGTTCAAATAAACTCATTTTCAAACCAAATTTCATGAACATGATCCAAACATGACATGCATGAACTTTAAACAACTTTCATGCTTCAAAACATGCTCTAATGAGCCAAATCTTTCAAAAACATGGTAAGTTCATGGTCTATTGTAAAAATATGAGCATGCATGTCCAATTTTATGAAGAACTAGCTCAAAAATGCAAAAGTATGCCATGCATGCAACAATTGAGCTCTAATGCAACATTATTGAACCAATTCATGCCTTAACTCTACCATTAAGCATGAAGCATGCAAGAACTATCTTAAATACGACAATGAAAGGTTGATTCTCCTACCTTAGGTCTTAAAACACAAGACTAGAGGCTCAATTGGCAATCTACATTTCAATTCTACCAGATTCTTAAGCCAAAGCAAGATGAAATCAACTCTCCTAGTTCTCTCTCTCTCTCTCTAGTCGGCAAGTGCAAGAAATGGACTGAAGAAATATTTTGTCAAAGTGTGTACAAGGCTCAATATGTGTTGAGATAGTGGGCCACTAGTGTGGCAAATTGGTAAATAAGTCAAATTCATGTAATTTAGCTTATTTTAATCCGATTTAATCGTACCAAATCACATTTTAATTAAATACACCATAAAATCACATAAGTTATGATGGTCCTAAAACACCAATCAATTTCTGGTTCGGCCGCCGATAAGACCTTCAATTTACAGTTTAAACGTAAAGCATGGACAGATAGTCAAACAGTCAAACAGATAAAATGCAATTCAATGCAATTCAAATAGATATAGGCAATCAATTAAGTTTCAGATTTCAGTCAGTCAGTTTAGTAAGTCAGTCAGTATTTCAGTTGATTCATTACTTATCATAATCAGTCTCAGTTTATCAGTATTAGGTAGGAAATCGGTAATCAGTGGTGAGGGTTATTATAGTCTCCCCTCCTTAAAAAGAGTTTACAATCTACATTTCAATTCTACCAGATTCTTAAGCCAAAGCAAGATGAAATCAACTCTCCTAGTTTTCTCTCTCTCTCTAGTCAGCAAGTGCAAGAAATGGACTGAAGAAATATTTTGTCAAAGTGTGTACAAGGCTCAATATGTGTTGAGATAGTGGGCCACTAGTCTTGTGTTTGAAGACCTAAGGTAGGAGAATCAACCTTTCATTGTTGTATTTAAGATAGTTCTTGCATGCTTCATGCTTAATGGTAGAGTTAAGGCATGAATTGGTTCAATAATGTTGCATTAGAGCTCAATTGTTGCATGCATGGCATACTCTTGCATTTTTGAGCTAGTTCTTCATAAAATTGGACATGCATGCTCATATTTTTACAATAGACCATGAACTTACCATGTTTTTGAAAGAATTAGCTCATTTGAGCTAGCATTGAAGCTTGAAAATTGTTTAAAGTTCTTGCATATCATGTTTGTAGCATGTTCATGAAAATTGGTTTGAAATTGAGTTTGAATTAAACACCCTTGGGCTTTGATTTACCAAATTGATCTTTGAAATATATAATGTTATGTGTTTACAAGTGTTTTCCAGGTTTTTAGCCCAAGAGGATCGAAAATTTTGCATTTAAACTTGATTTTGAGCTTGAGGTTCAAATCTGGAATTTCCAGATTTTGGACCCACGCTTGAGCGAGGAAGTCCACGCTCGAGCGTACACTCTGTGATCGTACTTTCCGCTTGAAAGAGAAAAGTCACGCTCGAGCGTGAAATGCTTGCATCCAGTACTATGCATGAGTTCACAGTCCACTCGAGCGAGGAAACTCACGCTCGAGCGAGGACTTGTGTCTTACGCTCGAGCGAGGGTCGAGCGCCCATCGAGCGTAAATTTGGAGCATCCAGTATTTTCACTGTAGCACACAGTCCGCTCGAGCGTAGAAAGCCACGCTTGAGCGAGACTCCTGTTTTCTGAAAATTTTGTAAAGTTTTCAAAAGTGCATCTTTGCATCCTCTTTCCATCCTAGGCATTCCTAGGGCATATTTAAGGCATCTTAAAGAGGATATAGATGTAGAACCACACCGAGGCAAATTAGGGATTAAGTTAATATCTTTCCCAACTGTGTAGCTTAGTGTGTGTTCTATCTGTAAACTGTGTAGGGTTGGCTTTCTGAGGAGACGCTCTAGTTCACTGTAGTCCAGAACTCTGTGAGTAACAATTGTGTAAAGATATGTTCAAAATGATTATCTTCTGAACAACTGAACTGTACTGTTTTCTAAACTGTTTACTGTTTACCGAATGAATGTATGTCCTATATTTTGAACTGTACAGTGGCATCCTTAGGACCTACTGTTTACTGTTACTGTTACAGAAATCTCTGTCGGTTCCCTCGTGGGACCACTACTGTTTACTGATTGATGGCCATCATTACTGTTCGGTCTTTAAGACCTACTGTTTACTGTTATGCTAATGGATGTACCACATATGACTGTTTACTGTACTGAACAACCGATATACTGATTTAATGAACTATTTTCATTACTATAAGGACATTCATTCTAAACCTCTTTACGCTTTATGTTATTCACTAGGCTTTAGCTCACTGCTCATATATAAATGTAGGTGTACAGGCACCGGATCAAAGCTAGAAGCGCCGGGGTAGATTCTCAGTTTTGTCAAGCCAACCAATGTGCCTCACTGCGAAGTTCCGAGCCTGCCAAGCTTAGGCTATGGGGTGTTTTAGTTTTCCCCCTACTGTACTGTTTTGTATACTGTATAGACTGAACGTTTTGCACTGTACTGTTTATCAGGGATTAAGTCCCTGTTCTGACTGATTGTATATTATATGCATACTGTTTCGTACTGTTCTGTATAAATGTATGAAAAATCTTTTTGGCATACAGACTGTCACAGCTCATTGGACATTGTTTATTTACTGTGATGGCTTCCGCCATGCCCCTGTACTCTGTTTTACTGTATTACTGCCAAGTAGGCCTTCGGTAATCTCGGATTACTAGCCGGTTACAGTGCTAAAACCATAGGGGCGGGTTTGGGTCGTGACAGAGTGGTATCAAGTATCCTCGTGGTTAAACAGTGTTTAAGGTGGTCGTCTGAATGTCCATAACTCGTGGTTAAGTATCGCTCTGATACCACTCTGCCACGACCCAAACCCGCCGCTATGGGTGTTTAGCACCGTAACCGGCCAGTTATCCGAGATTACCGAAGGCCTGCTTGACAGTAATACAGTAAAACAGAGTACAAGGGCATAGCGGAAGACATCACAGTAAATAAACAATGTCCAATGAGCTGTGACAGTCTGTATGCCAAAAAGATTTTTCATACATTTATACAGAACAGTACGAAACAGTATGCATATAATATACAACCAGTCAGAACAGGGACTTAATCCCGGATAAACAGTACAGTGCAAAACGTTCAGTCTATACAGTATACAAAACAGTACAATAGGGGGAAAACTAAAACACCCCATAGCCTAAGCTTGGCAGGCTCGGAACCTCACAATGAGGCACATTGGTTGGCTTGACAAAACTGGAAATCTACCCCGACGCTTCTAGCTTTGATCCGGTGCTTGTACACCTACATATATATATGAGCAGTGAGCTAAAGCCCAGTGAATAACATAAAGCGTAAAGAGGCTTAGAATGAATGTCCTTACAGTAATGAAAACAGTTCATTAAATCAGTATATCGGTTGTTCAGTACAGTAAACAGTCATATGTGGTACATCCATTAGCATAACAGTAAACAGTAGGTCTTAAAGACCAAACAGTAATGATGGCCATCAATCAGTAGACAGCAGTGGTCCCACGAGGGAACCGACAGAGATCTCTGTAACAGTAACAGTAAACATTAGGTGCTAAGGATGCCACAGTACAGTTCAGAATATAGGACATACATTCATTCGGTAAACAGTAAACAGTTCAGAAAACAGTATAGTTCAGTTGTTCAGAAGATAATCATTTTGAACATATCTTTACACAATTGTTACTCATAGAGTTCTAGGCTACAGTGAACTAGAGCGTCTCCTCGAAAAGCCAACCCTATACAGTTAACAGATTGAACACACACTAAGTTTCACAATTGGAAAAAATAATAACTTAGTCCCTAAATTTGCCTCGATGTGTTCTACATCTACATCCTCTTTAAGATGCCTTAAATATGCCCTAGGAATGCCTAGGATGGAAAGATGATGCAAAGATGCACTTAGAAAACACTTTACAAAATTTGTTGAAACAGGGGTCTCGCTCGAGCGAGGATTCCTTCGCTCGAGCGGACATGCAAACAAATGAGCTCCGCTCGAGCGTGAATTCCATCGCTCGAGCGGACTGTGTGCTACAGTAAAAATATTGGATGCTCCAAATTTACGCTCGATGGGCGCTCGACCCTCGCTAGAGCGTAAGATACAAGTCCTCGCTCGAGCGTGAGTTTCCTCGCTCGAGCGGACTGTGAACTCATGCAAAGTACTGGATGCAAGCATTTCACGCTCGAGCATGACTTTTCTCGCTCGAGCGGAAAGCACGATCACAGAGTGTACGCTCGAGCGTGGACTTCCTCGCTCGAGCGTGGGTCCAAAATCTGGAAATTCTAGATTTGAACCTCAAGCTTAAAATCAAGTTTAAATGCAAAATTTTTGATCCTCTTGGGCTAAAAACCTGGAAAACACTTGTAAACACATAACATTATATATTTCAAAGATCAATTTGGTAAATCAAAGCCGAAGGGTGTTTAATTCAAACTCAATTTCAAACCAATTTTCATGAACATGCTACAAACATGACATGCAAGAACTTTAAACAATTTTCAAGCTTCAATGCTAGCTCAAATGAGCTAATTCTTTCAAAAACATGATGGTTTCATGGACCTTAGCTAGAACTTGAACATGCATGCAACAATTATCCATGAGATCAACTTAAAACTCAACATGCATGCATGAACTCTGACTCAAATCAATATATGAAGCTATTTCATGGCTCAACCCACTAAATTTGACATGAAACATGCAAGAACAATCTTAAACACAACTATGAGAGGTTGAATTTCTTACCTAAGCCTTGGATTAGAGGTATGGAGGCTCTAGAAGGCAATTCTCCTATAATTTCTTCCAATTTTCAAGCTAGTCAACAAGTTAAACTCAATCTCTCACTCTTCCTCTCTCCAATTCGGTGGTATGCTCAAGATGGCTGGTGAAATGTGTTTTGACCAAGTGTAATAAGACTCAAAGATGATAAATAAGTGGCCCACTATGGATGGCAAGGTTGTAATTAAGCCAACTATTGCAATTTAACTTATTTTAATCTAATTTAATTGTACCAAATCACATTTTAATTAAATACAAAATAAAATCATATAAATCCTACTGATCATGAAACACTAATCAATTTCCGGTTCGACTGCCGATAAGGCCTTCAATTGGCAGTTTAAACACAGAAAACTGAACAGATAATTAAACAGTCAAACAGATAAACATGAAATTAAACAGATACAGTCAATCGATTTAGTTTCAGATCTCGATCAATCAGTCCAGTATTTTAATCAGTTCAGTTACTTCTCATAATCAGTCTCAATTTAACAGTAATCAGTAGTTTATCGGTAAACAGTGACAAGGGTTGTTACAGTTTTGGCTACACTCCGTGCATGTTTTAGCCTTGATTTGACATGCTCTAGGACTGTTTTGGGTTGCATTAGTCATATGCTTCATGTATTGCATAGCTATAGTGCAAGTGCCTATGTTAGTTTCAAGCTTTGAGCCTCTTAGCATGCTTCATTTGTGACATGTACATGATTTGGCTTCATTTACTATGTTATTTCAGAGCATATAGTATTTCCATGCTCCCACTTATTTCACTCTTTGAATGCCTTTAAGGGTTGTGCATTATTGCCTTGTTTGTGGACCAATGTGTATGCATGCTTGTCTAGACTTGTGAACTCCCATCTCAGCATGTTTTGGTCCTTGTTTTGACCTATTTGAGCTCTGTCTATGATTGGTTCAATCATTTGTGCCATATATCGCATGCCTCTTGTGTAGTCTTCCCTAGTAGCTTTGTGCCTTAGGCCTCCTTGCATGCCATACTTGGGTTGTTTGAATGGTTTGGCATAATTTCATACATGTTTTCAGAGCTTATAGTGTGGCTACACTCATACATTTGTCACTCCTTGAGCATTTTTTAAAGTTGTGCTCTTATGCTTAATTGGTGTGTCAATGCATAAACATGCATTTTCTAGCTTTTCATGCCATCTTTTAAGAGTGTTTTGGCCATTGTCTTGGCATGCATGAAGTCTATTTGGGGTTGGTTTAGTTCATTGTGCATTGCATTGTATAGCCTTAGTGTTGTGTGCCTCATTGCTTAAGGACTTTGTTTTGCATGTGCATGCATTGCATTGAGTTTGCATGCCATTAGCTTTGTTAAGTTGATCATGTTTCATTGCATTGTGTTTGGGTAGGGTGTTAGTCCAAACATGAGAAACGAGAGACGTTTCATACTTGATGTGATGAAACGTGCCTCATTTCTCGGTCGCCGACACTCTTGATCATGCATGATAGAGGTTGAGACTTTATGTGTTATTTGTGCATTCATTTACATTGATTCGTGCAATCTTGGCTTCTCGGCCACCGTGCATTGCGATACATGGTTGGTGGCCCGAGAGTCAAGAGCTACACTCCCTTGAGCTTGAGAAATGATAGGGTGAGTGGTTGTGCACACATATCTTGCAAATACACTGCCATGTCCCTTATTGTTCTCTGTTGCAGCAAACTGGAGAAGTGCAGAATTTTCTGGTCGGCATACCAGTAAAAGTGGCTGGCCGACCACTTTTTCTGGTTTGCAGCAAAGGTAAGTGGTCGGCAGGTGGTTGGCAACACCAATAAGTGGTCGGCAATGCTTCTGGAGGTCTCCATGATGAAGCAGAAGCTATCTGGAGGTTTGTGCAGTGTTCTGAAAAGAAATGCAAACAGAGGTAAGTTGGGGCATCGCGATGGATTTCCGAACGAGGCGACCGAGCATGCATACGCTTCTCGCTCCGAGGCCCCTTCTATTTGCTTTACTTAGTTGCTTTGCTTAAGCTAGCTAATGCGTTGGTTTTTTCACTTAAGTAGTTAATGCGACTAGCTATTCATTTGTATTTAATTAGCTAGTGTAGTTAGCTAATTAGCTTGTTTTGTAATAATTAGTTAACTTGTTAGTTAATTAGTTCTATTTTCTAATAATTAGTTTAATTAGCTTAGACTAGCTAGTTAGCTTATTATTCGGACCCTCCGTCGAGAGGGCACAACTGTTGTAATAAGCGTGCGTGTGTGTGATGCATGTCTTCCAACCCCCATTTCTTTCTCCCTTTTATTTACCAGCTTTTGAAGGTTAGTTTTAGGGCATGTTTCAATTAGCATGCTTATGCTTTGCATGCGTGCATCCATTCATCTATCTTGCATGCACTGGGCTCGGCACATCATACAAACTGCATTGTATTTCAATACCAATTTGAATACATGTTATCAAGTTGCATTCACATGACATCTTAGAATAGCCGAGCCTATCTTAGTTACATTTTGAATGTGTTGCATTAGGCATTCTTGACATAGCTAGGATCATGCATTGATTACTAACTAGCTTCTTTTTTTGCTCGGAGTACATTGTGAGTGTTTATGTTTTAGCATCCTTGCATGCGTGTAAGTGTTGCTATGTTAGCATACTTGCCATGAGGCTATTTGCTTAACTGATATAACTGCATGAATGCCTGTGGATGAAGGTTGGATTGCTTGAATTGGAACAATTCATCAAAATGCGAGTTTTAAGCCCACTTAAAGTGACAAATCATCATGTTTTAAGTCCACTTGAGGGTGGCAAATCCGTGCTTTAGCCTACTTGCGAGTAGCAACTTCAAACCACTTTAAAAAACAAACATGAGATGTTTTGTTCTAATTTGAGTGATTTAGTCTATACTTGTATGCTGTGTGCAGCACATAGTAAGTTAGCTAATAATCAAACAAGAACACATGTGTTTTCAAAAATAATATATCATGTTAGTAGAGGCCGATCTTTTGATCGGGTGAGCGGGGGTGCTCATTTCAGGACCTTCCCCTCTCGTACCCAAGTTCCCGAGCCGAGGCAACTTTGGTGATGACGGACACGTGGCCTTAGGCACGAGTTAGGGTTTCCTAAATTTTCCCAAAACAAAATATTTAGGTGGCGACTCTGAAATCTGGCAAAGCAGTTCATGTTTGGCGCTTTTTGATTAAAATCAATTTTCCCAAACGATTTGCCGGATTTGGACTCTTTGGTGATTTATAGTCTTACATTGCACTTTGTGAGATTAGATTCAGAACCGTGACAGGAGTCCGAACTGTAGTAGCTAGAACTACAATTCGCGCCCTAGCACGAAGCGGAGTTCGGGCAGTCTACACTGGCCAGTAATCCTGGGATTACCGAAGGCCTCTAAGACAAATTAACATAATATTGGGAGCTAGCGGAAGCAGATAGCAAATATACAACATCCATTGAGCTGTGCAGACTTATATGAGACAGAAAAATTTTAAACTTTACATTCATACATTTACACATCATATATATATATATAGGCTAGACAAAAAGGAAATTGGCCCTATTTACAAAATAAACAAAAACTTGTTTAACCAATCAAGAAAACAAAACTTAAACTTTAATTACATAGCCATAATCATTTGACATATCCGAAACCTCCAAGGGAGGCACATAGGTTGGCTGATAAAAACATATTCCAGGCAGACATCTCTAAGTTTGGTCACACGCTTGATCACTTACATACATAAATAATACAGTGAGCATGAGCCCAATGAATAATAACAAAGTAAAAGGTTTCAATGAATGATGTCCATCACAGAGTCAGAAATCAGAATTTATATCAAAAACATATTCTTATCAGAAACATAGTTTTATGCATATTCAGATTTCAATAAGAAATAGGTTCATATTCATACTCATATTCAAATCATATATATAGAAATCAAAGTTCATGCTTACTCATATATGGTATACCCATTAGCGATATCATGCTTGTCAGTTCCATTAAGGAACCTCCGGTACCGGGAAACTTGTAATATACTTGAGCTACGGTATTGTTACCTCCAGGCAAGGGCCATGAAACCATGGTATTATTACCCCTGGGCAGGGGCCTTGCTTGAAAAGGTATGGTATTGTTACCCCTGGGCAAGGGCCTTGTACTTGTAGACCACGATATTATTACCCTCGGGCAAGGGCCTTGTGCTGAGGATGTGTAATGACCCCATCACGCATAACAATTAGCATTAAATTAATTAAGGAGATTTGGAAATTAATTGCCGAGTATTATAATTTATTTGGGATTTATGAGAATTATGGAATCTGACTCGTATATGATTTTATTGAAGGTTTATTTCGAAATTAGAAATTAAGGGTCCAAATGGCTTAAGGAAGTGAAGTTAGGAAGTTGAATCAATTTAATCTTAATTACGGACCCATTTGGGAGTTTAATTAAATATTCGATTCAGTTTAGTAAAATTGAGATTTGATTAATTAGGTCCTAATTGGAGTTGATTAAGTCATGAGGATTGAGAATTGTGATTATTATAAATCAAATTTAATTATGATGTGCCCAATTTGAAGATGTAATTTATTGATGAAAATTTAAGTCTGATCAGGAATTGAAGGCCTAGATGATTTGGGAGATCAAAATTGATGATGATAATAAATCTAATTTAATATTTGGCACAGGTGGTTATCATTCTGGTTATCTGGCACAGGTGGTGCCGGAGGTGGAGGTGGCGGGTGTGGTTGCTGCCACTGTTGTTGCCACTCTTGTTGCTGTCTCAAAGCCTCTGCCATTTCCTGAATCAGTCTTTCCATTCTGTCCAGTTTGGCAGTAGAAGATTCTTCAAGTTCATCTCCTCTGGTTCTCACCATCTGATTAAACTTGCATTATGCTATATACAGGATACACACAAGTATGCATATAACAAGGAGCATACATATTCAGGTCATTGCACTGCAAGTAATTCACACTTACAGCACATAATCAATGTTTCCAATTTCATATTCATCACATGAATGCATCCTAGATCTTATCTAGACGCTTATTGTTCTTTTTGGACAAGTGTGTGAGTTATTAACTCGTGCTCTGATACCACTCTGTCACGACCCTAACCCGCCCCCGTGGGTTAAGGACGTAACCGGCCAGTAATCATGAGATTACCTACGGCCTGTAACTGATCCAAACGTATTCAAGGGGCCAAACGGAAGCAAAAGTTTTAAACTTTGTCCATAGAGCGGTGCTTATATGCACATCATACAAACCATATTCATAAACGTTAATAACCCACGTCAAAGTATAATAGCATAAACTTCTTTACAACAGGATCATCAGACTGAGCCAACCCATATCGGACTACATACAATGTATACAAAACCCTTGCCAATAAAACAACATATAATTATATAACAAAAAGGCAAGGACGGGTCTCGCACGTGAGACACGAGGGCTGACTCTCCAAAACTTGGGTTGCTCTACGCAGGCTTCACTGAGGCTGGGTCTGGGCTTCTCTTGGCTCACCTACAAAGACATGAATGAGTGTGAGCGATAGCCCAGTGAATAATATCAAATACAGAATTTATGCAACAGGACGTAGAACAACATTTTCCAAACGGCCTTGGGCCCAATTCATGTCTATAGTTAACATGTATAAGGGTAATTTAAATCAAGTAACCATAGTTCCATTCTGGCCTTTGGCCCATTCAGATTTACATTCATGACGAAACGGCCTTCGGCCCATTCGATTATGTCAAAACGGCCTTTGGCCCAATCGTGTGTGTCAAAACGGCCTTCGGCCCACTCATTCCTTTCAAAACGGCCTTCGGTCCATTCATTCATTTCAAAACGGCCTTCGGCCCATTCCTTCCTTTCAGAACGGCCTTCGGCCCATTCCTTCATTTCAGAACGGCCTTCGGCCCACTCATTCGTTTCGTAACGGCCTTCGGCCCATACATTCGCTTCAGAACGGCCTTCGGCCCACTCATTCATTTCAGAACGGCCCTTGGCCCATACATTCGTGTCAAAACGACCTTTGGTCCATTCGTGTTCATCGAAACGACCTTGGGTCCATTTATGCTTATCAAAACGACCTTGGGTCCATCTATGCATTCATATCAGACTTACGTCCACAATCCCAATTAGCAATTCATAGAACTTTAAAGGGAATAAATAATTGGACGTTTACAAGCATTCAATTAATGATATTACTCACAGTGATCGGTTGATTGATTCGCCCTGGAACTCGACCCTACACATGCCATGAACATAAGAGGGTCATTAACAATTCAATCCGTTCAAAATTCACATTCTCCTCTTTAGGCTTTACTATTATCTTATTAACTCATTTACAATGCTTAACATATGCCTAAGAGTGCTCACGAGTGAAAGAGAACGGAAAACGGAACACAAAATGCAAGAACAGAATTTCTGGAAACAGGGTCCCCGCTTGAGCGTAGGATTCCCCGCTCGAGCGGACCCTTAGGTCTGCAGAAGTACTGGTTGCCTTCAATCCCCGCTCGAGCGGACTCCCCGTCACATAGCTCCCCGCTCGAGCGCCAATTTCCCCGCTCGAGCGGGACTCATGTCTGCAGAAAAATGCTGGGAGCTCGATTTCTCCGCTCGAGCGGCCATTACCCCGCTCGAGCGGAAGTCAGAATTCTGGAAATCCCAGATCGTGTTCTTGAGCTTCAATTCGAATTCCCAGCCACACTACTTGCATGCAATGGCCCAAATCTCAAATTTAATCATGCTAACATGATACCAATGCAAGATTACAACATTAGGAAGCTCAATTTCATAATTTATCTACATGCATGGCCCATTTTCCACCAACCCATTACCAATGTAACCATTTCATGCATTCAAAGCTTCTATTTCCATGGATTATACATGCATGTGACATATAGTCTTCATCCTCATCTCATATGATGAAGAGATGGTCAAATACATGGATTTCAATCAAAATTACAACATGAGTCATGTAATCCAAGCTCAAATATGCAATTTCAAAACAATACCTACATGCATGCATATATAGTCTTCAAATTCATCAAAACCAACTCCTTTGATGTTCTAGATCACAAATTCATCTTCAATTCATGAAATCACAACTCAAATTCATGAGTTAAGGGTTGGTTACTTACCTAGGAGCTTTAATCTCCCAAACTCTAGTCAATTCTTGAGTTAAACCTTCAATTTCCCAAGCTAGAGCCAAAATTACCCAAGTCTCCTTCTTCCCTCTCTATATCCGGCCTCTCCCTCTCTCTCACTTGTCTAACTCAGATTTTGAGTTCTAAGAGAGCTAAAGGAGAGTGCAATGCAATTAACCAACTAGCCCCACTAACACAATATTTAATTTAAAATATTTGGGCTCTTAATCCATCATTTTAATCAGTTTACATTGACCAGAATAAATTTCCAATTAAATTTTACCGTAGGCTCTAAAAATTATGCCAATCACAATGGCGTAGTCGAGTCCGGGTTCTGTGGCCGATAAGGCCCTCAATTTAATTTCCGAAGCGGACTATTCAAACAGATATTCCTACGGTGAACAGATAGAGTTCCAAAATCACATATATTCACATAATGGCACATAAAATCATGCTAAACACATAATCACATTCAAATTAAGAGCCAATTAGCGTAATACAGAACAGGGGTGTCACATTAATGGAAGTCAAACTAAACTAATTAAATTACGTGGGATTTATGATTTATTATAGTTAATTTAATTTTGTGTTAATCAATATTTATTTAGATTAAATGTTGCTTAATTAAGTTGATTTTAATCACAAATTGAATGGTGTTAAATTTGAGGGTATATATGGATGTGTGGGCAGAGAAACTTGGGTGGGTGTATTGAGAAATCTGTTTTGTGTGTGTGCATGTGAGAGTGATGTGTTGGAATCAAAAAAGAGAGTGCACGTGTGCTATATTGGTGAAGAGAAGTGCAAGTGTGCATTATGTGTCAACATGAGAGGGTGCTTGTGTGTGTGTGTTTGTGTGTTGAAACATTGGAGTGAAGGCTTAATTAGGTACTCTACTGAAGAACCGTACGGCTAAGAGAGGGAGATAATGCCGAAAGAGAGAGAGAGAGAGAGAGAGAGAGAGAGAGAGAGAGAGAGAGTTCTATTCTTTTGAATTTGCTGGAAATTGAAGAAAGGAAATCATGGAAGATTATCAAGAAATGATCAAATTAAAGATTGAAGGTAAGGATTTCAACTTTGATTTTGTAGAATTCATGTATTACACTTGAATTAAAGGGGAGTTTGGGTTCAATTTCATATGATTTGGAAGAAATTAGAGAAACAAAGATGATGAAATTAAATTAAATTCATGGTTATGGAATAAATTAGAAATTAATTATTTTTGGGTTGATGTTGATTATCCTACATAAATTTGAGTCTCATTCTTACATGCATGAAATTTTTGAGGAATAAATATGGACTTTGGCTTTGATTATTGACCCATACATGTTAGAGTAATTCAAAGATTAAATTATGATTTGCTTGAAATATATATATATATACATATATAATCAATAGTTTTGATCCTAATTGCATGCATGCAAATATTTCTTTAAAAGAGTTTGTAATTTTAATTTCATGATTTAAGAGGAATTAGTAAAATAATGAAGGATTGGAGCTAAGATCAAGTTTATGAAGCTTAATTAGAAAGTAATTATTTTGGATTTGATTTTCGAAATTATAATTAAATCAAGCTCCATAAATTATATGTAATTTTATTGTGCATTTGATTATGGAAAAAGGATTTTAGAGTCATGAGTTCATGAGTTTTGATTTTATTATGAAAGATAGAAATTAGTTTAATTTTAAATTTGAATCCATGCATGTAGTGTAATTTAAGATTTTATTTGAATTAAACATATTTTGATTACAAATTAAGTTGAGTTTAAGATTATGGAAACTAGTTGGAAAATTTATAAGAAGTTTCATGACTTCAATTTCATGATTTCAAGGAAAATAGAAAGAGCTTGAAACCAATTTTATGTAACTAAAAAGAAAATGAGTTTGGAGTCATGTTCAATTTATGGAGATTAAGTTAGAAGTTAATCATTTTGAGTTGGAACTTGGCTTGATATGGAGAAAATGAATTGAAACTAAATTTGGCAATTGGGGCATGATTTTGAATAAATGATTTTGAATAAGTGATTTAGCAATTTATGACTTTAATAAATGGTTTTTCATGTTTGTATACTAAGGTACACGTTTTGCAGCTTTGAATACCAAATTGGAACTTTAATTGCAATTTTAGAATTTTAGAATTTTCGTTGTCCGCTCGAGCGAGGGAAGTCTCGCTCGAGCGTAAAAATCGACCTCCTAGTAGTTTCTTCAAATTTTACAATCCGCTCGAGCGACCAAAGTGGCGCTCGAGCGAAGACCCATTTTCAGCACATTTTGAAAAGTTACATTTAGTTCATATTTTTATCCTCATCTCTTTCCAATGCATTCCAGACATGATTTATGACTCAATAAAGAATAATAAGTTACTAATCAACATAGATTAGTTTGTTAATGAATGAATCATTGATTTAGTGGTAATTGTTTAAGAAGTCAAGTAAAGGATCAATCTGTTTGGAAAAGAAGGACTTAATAATGAAAGAATATGTGAAATAAGGACCCAGTCTATTAGATTGAGAAAGAATAAACGTAGTAGAACTTTAGACTAGAAAGGGGCAAGTTTAATCAAGGGAGTAATATTGCATTTCAATGTGTATATGTGATGTGCTTGTGTAAGTCACGCGCCATTGTCTGCCTGGTTTTCCTGATATGTCCAGTCTGTCTGATTTGCTTCTGCAGCCCACTGTGAGTAATAACATTGTAAAGATATGTTCAACTGTACTTACTTTCTGTGTGATAAAATGAGATCTGTTTTCTGAAATGATATGTTATGTACAATGAATGATTGTCCAATTTCTGACATGTATTCGTGACATCCTTAGTACCATGTGAGATTTACAGCCGTGACCCGGTAGCGGAGGTTCCTTTGTGGAACTAGGTTATTGGTAACCTTACGCGTATGTGTCATGTTTGTGCACTGTTGCCCGTACCGGAGGCCCGCCATGGGGGCTTAGCTATCTTGTTACTCGGATCCGGAGGTTCCTTCACGGGAACTATGGAGGTTATTCATAACCTTACGCATTGCGCGTCCTGTTTAGTTATGCTAATTGATGTATCACGTAAATGTAACTATGACTTATGATTTCTGTCAGTATATGATCTGATCAAATATGAGTTTGATAAAACTGAATTATGATTTCGATCTGATCAAGCATGATTTTGATACAATATGAATTGATTTCTGAAATCTGTATGGACTCATTCATTGAAACCCTTTACTCTGTTATTATTCACTGGGCTTTAGCTTACTGTATTATTTATGTATGTAGATGATCAGGCGTGTGACTAGGCTAGAGGCTTCTATCTAGAATCTGTTTTGTCAGCCAACTTATGTGCCTCCCGTGGAGGTTCCGGATATGATAAGTGTTGTCGTTACGTGATGTAAAGTTCAAGTTCTGTTTTGTTTGGTTCAATAAGTCAAGTGTATTTTGAAAAAGGGGACTAAGTCCCTTTCTGCCTAATCTGTATATATATTATGACTTAAAGATGACGTCTATATATGTATATAAAAAAGTTTTAAATTTTTCTGTCTCATATAAGTCTGCACAGCTCAATGGACGTTGTATATTTGTATTTGCTTCCGCTAGCCCTTAATATTATGTTAATTTGCTCAGAGGCCGTAGGTAATCCTCGGATTACTGGCCGATTACGGTGCCAAACCTATAGGGGCGGGTTTGGGTCGTGACAGGATGCCACAAATACATTTAAGAGATTTAGACAATCATTCATTTATACAAAATATCACATTTCAGAAAACTGATCATTTCATAGCATCAAGAAATAATTAAAGTTAAACATAACTTTACAGAGTTACTACTTACAGATGGCTCCACTAGCAGATCAGATAAGGTAGACAGATCAGGCAGACAGATTAGGCAGACAATAGCACGTGACCTATACAAACACATAACATATACACATTGATACACAATATCACTTTTTTGATCAAACTTGACTTTTCTTATTTTCTTCTGTTTAAGTAGTCTGAAGTTCTACTATGTTTATTCTTTCTTATTTAAATGAACCGGGTCCTTATTTCACATATTCTTTTATTACTAAGTCATTTTTCAATAGACTAATTTCTTACTTGGCTCCTTAAACAATTACAACTACTAGATCAATGACTCATTCTTTAATTAACTAATTTATATTGGTTGTTAGTTTATTAATCTTCAATGAGCCATAAATTATGTCTAGAATGCTTGGAAGTGAAAGAGAACGAAAACGAAAATTGAAATATGAAACAGTTTTTCAAAATTTTCGGAAACAGGACTCTTCACTCGAGCGCAACATTGGTCACTTGAGTGGACTGCTTGGTTTGTAAAAAAAGCTAGTTGCTTGCATTCTACGCTCGAGTGACAACTTCTTCGCTCGAGCGATGGTGACGAATTCTGAATTTTTCAGAATGTTGTTTAAACTTCAAAACATATTACCAAGACTCCAAATTCACGCATGACTCACTCGAATATGCAAAACATTCCCAATTACATTTATTTAAAGTTAATTCCACTTATACTTCAAAATTCCATAATTTTAATTCACATTTAAACCTTGGATTTCACGTTTAAAAATTATCTTTCAATTCTTTCTTTGTTTCATGAAGCTTAAAATTGAATCTATAAGGCCCTTTTCAAAAATATTTGCATGTATAAAATTAAATCAAAATCAAACTAATTTTTGATTCTCAAGTATAAATTACAATATATTTCCATATTTGTCCGAATTTAAATTTAATTCATTTTCTTTATATCAAGCTCAATTTCAAACCCACTGTTAGGTTTTATTCTTGGCAATCCCGTTTGACAAAACTCCTTTGAGTTGTAATTTTATTCGCATTTTTATTCCAGTGAGGCTATGAGTTGTTAGAGGCGAATCCAACCCGAATCGTGCTTTGCAGAGAAGTTTGTGATGTCAATATCTTCAAGATTGCCACTTCGTTGATTATTACGGGGGTCGAGCTACTCGGTCAGCTCGCGGCTGAAACAAAATGCAAAAATGCATTCTAAGTTGCCTGTCATTTTCTTCCAATTTTGGTCTTCCCGCTCGAGCGGGGAAAATGACGTTCGAGCGGGGTTTGCAAGCTCACAGTATCTCTGCTATGCCTGAAAAAGTACTGGATGATGTGATTCGACGCTCGAGCGTGGAAACTGACACTCGAGCGTGGAGTCTATATGAAATCATGAAATATGAAGTCTCCACTCGAGCGGGAAGTCCCACGCTCGAGCGGATTGCGCGAACACAGTTTTCTGGATTTCAATAAGGATTGGGTTTTCTTCCAAATCTAGGATTACTTTTGGTTTTCTATAAGTAGTTAGTTTTCTCCCAAAGCTAGACTGCTCCTAAAATTCCTCCAGATCTTCTTTTTGGTTCTTAAGGTTTATATCTGGGGATATTTTGTTAGTTTTCTTTGATGTTTTATTGAGTATTCAACTCATGGTTTAAAAGAGAGTACATCAAAGGTTTTGTTGTTTATACAAAAGAGAGAGTTGTTCTTCGATGGATTCTGAAGAATTCGAGCCTGAAGCTTCGGTGGATTCTGGAGTGGCTCATCAGAAAGACAATTCCGTGGTGAAGATGGGGTTGGAAGAGGCACATAGAGGTTGGTTCAATTAGGCGTTGTGGATTCGCTAGATAATTAAGAGTATACTTGTGTAATTCCTTTTAAATCTTCTTAGTGGATTGTTCTTGTGGCTGTTGCCCGTGGTTTTTTTTATCATAATTGGAGGTGTCCAATTGTGGTTTTTCCACGTAAAATCATTGTGTCTCTTTGTCTTGATTGTTTGATTAGGATTGTTATATTCTGCTTAAAATTGATACATAATCACAAATCAACATCTAGGAGGTTTCTAGATTTTTCACCCACAAATTCTAAAACATAAATTGATTTTCCGAAACTCTTAAAAATTCATGATACATGTACAATTGAAACTCAATTTCATGTTAAGACAACTAAATTCAAACCCAAAGTGATTACTTTCTAAATTAATTTCCATAAATTTGAACATAGTTCCAATTCCTCATTTTCTTTTTAATTACATAAAATTGACTTCAAGCTTTTTCTATTTTCCTTCAAAACATGATATTAAAGTTATAACCTTCTTATAAAAACAAAATTATTTGCTTGTATGAAACATTTATCAAAATCCAACCAATTCTACCTTATCAAGCTCAAACCATAATTAAACTCTTAATTTACACCAAAACTCAATCACAAAAAATAATTTCTTAACTTACATACATGCATGGATTAAAAATATAATTATAAAATCAAAACTTTATCTAACATTCCAAATTTCCATAAACTTGATTCTCATAAAACATTTCATTTTTCTCTTCAAATATGAACTTGAATATTCAAGTTCAGATTTTTCATAATCCATGATGCATGTTGTAATTAGAGTATTAATTTGCTCTTGCATGTAACAGTGAGGTTTATTTTCATGCAAGATCACAACGTCAAACCCAAAATAATTTATTCCTAAATTTATTCCATAACCATGAACCTAGATCTATTTCTATAGCTTCTTGCTAATTACTTTTAATCATATGATTTTGATTCCAATCTCTTCTTTTAATTTCAAGTGTAATGTGAAGATTCTACAAAAATCAAGCATAAATTTCATACCTTAAAATTTAATTTTAGAATTTATGGTTGATTTTCCTTTGAATCTTCTTCCTCTCTTTCAATTTCCTTGAGTTTTTCTTCATTGAGTTCAATTTTCTTTTCCTCTTTGTTTTCCAGCAGTCAACACACCCCCTCTCTCTCGGCTGTTCTTTCTCTCTCCTTTTTCTTTATTTCTCCAAGTGTTGTTTTGAGCCAAATGAACTTATACTTCTTGAACTCACTAGCACACACACATATAAACATACAATTCACCCATTTGTCCTCGACATCACACGTGCACACATACACACTTGTCAACACACTCACAGAATTGCTCAGTACACCCACACCCACAATTCTAATTTGTTCCATAATTTAATTTATGTTTAGGATTAATTAATTAAGCATCACTTAATCTTAATAAATCTTGATTAACACAAATTAATTAATTATAACTAATATCAAATCCCACATAATTTAATTAGTCTAATTGACTTTCATTAGAGCCCAATTAATTATATTTAAATTTATCAATCCGAATCAGATTTTTAATTAAACTCCCAAAAGGCTCGAAATATCAAATTGAACTTATCACTATTCTCAATTTTGGTTTCTCACATTATTAAGGCTCTCAATTACAGATCAAACTCAAAATCTTCGTCAATAAATTACATATTCAATTGAATATCTCAATTGCATATCTCATAAATAAATTTAATTCATAGTAACCTTAATTCCCAATTCTCATAACTTAGTTAACTCCAATTGGAACCCAATTAATTAAATCTTAATTTTACGAATCTGAATCAAATATTTAATTAAACTCCCACACAGTCCGATACTCAAAATTAAAATAATTCAATTTACTAATTATACTCTCTTGAGCCATTTAGGCTTTCAATTTCAAATTCTAAAATAAATCCTCAATAAAATTATATATAAATCAATCTCCATAATTTTCGTAAATCCTAGATTAAATTAGAATAATTGGCAATTAAATTTCAAATCTCCTTAATTAATTAAGTGATAATCATTATACGCAGTGGGGTCGTTACAGCCTTTCCCCCTTAGGAAGTTTGGTCCTTCAAACTTAAGATACTTGTACAGAAAATCAATCATATAACTTGGTCTCATTTCATTTCCTTTCCTATGTAACTTCCTTTTTATTTGATCCTCTTTACAGAAATTGAACTTATTTTTCAATCACTTAACGGTTAATAACCCAAATTGGTGACTCATTACTGTTTCTATTGTCATTAATCATACATCTCATATATTTTAATTCATCATTCTATAATTCACACACATCAAATAGTGGAAGGTTTATTTCGAGAGATGTTCATGATTCTCCTTACTTATTGGTAAATCAAAACATTCTGCTATTGACATATTATATGAGGTTTTCAAACCAAATTTAACATTCAATGCATTACTAATAACAAATACAAGTTCTTGGTCCTTCAATCCTATTAACAATAATAGTCCAGACATTTTCCCATGCAATTCGTAATTCATTATTTCCCAAAAGAACGATCATTTAACTTTCATTAACCATGTCAAGGTTCATAAGTTATGCATATAATGTAGTATTTCCAAATAAGGTTTCACATGCTAATCATCATAGAAATTTCCAAATTATATGGAACTGTTATCACATAGTAATGGCCTTAGTTTCAAACAGAGATTTGGATACCAATTAATATAAGTCATTCCGAAATACAGGGACACATCGGATTTAGAACAAAAGCGTATTAGAGCCATAAAAGAAGCATATTCCACAGAAATTCATTAAGCTTGCCTTTTGTAAGTAACCAATATTGGGTTGTACTCACATAGTAGTAGACAGTCACACAGATCAGAATAGAACTTTACATACTGCTTGTTAAATTAAGATTACCGTTTTTGACAATCTTTCTCATACTATCATTTCAAAGTGGTGATTCGATTTCACAACAGGCCTACATTTTACGCACTCTCATTAACTTCCTTATTTACTTGAGGTTATACTTATATAAGTAATTCAAATTACATTGCCTTCATATTTCTTTCAATTCTTAGACCTGTAGAGATATATTCATTGACTTTGATAAATTGTTACACGGTAACTTAGGGCTAAACTTTTAACTTTATCAAATCATTACAATTAGCCGACTGAAATTCTTATGTTTCCGAATGTCCGTTAAGAAATATGTAATTGTCATTCTAACGAAATTCATTTTCTTCTCTCTCATTACGATATCCCTCTTCCGTTTAACAATAGAGTTCAATTTCTTTACAATGAGTTAGGCTATCTAAGTTAAGATTCAAAATCTAATTCAATTATGTGTCTATAAGATCATCATATCATTCCTTTCTAACTCCTTTCGATATGAAATCACTATGTCTTTCTTTTTCTTTTTCTCTGAAAGGTCTATATTCTGACCTAATAGTTTAAATAAATTACAAGTGTCACTTTTCCAATGTTATCAATGTGATATGTTATGATATGTTTTTAGAATTATTTCAAGTCTTGATTTCATCCTTCTAATTCAGACAATTCCAAATTTAAATCTCAATTATCCAAGCAATGGGTTTTTTTTTTATATTTTTATATTTTTATTTTTTTTCGAGGGGAAAAAGGGTGATCCTTTCAGATTCATAATTTAATGTGTCATAAAATTGTTACTTTCACAATTTTCAAATGGTTCCATAGCGATGCGATTTCAGTAGATTGAGTTATACCTATTTGAACACTAAATAGGAAATTTCTCATCAATTTTATTTGTTTAATCTTTTATTTAGCTTAAGTCAATAATCCTTAGCAATCTCAGGTTAAGTTTCATATAGTCAATAGGTGGGTTTGAACTATATCAAATATCGAAAAGAACCAATTCAAATAAAGTCGCATATATAGAATTTTAACTTCAAACTTCTATCCGCATAAAACATTCCTACTAATTTCCTAATTGTAGGTAAGTACTAACCTTTAAGCAATGAAATCATTTGAGTTTTCTCCTAGGCTTTAGAACAATTTTTTATTAGATGCCCCATCTTCCCACACTTGAAACATGCTCCAGTAAGTCGATGACCCCTATGTCGCTTGTGACGTGTTGAACATAATGAACGAAACTTACTGCCTTGCTTAGAATTGCTTGACTCTCCTAGCACAAATTTTTTAGGCTTTTCCTTTGGTTCCTTCTTTAACTTCACACTTAACTTTTTCTTTTGGTCTTGCGATTTGTCATAGCATTGTTGCATAGTTTTCATTACTCCCTCAAGTACTTCTTCTACTTTGTCCAATCGTTCTGCCAAAGTCTCAACTTCCATATCATTTTTAATTTTCACCATCATTTCCTAATGTTAGAAGAGAAGGGTCAAACACAAAATGATGGTTGATAATGCTTGGGTTAACATCAACTAACTTAGAATATATCACAAAACACATCATATACAAGTAGGCATATGAGGACACTGGTAGGGTAACCTATTCATTCCCATGAAATTTACCAAGAATTTCCGATTCGAAGTTATGTTGGCCAAACATGATTCCAATTGGACTTTCAAGGTCATTCAACAAGGCATGAGACTCTATGGTTTAATATTTCACATAATAGGTACCCGCCAAAATATATCATTTTACGTATCAAATAACTTTCTCTTCCTCAGTTACCATCGCTTCACATATTTCATTGAGCATCAAATTCCTTAATTTCCTAAACATTCTTATAGTCCAATTTGACATATAACCCATATAGCTTCCATGGCTTTCATTAAAGACTTTAATTCCCCATGACACCATGTTTTCACAAATCAACTTATTTGTACTCACCAATGCTTTAGTCAAAATTTATGATTCCCTTATAACATTAAAATTTTCACAATAGTTGTTAGCTTTTAGCTTCATGACAAAACTAATTACACACATTATCACAATTCCACGGTAGTTCCGAATTTCTTAGTTTCAATACATAAACATGTCTTACACACATATATACATATTTCCAAATGCACAACTTCTTACTTACTTACTTACTAGATGCATGAAACTTAAATCCGTTCTAGACATTCTAATGCTCAATGGACACGTGTGTGAGATATTGACTCGTGCTCTGATACCATTCTATCATGACCCAAACCCGCCCCTATAGATTTAGCATTGTAACCGGCCAGTAATCCTGGGATTACTAAAGGCCTCTAAGACAGATCAACATAATATTAGGGGTTAGTGGAAGCAGATAGCAAATATGCAACATCTATTGAGTTGTGTAGACTTATATGAGACAGAAAAATTTTAAACTTTGCATTCATACAATTACACATCATCATATATATATAGGCGAGACAAAGAGGGATTTAGCCCTATTTACAAAAAACACAAAAACTTGTTTAACCAATCAAGAAAACAAAACTTAAACTTTAATCACATAGCCACAACCATTTGACATATCCGGAACCTCCACGGAAGGCACATAGGTTGGCTGACAAAAACAAATTTTAGGTAGACGCTTCTAAGCCTAGTTACGTGCTTGATCATCTATATACATAAAAATATAGTAAGTAACATCCCTTTTGAGTAGTAGTACTAGTACTATATAAACAATTAAAATTTATAATTTTTTCATAATAAATTCTGCTGCAACTCATATTAGTTTATTAGGTCCTATTTTAGTTTTCAAAATTGTATTCATTGGGTTTGGTTTTAATTTTTTTAATTTTATTTATTTAATTTTTAATTTTTAATTTTTTGTGTTTTGTGTTTTGTATTTTTTATTTTTAGTGAATATTTTTAAAATTTTAAGAATTTTTTATTTTATTTTGTAGATACACCTTACTTAAATGTATCTAAAAAGTGAAATATTTATAAAAAAAAATATTTTAAAAAATCAAGAAATACACAATAACACAAAAATATACTGAATTCTAGTATTATATATATATATATATATTTGATATTTAGCTTTTGTTTTTAAAAAAAAAATTCACAAATATTATACATTTTAAGTGTATTTATGTTGAGTGTATCTAAAAATTAAAAAGAATTTGGTTAAAATATTAAAAAAATTCAATAAAAATAAAAAAATAAAAAAAATTAAAATTTCTGAAAAGGAAATCCTAAATTCTGAAACCAAAGAAGTTGATTTCTACATCATACCTTAGTTTGTAAAAACAAAAGGCTTAAGAGTTAATTACATGGAGATCCCTTGAAATCTTACTTTTTACTCTCTTAAATTATAAACAAAAATATTTCAGAGTTCTAAATTAAAAACTCTAATCGAGCTTTAGGGTGATGGGACTCAGCTGATATAATGTCTTGGTTTTGCTTTTTTTTTTTTATTAACAAGTGTATAGAATTTTCTTTAGAACTCTATTTTTAAGGGGATGAATTATTGCCCAATTATAAAATCATACCATTAATCTTTTTAACTAATAAAATGTCACAGACATCTCATTTGCCCTTTCACAATGAATAAATGGTGAGATCGAATACCACGCGTTAAGATTTTAATTATCTTATGACTGAAGTACCCTTTAGCAATATCTATTATATGGAGACTCTCAGAATTATCATGAAGTATAATTTATTCTAAACTATAAAAGCGTATAATTAGACTCTTTAACTTTTAAATATAATACATTCCTAATTTTTTTTGGGGGAGGGGGAGGGGGAGGGGGGATGGGTTTGGGAAGTTAGCTATTTCAATAGGTTATTTTAATTTTGTGTAAATTACATTGACACTCCTTGAAATTTCTGTTTAATACAGATTTCCTTCTCACATTTGAAAAATTATATTTCCCTCATGGAGGTTTGTAATTTCATTACAAATTGCCCCTTAGATTATTGATGTCATGTCTTAAAATTTTCTAAATGATTATTTTATCATTTTCCCAACCATTTATTCTTTCTATCGTCATGATTACATTCTATAATTGTTCATTATTAAATTCTACCTGAACATATTCTTATTGAGTGATAATATATAAACATAGATTTTATATAAAATTTTTCAACACAATGATACAACTTAATGTTGACATTTTAATTTAAAACAAAACACTCATACACATAATTTATATTTACGACAATATCACTATTACAATATTTTTATGATATTTTTTGTATAAATTTTTATACATAAATATAATTTTTTATTTTTATTTCCACCATCAATTTTCTTTCTCGTTTATTCACCCACATTTATTGCAATATTACCAAACATCATCTTTACATTTATTACAGTATTATTGAATTTTTTTATTTTTGTATTTAGTGAATTTAAAAAAAAAATCACAAATATATTTCTTAAGTATATCTAGATTAGGTGTATTTAAAAAAAAATATTTACTTAAAATATTAAAAAAATTCAAAAAAAAAACACAAAATAAAAAAAATTAAAATTTTGTGTGAGTTAAACTAAAATAGATGATTGTTGTTTATCTTAAAATGACATGAAACAAATATCAATATTTATTTTATTATTTTATATGTATAAAAGTTAAGAGATAAATATATTATTTTAATCTGACAAAGGGGGAAAGTGTAATTTTTAAAATGTGAAGGGGGATCGGTATTAAACAAAAACCTTAGGGGTATTCGTGTAATTTATCCATTAATTTTTAACTATTTATGCTAAATAGTTGCATTTGGAAAGAAAATTGAATTTTTTTATAGTTTGATGTGATGTTTATAAGAGAAAAAGTAAAATGATTATGGATTTGATGTGACATTTTATCTTATTAATTATTTTAGTCTATTTTATTTTTTAATGTTATTTTAGCCCTAAAAAATTTAAAAAGTCTATTGTCAAACACCCCGTTGTTAATTGAAATTGTGAAATAGTCATTTCGTTCTAAAATATTAGTCCTTTATTTTATTTTTTATTGTTCCAAAATTTTAGACCCTTTTCAAAAATTAAGAACTAAAATAATATGAATTTTGTTATTTTGTCATTCTTTTAAATTTATTAATAATACAAAAAGTATAATTATAATGATTGATATTTTATAAAAAAATATACTATCAAAAGTAATTTTAAAAAATTAATTTTTTTAAAATATAATAATATACTACTAAACAAAAATTAAATTCTAAAAAAAAAAAGAAAGGCAGTAACCAAATTGTCCCATTTTTCTATAGACACCTACACCGTTCTCTCTTTTGAAGTCCAATCATTACAGAAATTCTTTCTTTTTTTTAAAAAAAAAAAGAGGATGGTGGGAGAGGTGAGAAGGGGATAGGTTAGCTTTTTAATTTTTTAATTATTATAGTCCGGGATTAAAATTTTTTGTTTACGTTATTTTGTTTATTTTTTAAATTTTTATAAAAATATAAAAATTATTATGATTTAAATATTATATTTTATTCTATATAACTAAAATAATTAATTTTTTCCACTATTTTAACCTAAATAAACATGCCAAACATAACCGAAAATCAAATTTGGTTAAAACCTTCGATCTGATGAGATTTTCTAGAGATCATCCACATTGTGGGAAGAAAAGGATCACGTCAAAAATCAAATTATTTCTTTATTGCATTTACTTGGGCAAGAGCTTCAAACCAATAACACATTTTGACCCGTTTGGTAGGCCGTTTTTAAGTTAAAAATTAATAATCATAAAATATAAATTAAAAATATTTATTTTTAAAATTTTAAATAATAAATTTTTTTTAAACTTATTTAAATTATTTGTACTTAATAAACTATAAATAAAATCTGTATCAAACAAATTAACACAAACTTTTAAATTAAAATAAATTATAATCAACACTTTTAAAGGTAACAAACAATTCTTGGCCCATAATAAATTTTTTTCCAATCTGTACCATATGTTTCTTTCTGACTTCACGCAGACCTAAAGTGAGGGATTTTTTCATACAATTGATCCATACCCCTGCATCATCGAAGATTCATATGTTCTAACTTATAGCATGAAATCAGATATTTGCCTATACGTGCTTATTGAGTTATACATATTGATTGTTTTTTTCTTTTTTAAATTTTAATATCGATACACTCCATGTATTAATAGAAATGATAATAACATTCATATTATAATAACAGTAATGTTAGGTATCATGAAAAACTTTTCATGAAAATAATCATGAAAGCTTTGTGACTCTTGAATTACACTTAGAATAAAACATTACACACTAATCAAGGTAATCCAAGAATCATAAATCTTTTATAGTCATTTTTATGAAAAAAATTTCATAATCCCTAACTTTTCCTTTATAATAAATATGTAACTCTTTGTTACTATCTATAATTTCAAAAAAATTCACAATTACCTTGGCGGATTTTTAATTTGTACTACTTTAATAGTCTTAATATTGAATTACATCACGGCGGATGTCCGTTTGTCCATATTCATTTATTTATTTTAAAAAAAACCACATAAACAATTTCAAACAAAATTAAAATGGCAAATTAAGCCAATGAATTCCTATACTTTCAAATAGCTTAATTTTAACCTTATACTTAACATTTTGTTCAAATTCATAAACAATAATTGCATCTTACAAAGTTACAATAAAACACACTCTTGCCTTAACAAATCAGCAATTCAACGGAGGAAGATCGGTCGGTTTTTGATACGCCACGGTCTCCGATTTATCAAACAATCGGCTACCGAAGATTAAGAATCCGACGGAATATCCGGCCACGGCGGCGAGCAAGATGCCGATGTTGAAGGACATGACAGCAAGCATCACCAAATAAGCGAGTCCGATTCGAACGCCATACATGAGAGTCTGTAGAAGCCCAGCCGCAACATTGTTCATGCCGGAGTGAATAAGACGGGTGTGGGAGAGAGACTCCACCAACATGGAAAGCATAAATATGGAAGCCAAGTTTAGTATGTATGAGTTTAGGCTCTCTGAGTTCTTGCCCCATGAAAATGTCATGTGGTTCATCATTTTGTGGTGCATTTGCTTCATGCCATTCATGCCTGTGGTGGTGGCGTTCATTTTTGATCACTAGTCTCTCTCTCTCTCTCTCTATTTATTTATTTATGCGCTTATGGGAATGAAAATGAAGAGAAAACACAATAATATAAACAGAGGCCACTGTGGTTTCTGGTGAATTTTTTTTTTTTTTCATGATAGTACAATTTTAGCTCATCTTGTACTACCTACCAAATAAAAATTAGTTTTCTCCAATGACTACCCAAATTGTGTACTTACTCTAGAGACTTGACAATCCCAAATAGTGACCACTTCATGGCATTAGGGAGATTTTTTTAATGGACAAGTTTCTCTTAAAGTTTAAGATTAGATTAGAGTGTGTTATTGGGTTAGTTATAGTAGGGATGGCAATTTAAATCCGGCCTGACGGAAACCTGACCCCCCAATCCCGATTTGAGCGGTTTTTTTTTTTTTTTGAAAAATATCTCCAACGGAGCAGGGATAGTATTCAAAAATTAATCCCCGATCAGTTTCAGGCCGGGGACGGGGATAACTGTCTCAGCCTCGTACCCAGCCCGGCCCTGGCCCCGTCCCCGTTCCCCAGCCCCGTCCCCGTTTCCCGATATAAAATTACTATTATACTCATATATATATATATATAAATCAAACCCTAAATCACACACAACTCTTACACGGTGTGAGTCACTCTGCCTCTCTCTCTCTCTCTCTCTCTCTTCTCCCTGCCGATCTCCCTCCTCCTCTCTTTCTCTCCCTGCCAATCTCCTTCCTCTACCCGCAGATCTCTCGCCGATCTCCCTCCTCCTCTTCTTCAGTTCGACCAGCGAAAGAGACCCCCCATTCTCTCCAAACTCTGCTGCAACCACAGCTCTAAGAGGCTGGCCACGACGGCTCTATTCGGGCTCTCCACTGATCTCCCTTCTCCTCTCTCTCTCCTCGCCGATCTCATGCTTTTGGGTATGCCTGTTGGGTATTAATTTTTTAGAACTGGGGCTGATGAGGAAGATGATGATTCGGCTGCCATTGTTGACAACTCTTGAGCTTGTTCTTGACCTCTCTCTCTTTCTGTGAATGTTTCTGATTTTTTATTTTTCACATCTGATTTCCGATCTATGCGATTTGTTGAATATATATGTTAAAGATGTATGGGCGTGTTGTTGTTGATGATGAAGAAGAAATATTCTTAGATCTGTTGTTATTGAAAATCTATGTTTTTTTTTTTTTTTTTTTTTTTTTTTGACCGGGGAATCTTTGGGGTCGGGGATCCCCGATCCTCGTTAGGGGGCAGGGGCGGGGCGGAGGTGGGGGTGGTAATAGGCTCCCCGTCGGGGATCGGGACCGGGGACGGGAAAATTTCTACCATCGGGGATCAGGGACGGAGAGTGTGATTCCCAGCCCCACCCCGGCCCGTTGCCATTCCTAAGTGAGAGTCTATTATGGGTCATGTTCAAAAATTCAAATCGTTCAATGATAGAATTCGTCGAATATTTTATTCCTGTAAAAAATCATATTGATCGGATATCGATAGTTATTTGATCAAATTAGATTTATGTGAATAGTAAATATAATTTTTGAAAAAATTATCGACAAAAATCTAATCCAATCAAGTAATTATCGATATCTAATTAACGTGATTTTTTATAGGGAGAAAGTACTCGACAAGCTCTATATATTGAACGATTCGAATTATTGAAATAAGATCCATGGTGAACCTCACGGGCCCAATAACACTATCCAATCTATAAAATAAATTGGACACAAGCCCGACCCTTTTTAAATTATTGTTTAGGTTAATTACATTAATGATTCATTCTATTACAATTTAATCTTTGATTTTTAATTATTCTATTTTTGTAAGGGATATTTTTGAAATTTTACATGAAATGTTAATAAAATCAAAATAACTAAATACATGTATAATCTCAAATTATGAATTTTGTAGTATTTTGATTATTAAAATATGTATTATGTTTCATTTTAATTTTCAAAACATGCACACATTTCTTTGCCTTTTTGCACCCAATCTTTTAGTTTTATCGTATTTTTTAAATAAAATTATGAAAATATTCTTCCACGCATTATTGACTTTGAACAGTGTTGATGGTAAGTAGAGCTGTGTAAAATATCACCCAATTCGTCTAAACTGTATCAATTCGTACCGTTTAATCTGCTAATCACAGATTAAACTTTATATTGTATAATCCATCTTCAAAATCGTCCCGTTCTGTTGTAGTATATGTATTTTTTAACCTTTAATGAAATATCATAGTAAAAATAAGTGTGAGTGATATTTAAGGTATGAAATTTGTTATAAATTCATAGTTATATATATGAAAAATATTATGTAAATTAATATTATATATTATACAAATACTTAATAATTGGTTAAAATATTTTTCACTTTGTCATTTCGCCTAAAATCGTCCTAATTGCAATTTGTTAATCCATTAATCTGCTATTCAATTGATAATTGTACTATTAAACTATTTGAATCGCACCGCTCAGACAAATTAAAGTGTAATAAATCATATATATTGAGAAATAAAGAAAAAAATTAAAGTATAAATAAATATATATTTTGAAAGTCATCTATAACTCTTATGAAAAAAAAAAAAGAAAAAAAAAAAAGAAAAGAAAAGAAAAAAAAAAAGGTGTCGGTTGATGTTGATATTCAACCAATAATAGCAGGACGAGCTCCACCAACAAGTAGTGCTCAACTAGCTAGTTACATGTGAAAATGGGTTTAGCTTTCTAATGAAGTGTAGTACCACACACAAACAAAGGATTGTATTTATATGTAGTACAATTTTAAGGCTCTCTCTGTTCATTATTATGGTGGACTTGGACTCAATATATTATTTATATGCAGTACAATTTTAGGGCTCTCTGTGCTTTTTGGCTAACTTATTTGTTAAAAAAAATTAGATGTTTTGTTTGGTTTGAATTTTTTGAATTGAGTTTTTTAAAATATTGAGATTATTGATTTTCGTATTTTTTTTATTTTTAATGAGTAGTTTAAAAATTTTAAATATTTTTTTTATATTTTTAGATACACCTTATTTAGATATATTTAAAAAGTAAAAAAATTTGTGAAAAAATATTTTAAAAAATTAATAAATACATAAAAATATAAAAAAATGTACTGAATTCTTGTGTTTTTTTTTTTGTATTTTTGATATTTAATGAATTTTTAAAAGGCTTTTTTTCATAAATTTTTTACTTTTAGGAAATTTATGTTAGATATGTCTAAAAAGTTTAAAAAATTGCTTAAAATATTAAAAAAATTCAGTAAAAACAAAAAAACACAAAAAATAAAAAAATAAAATTTTTTAAAAAGTGTTTTTTGAAAAACCTAACCAAGCAATTAGTTTTTTTTAGCAATGAATCATTAGCAAGTCCAAAAAAGTTATATATAAAACTACAATTATATCCTTTATATATATATTTTATATTTACATAGGTGAAAATATAAATTTTCTACATTAAGTGGAGATAGTTTAGTCATTTTATTATGATGTGATATCATAAATAAATATTAATAAAAAAAGTTTAAAGTAACATTTTATCAACTTTTCAAATCACTTTTTTAAAAAAATCAAAAATTAATTTTTAACCATCTTCTCCAAACACCCCTCTCTGGTCATTAGTATGGTGTACTTAGACCCAAGATATTTAAAACGTGGGAGATATGGCTCTTCCAATGTCTCTCCAAGGCGAAAAAAATTAAAAAGATGATGATATACAAATTTATTTTTTAAATTTAATGATATGTAAATGATATGATCGATTGATAATTAAAAAAAAATATGAAAAAAATATTATTTTAAATATTCTAATTGATTGCTTAAAACTTAAATATAATTTATTTTAATTTTTTGATGTTAATAACTCATCCAAATGTATATTTATTATGTTTATCTTTAGGCCCCGTTTGTTTTGGGAGATAGAATGGAGGGGATTGATAGTAAGGGGATTAATAGTGAGGGAATTGTTTGTGAGGAGATTGATAGTGAAGGGATTAGTAATGAGGAATTGTTAAATTATTTTTATATAAAATAATAAAACAAATAAAAAAATATAAAAAATAAAAAATTATATTAAAAAAAATTTTCTAATATATAAAAAATAAAAAAATTTCTAATCCCTTCACTATTTTTCTAATACCATCTATACCTCCTCCTTACCAATCCCCCCTCCTCCTCCTTACTAGTTCCAAGGGATTACTAATCCCCTCCCTATCTCTCAAAACAAACACCTCATTCTCAATCCCCTCCTCACTATCAAACCCAATCCTTTCCCTATAACTCCAAACAAACGGGGCCTTATATCATTTTGTAATAATGTCAAATTTGAAATGAAGTTGGTAGAAGTACCAAAAATTGTTATAAAATTTAACAAATTACCAAACTTTGCAATGGCATTTTTCTGAGTCATAGTGAGCTTATAGATGACATTTATATTTAATTTCTGTTAAAAAAAAATTACATTAATAATTCACTTTTTTGTATGAATGAAAAATTTAATATTTTTTACACTAATATATATATATATATTATGTTTATTTCTATGTCTACAAATTATTTATATTAATTTTAATCATTTCAATTTTATTTAAAAACATTAATATAATTATATTAATTTTATAAAAGTTATTATATTCTTTCTCAACTGGTTTCTTTCCAGTGAATTATGGGCTTTGACCAACATCTCCATATTCACATGAATTGTAGGGCGATGGGTTGTGGGCAGTTCACCAGTCAACCATGCTTCAGACCCCCACTGGGGGTCGACCCCAGTGAGGTGGCACCATCTCATTTGTTGAAAAAAAAAAAAAAAAAAACAATTTTTTTTTTGGGGCCAATCCCACCCCTACATCCATGACCCCCAGTGACCCTCACTGGGGGTCCCAGTGAGGGTCTGAAGCATGGTTGTTATGGACATTTCATAATGAGCTGGCCCAAACAAAAACGTTAACGACCATGTTTTCGTTATGATTTTACCGTGTTTTGTTTTGAGAAATTTTTGAGTGTAAATAGAATCATGTGATACATTTTTCTTCTCCTATTGGTTGGTTGAGAGAGTAGAAGTTACATTTGTGTATTGAGTGATGGAAAGAGAACATAAAAAGTCATGGTGTTTGTGATTGGTCCTATTTGTACCCAAGAATTTTTTATTTTTTCTAGTATCAATAAAATTTATAATTTTGTGATTCAAGTTTAAAATTAAAATAAATGAGTTATGCTAGAGACTCTAAATAAATTATTAAATATTTTATCAAAATTTTTTTACATAGGTATAAGATCCACACAAATCACACCTGTGGGTCCTACATTCATATAAAAGGCTTGATAAAATATTTGGTAATTCATTTAAGATCTATACATAATCATAAAATGTATTCCTTAATTAATTTTTTTATATATCCATAGATAAAATAAAACGAAGTGATAAAAAAATAAATTATAATCAACCATTTTTTTAAATTTAATTTAAAAAAAAAATTAAATTCTTTATTTTTCATATTTTTTTTAAATTTTTAATAAATATTTTTAAAATTTTAAATAATATTTTTACTTTTTTAAATATACCTTACTTAAATATATCTAAATAATAAAATATTTATTATTTTTTTTAAAAAAATTAATAAATACCAAAATATATTAAAATTTTATTTTTTTTATATTTATGATATTTAATGAATTTTTAAAATTTTTTTTACAAATATTATATTTTTTAAATATATTTATGTTAAGTGTCTAAATATTTAAAAAATTTCTTAAAATATTAAAAAAATTTATAAAAACAAAAATAAAAAATAAAAAATGAAAAAATAAATTCTTTTATAAAATGAATTTTGAAAATTAAAATCAAACAGAGTGATAATGATTTATTTTCCTTTTTAACATTTTTTCCCCCTCTTCACCTCACAATTCAAGCCTTGTTATCCAAAAATTCTAAAATCACACCCTTCTCAAACAAGCCTAGTATAAACGTAACTGCACAAACAAACAACGTCATTCAACAATAAAACTCAAAAATTGTAATTATTAGAACGTAGGTAAACATACCAATTACATCTGTGTGAGTGGTTTTTCGATCACACTGCCCTCCTTAGCAATCCAGCTGTAGAACACAGGCAGAATAGATGGCACCCTGTAATCTGCACAGAAAGAAAAGGGCTCCGGCGGTGGTTCTTCCACTCGGGAGCACTCCGACGATCAAGTCAGTATTTCTCCAAGATAATATATGTGCTTTAATTACTGTTCAAGATTATAAATTGCGTACCTTAGACCCGCCGGAGGTGCCCTTCTTTTATAGCTTAACTCTCTCCCAATCCCACTAGAAGTCTCACTTCTATGGACTCCAATTCCGGATCTGCTTTGGACCCTTCAAGAGATAAGGATAAACTCCCTAAGAGTATTACCTTTATCCATCTTGTAGTCTTTCTTCTTCCTAGGACTCTTGTCCTTTATCCACTTATCTCGGATTCCGGTATCTTCGAAGATAACCTCGGCAACCCTGAGATCACCTCGGCGTAACTGTCATGTCACGTGGCACCTCGGCTGACACTTCGGCGTCACCTCGGCCACGTGTTGGTACTCAGAAAATATATCCCCACAACTGCCCCCTAGGTTCTATTACCTCGGCATACTGAGGTGATGGAACCTATATTTGAACTTTTCTCGTACGTCGGCTCAAGAACTTTCTAGCCGAGATCATTTATTTTCAGGCCGACATGTCTTCATCTAAGAACAATAATTCAAATCAATTTTCCTTCGCGCATGAGCTGTCATGCACCATTTCTCAACTGTTTCACTGACGCGTTTTTCCTCACTGGTCCGTGCTGGTGATGCGCCAGTTGGCCGTCTTTTCACTGCTTGCGCCGTCTGACGCATGCGTTAACCCAGGCGCAATAATTGCTTTTGCCGCCGTTTCATGTTTTGAACAAAAACGTTTGCCTCTCTCTTTCTTCTCACTTCTGCATTTGAATACTCTGCATTTTCTATCTCTAAAGCTTTCTTTCCTTCGAATCCGCCATTGCTCGAAGCTCTCGACTCTGCTACCGTCTTGCGTCTGTCATTTCTGCGAAGCTTTCGCCACTGTAGCGTCCGCCATCTGACCTCGGCGTAGCTCATTCCGGTCTTCACCTTTTCTGGTAAGCAACTGGCTTTTCTCTTCCAGTTCTTGATTTATCCCTAAAATTTCTTGCCATTGTTGTTCTGTTCTAGTATTTGATTTGTGAATCGTTTACCTGAATACGTCTTTATTTCTTGATTTTACATATGAGCATTTACACAGTTTCTCCTCTATTCTTGGTCTTCCACCCTTTCTTGAATCTGAAGCTTCGCTCTTGCTTTTCTGTTTTCCAGATTTTCTGCCCTTCATACTCGTTTTTCGTAGATTTAGGTTTGGGATTTGCTTATAGATCCATCAATCCTTCGAAAAAACTGAAACCAACTTCACCAATATATGCCTAGGTTTAAGCCGAGGTCACAATAACCCTTCGAAAGTAACTTGTTTCTGTAGCCTAGGACTTGTATACCAAAACCATGGGTATGTGGAGAAATAGGGTTAACACCCCAACCAAAATAGAATATTTTAGGCAAGAATTCTCTATTCTTGACGATGTTCACCTTAGGTTAGCTGGTGATGACGACTTCATCATGCCTACAGAAAATACCATGCCTTTCTCTATTATAGCTTTTGTTGAGTGCGGACTTCGGCTCCCACTTAATCCCCTTTTCCGCGAAGTTCTCCACTTCTACAGACTGAACCCCACGCAGCTTACCATCAACTCCTATAGGATAATTAATGGTGTCATAGCCTTAGCCCGGCGAGAGAAGGTTAGGATCACCCTAGCCGACCTTCAATACTGTTATACAATGTGCCCCCTTAACCTGAAGGAGAAGGGCTTCGTATACTACCTTAAGCCGAGGTCCACTCAATTCAAAATTATAGCCGACCTCCCAGACTCTAACAAGGGGGTTGGAGATGATTATCTCATTACTTTTGGAAACTGGGAATTTAGTCCAGATGAAGATGTCCATATTTTTCCTCTGCCTCGAACAATTAAAGAGGGCAAGGGTAAGAGCCCTGTGTTACTGCTTATTTGTTTTCTCTTTAAGTCTTCCATACTTATCCCGTTTCTAATGTCTGTTTGTTTGTCTTGCAGACCTCCATCAGCCACCCAAAAACTTTCGTCAAACCTATTTTCCAGGCACAGACCTGAAGAAGCTTCTAGATCTTCCCATCCACAAACGCAAAGCTCCACTGCTGTTAAATTTCATCCCCACTTACAAGTCAACTTTGCCCGACGTTCCAAGGAAGAAGAAGAAGAGCCTCTCTCCATCTACCACCACAACCCAGACTGCATCAACATCTCGGGCTGATCAAGGGTCCACCTCCGATCCAACCGACCTACCATCGACTTCTGCCTAATTCCTCATCCCAGTAATAGAAAGAAAACGTCGGCAACGACTTGTCAAAACAGCCGAGATGGTGCGCCCGAAGCCAGTGGTGCTAGACCTTCTAGCCGATCTGCCGACCGATGTGGATGCTGTACCATCCCAAACACTGCCCCCACCGAAGTCGAAAAAGACCAAGAAGCCCCCACCAAAATCCAAGGCTACTGAGGCCGAGGTTGAAGACGCTCTGCCAATCTCCCAATTGGCCGAGAACAAAAAGGTCTCCTCTGCACCTGCCAAGAGACCTACTGAGGCCCAACCATCGGGGTCAACTCAGCCAAAAAGGTCGAGGTCGTCGTCTGCGACGACTTCGGGATCCAGGGTTCCCAAAGTTCCCTGGGAGCCCAAAATTACACTTGAAAACAGGCCCGTCTATGACAACGAAAGCGCTGCCGATGTCAACATCGGCGTGGCACTCAGCACTGCGGTTCTCCTTGAGGGTGATCTTGAGCATAATGCCAAGATGAACGAATATGAGAACTACGCCCTCATGCTGCATCGCTCTGTCCAAGTAAGTCTCTGAATTTGATAACTTTTCTTACTGCCACTTTTCTTCATACTTGTAAAGTCTTGTAATATTTTGTGATAACCTATGCCTTGTGAACTTTCAGGCCATTCAACACGCTCACACCTTCTCCATGCAAGCATTTGAAGTGAAGGAGAGATTGTCCGAGATGGAGAAGGAGTTTGCTGCCCTTCAGAAACAAAACAAGGGTCTTAAAAATAAAATGAAAACCTTGGAAGATCAAGCCGAGGCTGCAACTCAGGCTCAGCAAGAGGCTGATGAAAGGGCCGACGCTGCTGAAGCCATTAAAAACATTGCTGAAGCGCAGAAGAAAGAGGCCGAGGAAAAAATGGCCCAGGCCGAGAAGGAACTGCAAGAAGCCTTGGCCACCAAGGTGGCCGAAATCAAGGATGCCGACGAAAAGGCCTACAGCCAGGGGATGGCCGACGTCGCTAAGGACTACAAGCTTCAAGTCAGGGAGGCATGCAATAGGGGATTTTTCCTTGGTTGGATGTCCCTGGCCAAAAAGCTGAACATCCCAGATGACTCGCCATGGCGCAAGGCTGATGCTGTCCCTTTGCCTTTTCCCCCTCCTCCTCCAAGTCAGACTGAAGAAGCTGAGTCTGAGTCTCAAGCCGAAGATGAAGATGAAGACAATGATGAAGCCTTGGTAAGGAAATCCAAGGGTGCCACTGAAACCAAGTCCCTTCGTCCAACTGAGCAGGTTATCAACTTAACCCAAGACGAAGAGGGTGATGAGGTTGAGGAGGTATCCAAGGAAACTCAACTAGTCCAGTCACCATCCAACCTTCTTCTGGTTGAGGGAAGTGTTGAGAAGACTCTAGCCGAGATAGACGCCGAGATTGCGGCAGATAAGGAGGCCGGGGTTAGAGTGGAAAAGCACGCCGAAGTTGTGGTATAAAAAGACGCCGAGGTTGTTCTTCCAGAGACTTCCGAGGTCCAGATTCAAACTGCTCCTGAGGCTGAAGAAACTTAGTTTTCATTTTTGCTTTAACTTTTGTACTTTCTTTTGTTTTCTGAACAATGTAACCTTTTTTTTGTGGCCGATGTGCCTTTTTGTTGTTTAAGAACAATTCAGTTCAGCTAGGCCATTGTGCCTTCTTCATATACAACTGTTTTTATCTTTATGCTTCAGTCTTTAATTCTTCATTGCTTCTGTATACTTAGAATATTTCGCATGATTCATATAATTCTTCCCTTGCATAATCTCCTCGGGGTTACATACCTCGGGTATGTTTATTTGAAGATTTACCTCGGCTAGGACTTCACCTGCAAACTTTCCATAAACTCCAACAAGTATAAAGCATATAAACTCAATTTAACTTCATCTTGTAAATTGCTACAGATTTCAACAAGTGAAGGTAAAGAATTATATCGGCTTAGCTTTAACTTGTAAATTGCTACAAATTTCAACAAGTAAAGATAAGAAATTCATCTCAGCTTAACTTTAATTTGTAAATTGCTACAAATTTCAACAAGTAAAGGTAAGGAACTTATCTCAGCTTAACTTTAACTTGTAAATTGCTACAAATTTCAACAAGTAAAGATAAGGAATTTATCTCAGCTTAACTTTAACTTGTAAATTGCTACAAATTTCAACAAGTAAAGATAAGGAATTTATCTCAGCTTAACTTTAACTTGTAAATTGCTACAAATTTCAACAAGTAAAGATAAGGAATTTATCTCGGCTTAACTTTAACTTGTAAATTACTACAAATTTCAACAAGTAAAGATAAGGAATTTATCTCAGCTTAACTTTAACTTGTAAATTGCTACAAATTTCAACAAGTAAAGATAAGGAATTTATCTCAGATTAACCGTGTTTAAACATAATCTCGGCTTAACTTCGGCTAAGCATTACTAATGCCTTCTCTCTGCCCCCAATGTGAACCTAAGTTCCTCTTGGGTTCTCATTATTCAAAAAACAACATCATGCAAAGTTGTATAAGTTCAGAAAAATTCTGCTAAGATTTTACTGATCATGTCGGCAAAAAATCAAAGAACATCTAATGATAGAAAAACTTTAAATTACAAGTGTTCCATGGTCTAGGCAATGCTTTGCCCTTATTATCTTCGAGCCGATATGCCCCATTTCCTAACACCGAAGTGATTCTGTAGGGACCTTCCCAGTTTGGGCCAAGCTTGCCCTCTCTGGGATCCTTCTTATTGCCGACGACTTTTCTTCAGACTAGGTCGTTGACTTGAAAATCCCTTGGATTGACCTTCTTTTTGTAAGCTTTGGCAAGCTGTTGCTGGTATGCTGCAAGCTGGATTGCAGCTTTCTCTCTTTTTTCTTCCAGTAGGTCCAGATCTCGGGCTAAGAGCACATCATTAGACCCGTTCTCAACTCCCTGTGTTCTGATTCCTGGAATGCCGACCTCCAATGGAATGACTGCTTCTGTGCCATAAGCCATGGCAAAGGGGGATTCCCCTGTTGATCTTCTCGGCGTAGTGCGATATGCCCAGAGTACGTTGGGCAATTCGTCGACCCACTTTCCTTTTGCTGCCTGCAGCCTTTTCTTTATTCTATCCAGAATGACTTTGTTTGATGCTTCGGCTTGCCCATTACTTTGGGGAAAGCTTGGTGTTGAAAAGTAATTCTTTATCTTGAACTTTGCGCAAAAATTCTTGATGAGTTTGCTGTCAAACTGTGTTCCGTTGTCGGTAATGATTGCTCTTGGAATCCTAAATCTAGTGATGATGTTTTTCCAGATGAAGTTCTTCACATCCACATCTCGGATTTTGGCAAGAGGCTCTGCTTCTATCCACTTTGTGAAGTAGTCTGTTGCTACCAATAGGTACTTCCACTGCCCGGTTGCTTGGGGCAATTGTCCAACGAGATCCATGCCCCATTGGGTAAATGGCCAAGGGCTGGAAACTGGGTTCAGGTCAGCAGCTGGCTGATGTATCAACAGTGCAAACCTCTGGCACTGTTCGCACTTCTTCACATAAGCTTCGGCATCTTTCTGCATATAGGGCCACCAATACCCCTGGGTAATGGCCCTGTGAGCTAGCGATCTGCCTCCTGCGTGGCTTCCACAAACTCCTTCATGAATTTCATATAAAAAGTCTTCGACCTGAAGAGGGTGTACACACCTTAAAAGAGGTCTAGTGAAGGATCTTCTGTAGAGATGTCCTTCTGCTGTCAGACTGAATCTTGCCGACTTCAATCTGACTTTGTGTGCTTCATTTTGATCTTCTAGCAGCTTTCCCACTTTTAGGAATGCAATAATTGCATCCATCCAGCTTGGTCCCATGTCCACACATAATGCCTCTTGCATTGTGTTTGGTGGCTCTATGCTCGGGCCTGGTAAGTAATCGATCATTATTGTCCTCGTCTTTCCGGTTTGCACTGAACTTACTAAGTTTGCCAACGCGTTGGCGTGGTTGTTATCATCTCGGCTAACCTGAAGAAGTCGGCAGTTTTGAAACATGTCTGCCAGCCTGATGACTTCTTTTGCATATGCCGACATCCTTTCATCTCGGGCAGCAAACTCTCCTGTAGTTTGATTCACTATAAGTTGTGAGTCACAAAAAACTATTACCTCATCTGCCTCTGCTGCTACTGCCAGCTTCAGTCCAGCAATCAATGCTTCATATTCCGCCTCATTGTTCGAGGCTTTGAACCCCAGTCGAATGGACTGCTCCAATACCTCTCCATCGGGGGATATTAACACTACTCCTGCCCCTGCCCCTGCCCCTGCCCCTGCCCCCTGCCGGTTTGAGCTCCCATCAACAAAAAGTTGAAAGGAGTCGCCGATGTAAATGCTGCAGGGTCTGAGTTTTTCCTTCCTTGGTTCTTTAGCCTTTGGCTAGGGTGCTCATTCCTTGTTTGGACATCGTTCCTCTCGGCTCAACGGAGCCCGATGTTCGATGTATTCTGGCGAGAACTCGGCCACGAAGTCGGCCATGACTTGGCCCTTAATTGCTGTTCTCGGCCTGAACTCCAGGTCATATTGGCCCAAAACTACGGCCCATCTTGCTATTCTTCTAGTCAAGTCTCCTTGTTGCAACAAGGATTTTAGTGGGTGCTCTGTCAGAACCACTATCTTGTGAGCCTGAAAATAATGGTTTAGCTTCTTTGAGGCCATTACCAAGGCCAGCATCAACTTCTCCAGTGATAGATACCTTGTTTCTGCATCGGCCAAGGTTTTACTTACATAGTAAACAGCCTTCTGCTCTCCCTTTTCTTCTCGGATTATCACAGCATTTACTGCGTGCTCTGAAACTGCTAAGTATAAAAACAGTTCCTCCCCAGGTTGAGGTGTTGAGAGGACTGGGGCCGAGGTAAGGTATTTCTTCAGGTCGGCCAAAGCGGCCTCACATTCCTCTGTCCATAGAAAATCCGTGGCCTTTTTCACCAGATTGAAAAAAATCTATTTAGGGCTGCGGCCCTTCTAGTAAGCATTTGAACCTGTTTTGCCGATGTCGGACTCTGTAACTCCAGAATGGCCTTGATCTGATCTGGGCTGGCTTCAATGCCCCTTCTAGTCACCAGGTATCCCAGGAACTTACCGGATCCGACTCCGAACGCGCATTTCAAAGCGTTTAGTCGGAGCCGATATGTTCTTAGTATGTCAAAGACCTCTTCTAGGTCAGCAAGATGATCCTTTGGCTCTTTGGTCTGCACGACCATGTCATCAATGTAGACTTCTACTGTTCGGCCAATCAAGTGTTTGAACATCTTGGTTACCAGCCTTTGGTAAGTTGCTCCTGCGTTCTTCAACCCAAAAGGCATGACTCTGTAACAATACAGACCTTTGGGAGTGATAAACGCTGTCTTCTCTTCATTCGGGGGTACATGGCTATCTGGTGATACCCCCTATATGCGTCCAAGAAGCTCATCCTTCCATGTCCAGATGTGGCGTCTACCAGCTGGTTGATCTTTGGCAGTGAGAAGCTGTCTTTGGGACAAGCTTTGTTCAAATTTGTAAAATCTATGCAGACCCTCCACTTACCATTCTTCTTCTTTACTACCACGGTGTTTGATAACCATGTCGGATAAATGGCTTCTCTGATGGCCCTGGCCTCCAGAAGTCTGTCTACTTCCTCCTCCATTGCTTCGACGTGCAACAACGTCGGTCTTCTGGCTCGCTGTATCACAGGTTTGGCCGACCTGTCAACGTTAAGTCTGTGACATGTGACCTCGGGGTCAATGCCAGGCATTTCATAAGGTGTCCAGGCGAACACCTCAATATTTTTCCTCAGAAAGTCTTCCAACTCCCTTTCCTCTTCTTCGGCTAACCCTGTGCCGAGAAGAAAGAAGCGTTCTTCATCATCCTCCTGGACGAGGATTTTCTTTAGTGCTTTTTCACTTTTCTCGGTCGGCTCCTTGCCGACATCATCCAAGACCTTCATCTCCTCTTTTTTAACTTTTGCTTCCTCTGGTTCCCGAATGCTGCAGGTTAACTTTATTGCTGCCATGGAGCAATTTTTCGCCTGCAACTGGTCTCCTCTGATTTCCTCAATCCCATGTTCCGTTGGGAACCGTAACAGTTGATGCAACGTTGAGGGAACTGCCCCCATTGCATGCAACCACAACCTCCCCAGTATGATGTTGTAAGGCGAGGGCGTATCAATCACAATGAATTCTGTCTTGATCTTCTTCGTGCCAACTTGTACCTCCAAGCTTGTTGCGCCTAAAGGCCATGTCGGCGTTCCATTGAAGCCGACCATCGGGCCCTTTGACTGCTCCATGTCATCAGGGTGAAGGCCTAACTCCTTGTAACATCTAACATACATGATGTCGCAGGAGCTGCCTTGATCAATCAGAATGCGTTTCACTTGGCACTCCCCAACCTGGAGGGATACTACCAAGGCATCATTGTGCGGGTGCTGAACCATATCAAGGTCGGCTTCTGTGAAGGTTATCATCGGTCCTTGGCAATCTTCAGGCCTAGGTCTTTTCAGTTCGACCTGGTTGACGTGCTGCAGGTGTTTTACCCTCTGTGTCTCCCCCCGTATGTCGTTTTCATTCACCCTAGAGTGGATCACATTAACCACCCGAGGTCCACCTACCTGTGGTTGCTGCGCTGGAGGAGGCGGGGCTGCTGGTGCTTGAGGCAATCGTGCCTGTTCTTCCCTGGTTCTGGCCTCATCCACAAGGCCTCTCAGATGGCCTTGCCTCACCAAATCTTCTAGGTGTGCTTTGAGAGCTCTGCAACCTTTAGTTGGGTGCCCCTCCTCATTGTGGTAAGCACAACGCCTACCAAGGTTTCTGCCCATGAATTCTCCCGGTGCTCTTGCTGGTGTCCGGAAGTAGGGCTGATTTCGAATTTGATCAAGGACTTTGTGGACCAGAATTCGGAACACCGTCGTCACTGCCTGCTTCGCTCTCAATTCAGTCTCTTGTTTGTTGGGTCCATTGTTACCTCGGCCTCGCTTCGGCGAGCCATTGCCTTTTTCCGGCTTTGCCTCCTTATTCCCCGACGTATCTTTCTCGGCTCTGGCATACTTCTCGATTCTCGCCATGAGCTCTTCCATGCTCTTTGGCAGGGTTTTTGCCAAAGACTTCCGCAGTGGACAGTCATCCTTCAGGCCGTTCTTGAAAGACACGATCGCCACCTCCTGGTTGCATTCAGGTATTCGATTGAACACCTCATAGTACCTCTTTGCATAGGCCCTAAGGCTTTCATCTTTGCTAATTTTCAGGGCCATCAACGCATCCACCCCCAACGGCTGCAGTTTGTTTGTTATGAACCTGGCCACAAACATCTCGGCCAGGCCTTCCCAGCTCTTCACGCTGCCCTTCGGTAATTTGCGGAACCAAGCTGACGCAATCTCCCCGAAGGATGAAGGGAACACTTTGCAGAGCAACGACTCGTTCCCACTGTATAATGCCATCGAATTCAAAAATAACCCAACATGGAAGTTAGGGTCTGACTTACCGTCATATATTTGGAACCTCGGCATACTGAATCTTTTCGGCGCGACAAATCTATCCAATTCCGCCGAGAATGGTGTTCGCGGCTTGACTGGGGAGGTTACTTCGGCTCCGGCATTCTCCTGCTTCCTCTTGAGGTAATCTCTCAAGTCCTCTTTACTTCTCCCTGCAGCCCGGTTGCTATTGGGTTTCATCCTTTTTGGCGCACTACACTCGGCCTCGTGGTTGCCTCTTTTCGATCCTTCCCCGCATGATGCATCGAAGCACAATACTCGCCCCGGAACATGCCGATGTTCTTTGGGGTCTGCTTCTTTCTCGCGATATGTCCTTCAGGACTCTTCTCTTCTCGGCTCTTCTCGGCCGACTTCCCTGGAGGGTCGGTGAGAGTACCTTCCGCTCCTCGTGTGCTGAGTGGCTTCAGGGATTTCTTTCCGCCCCTTCTTCTGGGCGTTTGCTGCTGGTATTGGTGTGTCCTGCAGCGGGTATGGCGGCTGCATGACATTATTCTGCATCATGAAGTTGACGACCGATTGAAGGTCTGCCAACTTTTTTGCCATCTCCTTTACTTCTTCATCCTTCCTCAGACATCTGTCTTTCCAGGTCTGGAGGTCGTCCTCGTTATAGTATTTGCCCCTGTCCGCTTTCTTTGATGTATCACCATCTTGGCCGACGGCTTTCTCTGCGTGATTTTGATCACGAGCCTCTTCGTTGTGGTCTCCTCCTTCAGCGTTAGGGTCGACGGGTCTTCCACTCCCGGCTGGAGTGTCGTCCCCAATCTGTTCCTTCTGCGTATTACTGGCCATTTACTCTTCTTTCGTTCCCACAGACGGTGCCAAATTGTGTGAGTGATTTTCCGATCACACTGCCCTCCTTAGCAATCCAGCTGTAGAACACAGGCAGAATAGATGGCACCCTGTAATCTGCACAGAAAGAAAAGGGCTTCGGCGGTGGTTCTTCCACCCGGCGGCACTCCGACGATCAAGTCAGTATCTCTCCAAGATAATATATGTGCTTTAATTACTGTTCAAGACTAAAAATTGCGTACCTTAGACCCGCCGGGGGTGCCCTTCTTTTATAGCTTAACTCTCTCCCAATCCCACTAGAAGTCTCACTTCTATGGACTCCAATTCCGGATCTGCTTTGGACCCTTCAAGAGATAAGGATAAACTCCCTAAAAGTATTACCTTTATCCATCTTGTAGTCTTTCTTCTTCCTAGGACTCCTGTCCCTTATCCACTTATCTCGGATTCCGGTATCTTCGGAGATAACCTCGGCAACCCCGAGATCACCTCGGCGTAACTGTCATGTCACGTGGCACCTCGGCTGACACTTCAGCGTCACCTCGGCCACGTGTTGGTACTCAGAAAATATATCCCCACAACATCATAAAGCATGGTTTAGAAAAAACACTGAACCACAAAACATTCATATTCACAATGATATAAATTCTAACCAAAAATATCAATAGACTTGATTTCAGGTTTCTTGACTTCCTCCTTTGGAATCGTTACAGTCAGAACTCCGTTCTCCATAGAAGCCTTCACTTGATTCATTTTCGCGTTTTCCGGCAGCCTGAACCGCCTCATGAACTACCCGTTATTACGCTCCACACGGTGCTAGGTATCGTTCTTCTCCTCATTCTCCACCTCTCCGCTAATCTGCAGAACTCTGTCGTCTTCGATCTCCACCTTCACTTCCTCCTTCTCCAGCCCCGGTAGATCGGCCTTGAACAAGTGAGCTTCGACAGTTTCCTTCCAGTCCACGCGAGCGTTCGCTATTGCAGAATTTTCCTGGGAAAATTCGGAGAATGGAAAGTTTCTAAAGGGGTCGAGAGGGAAGGGATCGAAAATGCTGCTTTGTCCGTTGCCGAAGAAGCTTGGGATCATCGACATCTTACTTGCTGCGTGGTTCGATATCAGATCGAAATTCAAGGAAAGAATTCAGGGATGTGATTTTTGGGAGCATTAAGGACTCTGTTTGGATACCGAGAAATTTTCACACGTAAATGTTGTGCGACGAGAGAGAGAAGGGACGTGTAGGGTATTTATTGGAAGTAGGGGATTGTTCCAGTACTTTCGCGGCTTATCGATGCTAGCTGTGCTGACGAACTTTCTAGTACGTGTGAGAAATATCTAATTGGATTTGGATTTCGCAACTAGTTATCCCAGAAGGGGGTGTTTGTTTTTGGAAAGATTCGGTAGGAGATTGGACTATTAGACCAGATGGATTAAAGTCTGTTATTTGTTTTAAAAGTTTTGTGTTGAATTAATTGTTCTTCCGGAATCTTAGTTCTATATTTGTGGGATTACGCTATCTCATGTAGGGGTGTGATAGAAACCATGGGATAACTCATCCCATGGGATTAGCAAATAAAATTACATTTTTGCTTTCTAGTATTTAATTATGTATTATATTTAGTAAAATTCAATAAAATTTAAATGTCTCAATTTAAAAATAAAATAATTTTATTTAATTTTTATTTTCGTTTTTATTTATTTAATTTTTTTAAAATAATTTTTTATAGAGATTTTATTAATGTTTTATTTTAAAATTTTGTTTATATTTTATTTAATTTCATTATTTAAATTTTAATAGATGTTTTATTTTATTTCATTATTTAATTATTATTATTATTATTTAAAATAAATTTATTTAAAATTTTAATTAAAAAATAACATATATTTTTATTGATATTTAATTTATTTAATTTTTTAAAAAGAAATTTATTTAATTGTGCAAAAAATAAAATAAAATAAATTTTTATTTAATCTAGTTAAAAATAATTAAAATATTAAAGCTATGTTTAATGTTGTTGTTACTAAGTAGATAATTGAAAAGGATAAAATAGTTATTTGAGCATTTATCTTTCTCCATTATATCCCAAACAAACATTGGATTCACTAAAAATAATTCAATTCAGACATTTAATCCCATGACTAAACAAATATAGAATACAAATCAAATTCAACCAAATAGTAGAGGAACAATGTATCCCAAGACTAATATTTCGATGGATTACAATCTCCCCTTATTCAGTCCGTCCAAACAAATACACCCTAAGAGGCTAGATCGACAAAGTACATATAGTGGGCCTACCCAAATTTATAAATAATATTTATTTATTTTTTTAAATGAAAAATTCAAAATAATTTAAAAAAATAAAAAATACATATTATTTTTATATAATTTGATCTTTCGGAAGAACAAAAATAAATTCAAAAAATTCAAAAGTATATTTTTGATGTTTGTTTTGATCAAACTAATTTCTATTTTTTTTTTAATTCTGAAAAAAAATTTAGAACATCAAACCAACGTGCCTTCATAATATTTTACAAGTTTTCCCAATCAATTTGTTCAATAGGACTAATGCCCCTATTAGCATAAACTGTTTGAATTTATTTGCACAATGAGAAAAACAATTGCACAAAATTAAGGGCTGGTTTGGCAACCTTGAAAAAGTAAAAAAATCAAAAAAAGTTATTTAAAAAGTTAAAAAATTATCACTATTCATTAAAAAAAAATATTAAAAAAATAATATACAAATATTAATACAAATAAAAAAAAATCCCAAGATTGGTGTTGATGTGATGGTAGAGTCAGTGACCTAGGAAAAAAAGAAATTATAGTAAAATATTCATTAAATTTTTTAATGGTAAAGTTGGGCCTGTAAGGGCTTATCATGGGTCATGTTTTGATAATTTGAACCATTCAATATGTAGAACTTGTCTAATACTATATCCCTGTAAAAAATCACGTCTATCGGATATTGCTAACTACATGATCAAATCAGTTTTGTATAAAAATGGATGGTGTTATAGTTAGCAGTTAACAAAAAAAAACTAACACAATCAAATAGCTATCGATATTCAATTAACGTGATTTTTTATAAACCTATATTACTCGACGAGTTCTACATATTGAATGGTTCCGATTAGAAAAATGGGACCGTGGTGGGCCCCTACGGGCCAAATAACACCATCCAATCAAAGTCCGAGAAAGAGACAATATTTTCTCATCTACTCACCCAACTAGTCACCACTGCAATTCCGTACCCCCTCCTACCCTATCTTCTCTTACACACTTATTTATACAATTTTTTAATACACATTTTTTTTTTTTTATAAACGTCAAAAAAGTAATCCAAACATTCATATTTTTTTCCTCAACTTTTTAGTTCAAAAAGATAAAAAGTGCACTTATTTACGACACTCCAAACAAACCCTTAATCAAAAAAATAAAAATCAAAAAATCAAAATACATGCAAGTATGGACTTACAAATTTTGTACGAGTACAACTTAGGAGTATTGTTTTGAAATCAATACGTACCTATACATTTGTATTAACAATTTAGAAAGACAATTTACACCATATCAAATCATTCAAGGAACAGCAATAAGATTAAAGGAACAGCAATAAGGTTAAAATATGAAAGAGAGAGAAATGAAAAATTGGGGGAGTTTATTTAGTTATGGATCTTCGCTAGTTCAGTTTTTGAATTGATAGGCTCTCTTTGAATCTGTGGGGTTCACCATGGTTTCATTTTAATGATTTGAATCATTTATTTTATTGAGCATTTTGAATATTTTATTCACAAAAAAAATTAAGTAGATCCAATAACTATAACATGTTCAATTTATTGTGTTTGTCACTACAAAAATATATAATTTATTTTTTTAAAACACAATTATTGTTTATTTTTTTAGTGAAAAATTAAATAAATTACAATTATCGGATCAACTTAATTTTTCGTGTGGATGAAATACACAAAGTACCTGACAAAATGAAAAGTTTAGATCATTGAAAAAGGACCTGTGTGGGCTCCATGGATCCAAATAGTACCCTTTAGTTCCAAATCTAAACTAAAGGGGATCCTCATCCTATATATAAATGAAGGATAAGGTTTTCTTCCAATCCATTAGGAAGAAACTCCTACTATTCCACCGATGCGGCAATTTATGATTGGCCACCTATTGCATAATTCAAAATTTATTAATTCTTATTCAATTTTGTAGCAAATTGAGTTTAATATTTTGAAAAATAGGTTAAAAAGTCAATTTTTTAAGAAATCAATCACAAGTTGCCACATCGGTAGAGCACGAGGAGCTCCTCCATAATGGGTTAGAAAAAAACTTTATGCATAAATAAATATATTTTATTCAATCTCTAAATTAATAAACACTGAACACATCTTAATTTTTTTTTAACTATATCCCATTAGATATGCTCTAATTTAGTGTACCAGTGGACTAGAATTCAAAATCTGTCCTTATGTGAGTTGTCTTCATGCCACCCTACTTGATTATGTCGTTCTCTAGAGGAGTTCAAAATTGATAAATCTATAACATATATAAAAAGAAGATAAAAGTGTTGTAACAGATGGTGTAATGTTCTTGTCCGTTTCTTAGGAACTTGCTTGGTTTATGTGAAAATTTCCCAAGAACAACTACCTAAATAGACAAGTGAATTGAATCTACCACTTCAACAATACCCATGTGGTTGCTTATATTCTCGAAACTGTCCACTAACTAATAGATAATTGCAATCCCACCTCTGTTGCCCATATCTCTATCTCTATTCAAATAGGCAGATTATGTGTTTGCTTATGGTTTATCCAAGTGTCCCAAGAGATGCACCACAAGCCATAACCACTGGAGTAGCCCACCACAAGTTGCCCTGAAAATAGTTTTTTATTGCAATTTGTCCAGGCAGTGATTCATATCTGTGTCTTCACATGCATGGTTGCTTAAGTTGTTTGAAAACAAATAACATAGTGTTCAACACTTGGAACCACCTATTGACCAACCAATTGGAGGCCACCATTTTGAAGGTCTCTGTTTCGGTGATGACTTCAAAAACATCGATGTTAAAATACCAAGATGAACGGAGGTTTGATCTGCCTCAATTTCTGCAAACGGTGGTCCTTCTTTGGGGGTGTTCCGTATGTCTCTGCAAGAGCTCCTTCTATTTTCGACAGGCAATGTAGCCAGTCAGTTCATATAGTAATATACACCCACTCGAGATTGCCTGACAATCTTTTATATAGACAGTTGATTCCATGTTTGTCTTTCGAGATGTGCCGTCATGTGGTTTCCATGTCCTTCTTTTCCTTTAATTTAATTTATATGTAAATGATGTGGACCACTTGTTTGCTAATATGCACCAGAAAATTTGTTGATGTCTTAACCATTAATAAAGAGGCATTATTGTAACTACTAGTAATCAAAAGTAGCAGCAGATGACCTTCGCCCAACTATTAAAAACCTTAAAAATACATGGTTGTTTGTCTTTGTAGAAGGTCATACTGTGCGTGCATTATCTAAAAATCAATTTCTATCGACAAATACATAACAAATCCTCAATTGATATATAGATATATAGGTGTATGCATCTACAAATAGAAAACTATTTCTCAATTTATACTAAGCCAATTGTTACTGCTTATGTGCAAATTTTTATTCTCGTTGTTTATGTTTATTTGCTCACTTACTTGGTGAATTTTTTTTTTTTATTTTTAATTTGTAATTTGCTGATATGTTGATTTTTTTATTTTTTGGTGCCTTTTCCATAACAATTTTGAGGTTGGAAGAAAGAGGATGACTCTTTATTGGGCTGCCTAGCGCGTGGACTTCTTTTGAGATAAGCTCCTTATGTGTTTTCAGAACAATAACCTCCTGGTATGCAGCTTTAGTTTTACTGCCGTAACATTAAAGAAAAAAAAGAAGAATATAGAGATACAAAATCAAAAGCAGAGGTACTATCAATTACAGTCAAAATACACCAGCCCCTCCACATCCTCTGGTGCCACCGCCAAGTCCTTAAAAAAGGTGTTTTTTCTTTTTCAATGTAGAACAATATGAGTGAGTTGGTCATTGTTGTTGGGAAATTTGATTAGTTACTTTACTTGATTGTATATTTGGGTGTATTCAACCACCATGGGATGTAGTATTTTCCTTTTCTCAAATTGATTTCTATTAGAAGTAATTCCTGCTTTATTCACTGATTATACTTTGTTATCTTATATGCAGCTACAGAAGATGATGCAACATTAACAAAGCACATAGGCCAAAGCTGTTTGTTTTCTGCAGTAGGGGTACACTTTGTAGAAGATTGTTGCTTGTTATGTTGCCTATAATTAACTAAGAATTGCCTAACAATAGAGGACAAAACTATAACAAATAAAAGGTCCCTTGATGCAATGTTGAGTACACTAAACATGTTCTTGTATTTTATCAACAATTAATTATATGTGTATCTTTGTCTATACACTGTTAGAATTGGGTTTTGGAAGTTTTGGAAAAAAAAAAACAGATTTTTCCACAATTTTGTTCTATTTTTTAGGTGGGACCCATACGCCAAAGTTAGCGGGTCTAAGTGGTAACGCGTTCTATGTCGCATTGTGATTCATATAGTATATTTGGTTACTCAAAACCATTATCAAGTGAATGAGAAATTGAAGTCAAAGTGAGCTCCATGGAAATAGAGTTTTTGGTGGAAATTCCTAAAGGTTTGGTTTAAGGCTTGTCCCACATTGATTTGATGGAACAAACTTTGAGTGAGTTTTATACGGTTTGAGTTTGGAACTTAGGGTAGACCGCAAGGGGCACCCAAGTTTTGTAGAGAAGAAGGTTATGGGCAAAGTGGGTTAGACCTATTGGACCTGAAAAATCTAGAAATCCCCTAGATGTTGATTTGTGATTATGTATCAATTTTAAGCAGTATATAACAATCCCAATCAAACAATCAAGACAAATCGACACAACGATTTTACGTGGAAAAACCACAATTGGACACCTCCAATTGTGATAAAAAACCACGGGTAACAGCCACAAAACAATCCACTAAGAAGATATAAAGGAATTACACAGGTATACTCTCAATTACTTAGCGAATCCACGCCCGAATTGAACCAACCCCTATGTGCGTGTTCCAACCCTGTCTTCACCTCGGAATAATCTTGATGATGAGCCACTCCAGAATCCACTGAAATTTCAGGCTCAAATTCTTTATAATCCACTGAAGAACAACTCTCTCTCTTGTATAGTATGAACAAACAAACCTTTGATGTATTCTTCTTAACCCATGAGTTGAATACTCAATTAGACATCAAAGAAAACTAGCAAAATATCCCAAGATATAAACCTTAATATCCAAAAAGAAGATCTGGAGAAGTAAGTGAAGTTTTGGGAGAAAACCAACTACTTATAGAAATCCAAAGTAATCCTAATTTTGGAAGAAAACCAATTCCTTATAGAAAATCCGGATTTTGAAGCTCGCTCGAGCGAAGCTTTTCTCGCTTGAGCGAGAACCTTAACTCGCGTGATTTCTACTAGTGCCTTCGCTCGAGTCACGAACCTTTCGCTCGAGTGAACAATAAGCTCTTTCAGGTTTTTGTATAGACGTAATCCTTTGCTCGAGCGAGGACTTCTTCGCTTGAACGAGCAAAGACAGACAGCCAACTTTGAATGCAATTTTGCATTTTGCATCGGGCACGAGCTGACCGGGCAGCTCGACCCCAGTCATAATCAGTGAAGTGGCAATTTTGAAAGCATTAACATCACAAACTTCTCTGCAAGACTCGATTCGTGTTTGATTCGCATCTAATAAACTCATAGCCTCACTGAAATAAAAGTGCGAAAACAAATACAATTGAAAGGAGTTTTGTCAAACGGAATGACCAAGAATAAAAACCTAACAATCTCCCCCTTTGGCAATGCCGTGACAAAACACACCTAACAAATAAAATCCTAAACACCTCAACCCATTACAGCCAACAAAAACAAACTTCTTTCTGATGGTCAAGATCTGTAAAACAACTATTAATGCCACAACAGTCAAGATCTGCAAAACAACTATTAATGCCACAATCTCCAAAACAACTATTAGTCCCACAAGAGTATAAGAGTATATGAAAAAGCAATAAACATATGACAAGATTATCTTGAAATATGAGATGGAAAACATGAATAGATGCGACTTGGAGATTTTAAGAACATGTAGCATGGATAGATGAAAACTAAGACATATGCACTCGACACATGACATGAATAGACATATGCACCCGACACATGACATGAATACATGAAACCCTAAGACACATGAAATCCAACTTTCCCCCCCTTTTTGTCCTGAATTGACAAAAGAAGCTCAAATAACAAAAGCAATATCATAAACCACACAAGCAATGATATGATGATGATGTAAGTATCAGGAGCATGCAAGGAGGAAATAATGAACAAACAGTGCATAGCAACATGCAAAACAACTATAGCCAATCTCCCTTACCAAACAAATCAAAGTGTTCATGCTAACAAACTCTTGTAATGATAAACCAAACTTCCCCTTACTAAAAACAATGAACAAGAAGAAAACGACAAAAAATAATATGATGAAGCAAGCAGGGAATTTCAGATTTGTACCTTAAAGTACACAAGACTATCCAAGAAGCACAATTACTTGAAAACACAATGTGCACAACCTTTAGAAAATTCCTCATAAAAGAAAATGATGTATTATGTGAAAAGCATAGATCTCATGAGAAAAGTGTGAGTATGACTCTTGGAGTTCGACAAACACAAGATTCAAATCCTAGTAGTGATCTGATAGCTAGACCTCTGACAAGAGAATCTAAGCACAACTAAGGAAAGTCAAACCATTAGGAATCAATGGGTATTTAGTGAGTAAAAGCGGAGGCTTCCCCTTAATCAAGCAATCCTTTTTTTTTTTTTCCACATCTTTTTCTTTTCTTTCTTTTGCACATTTTTTTTTCTTTTTTTTTTTGCACTTTTTTTTTTCTTTCTTTTGCACACTCATTAGCGGCTGACACGCTCAAGAGTATGGAAACCGAACCAGAGAAGCATGGATATAATAAGGATAGCCTGGTTGGTGACTCTAAGGTAGCCTTTTCCTCATGCCAGGACTACAAAGAATAGAGAGGAAAGCCGTAGAGATGCGAAAAGATGGAAGGTGGTTAAGAGACTCAACATCACCCATGATATGCTAGTATAGGTCAATTCCTCTAGAAAAACAAAAGATACAATGTCAGAAGTCCATAAAAAAAAAAATGATCACTAAGGCGGAAGACTCCGATATTTGCTAATCCAAGAATGCGTACAGAATGAGACATACTAATCAAAAAACACACACTCCAAAATGAGTAATGACCACAGAAAGCATACACATATTAACATGTAATGGATATACTCATCAATTCCAATATGCACCAAGGACCACTTAAAGATTTCAAGCTTGCAAAACCATAATAAGAAAATCTTTTTGAATTTTTTGTTTTGTTTTGTTTTTTCTTTTTCTAAACAAAACAAGACAGAAAACGAATAGGCAGACATTAAATGACCAAAAAAACACACAGAAACCAAAAAAAACTAAAAAGAATAAACAAATTAGCACAAGTCAAGTTTTCTTACCCAAACTGCTTTAGTATGAACAAAGTTGTAAGAATTACGGTTCTTGGGTAGTGTCTTGACGTTGTGATTCCTTTCCTCTGCAATGGGAACCCGTCTCGACTTGGTTTCCAACTTCCTATTTTTAGGTCTAGACAAATACACTCTCCCATACAACTTATAACAATAAGTGCGAATATGACCATACACACCACAATGATGACAAATAAAAACAGGGTGTACAAGATGTACCCTTTTTCCTTTTACCTTACCAACTCTAGGAAGTTTGAGAAGTCCATCCTTATATTGAATTTTTTGTTCTCCCTTTCCTTGAGTTCTTGTATCATGAGATGTAGATGCACTCTGTTTTTGCTCTTTGTTATCACCAAAGCCAATGCCACTTTTGTCACAACATATTTGTTGAGACCCAATGATATCCTTCAAAGTCTTTGATCCTTTGTTCCAAAGACCAATGGTAGCCATAGCACACTTGAGTTCTTCCTCTTTCTTGATGATTAGTTCTTCCAAGGCAAGTTAAGACATCTCGAGAGTTTCAATCTTTTCTTCATATGTTGCATAGATTTGCTGTAGCTCATTCCTCTCTGTCTCACAAGTCAAGAGTTTTGCACAAAGAGCTTGTCGATCATTAGAAATCTTAAGGGCATCATTCCTAGCCTCGGAAATCTCTTTCTTTAATTTGACATTCTCACTTTCACATGCTTTGAGTTTCGTAGTGAGTTTGTCATTCAATTTGGATAAGTTAAGAGACTCCTTATACAACTTTTCATAAGCTTGCTCAAGCTCTTCATTATCACTCTCTGAGGATTCATCATCAGTGGTATTCTCAACCGACCTCTTTGGATACTCTGTTCGTCCTTCAGTTTCGGAAGCCGCCATGAAAGCAAGGAATTGTTTATGTCTCTCTTCGCCTTGATCTTCATTGTCGCTTTCATCTTCATCAGATTCTGATTCATCACCCCAAGTGATAGCGAGGGCTTTCTTCTTCTTCAAACAAGTTGGGTATTCTGAAGCAAAGTGGCCAAATGCTTGGCATTCATAGCATTGGACTCTTTTAGAGTTCCTTTGTATTTTTCCTTTCTCCTTCTTGGCTATAGGATTAATTTTGAGTTTATCTTTGCCTTTAGATTTATGAGTATGAGTAGATTCCAAAAGTTTATGATTCTTTTTCAGAAAAGATTTTTTAAATTGTTTTATAAAAGCATCTGTAATCTTAGAATCTATCTCATAATCCTCATTAGAATCCTCTCTAACTTTATGAGCACTACTATAAGCAATAGTATCTTTTTGTTTCTTTTTGAAATTCTTGTGTGCTTCATAAGTTTGGAGATTTCTAACCAAATGATCTAGCTTGAGGTTGTCAACATCTTGAGCCTCCTCAATGGCCGTAACTTTTGGTTGAAACTGATCGGACAAGGTGTAATGACCCTCACCACTGTTTTCTGGTAAACTGTTGATTTCTGAAAACTGGGACTGATTATCATTGATAATTGAACTAATTGGGTTACCGAACCGACTGACTGAAATCTGAACTGAATCGAATGAATATACATCTGTTTGAATTGCATTCTATCTGTTTGACTGTGTGATTATCTGTTCATGTTTATATGTTTAAACTGTAAATTGAAGGCCTTATCGGCAGCCGAATTAGAAATTGGTTGATGTTTTAGGATCATCACAATTAATGTGATTTTATGGTATATTTATTGAAAAAGTGATTTGGTATAACCAAGTTAGATTAAATATTGATAAATTGCATAATTAGACTTAATTACCATTTTGCCACATGAGTGGCCCACTACCTAGACACATGTAAGCCTTAGCATTCATTCAACAAAACACTCTTATCAGCCAAATTCTTGTTCTAACCGACCATAGAGAGAGAGAGAGAGTGAGAATTGAGCTCAACTTGTAGAATTGGCTTGAATCTTAGAAGAAATTGAAGTGTAGATTGTCAATTGAGCCTCCATACCTCTAATTCAAAACCTAGGTAAAGAAATTCATCTTCTTCTTTGTGCCTTTGAGTTGATTCTTGCATGCTTCATGCTAATTTGAAGAATTGAGCCTAGGATTGGTTGAAAGTGTTGCATTAGAAGTTTAAATGTTGCATGCATAGCTATATCCTTGCATTTTGAGGTTGATTACATAGAATTTGGTACATGCATGCTCATGATTATGTCTAAGGTTCATGAACTCATCTGGTTTTGGAGGAATTGGCTCATTTGAACTTGGATTCAAAGCTTGGAATTGTTTTAAACTCATGCATGTCATGTTTGTATCATATTCATGAAATTTGGGTTGAAATTGAGTTTGAATTAAACACCCTTGGGCTTTGATTTACCAAATTGATTTTTGAAATATATAATGTCACGTGTTTACAAGTGTTTTCCAGGTTCTTAGCCCAAGAGGATCGAAAATTTTGCATTTAAACTTGATTTTGAGCTTGAGGTTTAAATCTGGGATTTCTAGATTTTGGACCTACGCTCGAGCGAGGAAGTCCACGCTCGAGCGTAAACTCTACGATCCTGCCTTTCTGCTCGAGCGAGAAAAGTGACGCTCGAGCGTAAAATGCATGCATCCAGTACTTTGTGAAATAAATATTGAGAGAGTAAAATAAATATTGAGAGAGTGATTGCAAGAGAAAGAGCAAATAGGCTCTGTGTTTCTATTCATTCAGCCTTACGATGCTACTCCATTATATAGGAGGTTTATACAACCTGATGATGGTGTGTCTAGACAACATCATGAAAGCATACACTATAAACAAATAAAAGTAATAACCACCGAAAGCATACAACATAAACAAAGAAAAGGAGCCGAAAGCATATGAAATAAACAAAGAAAAGTAGCTTGATAATTTGTCCGTCAGATCTTCGAAGTTAACTCGAGCAAGAGCTTTGGTGAGAATGTCATCTTTTTGATAGTTTGTTGGAGTGTAGCTGACTTGAAAAACTCCGTCTTCAATCTTTTCCTTGATAAAGTGTCGATCTATCTCCACGTGTTTAGTGCGATCATGATGAACCGGATTCTTAGCGATGCTGATGGCGGCTTGGTTGTCGTAGTATAAAACCATGGGATGCTCAGATGGAACCCGTAATTCTTCTAACAGTCTGTTCAACCAGATTCCCTCACAGATACCTAGGGCCATAGCACGAAATTCTGCCTCAACACTACTACGGGCTACCACTGATTGTTTCTTGCTTCGCCATGTAACCGCGTTCCCCCAAACAAACGAACAATAGCCAGAGGTTGATCTTCGATCAGTCACTGAACCTGCCCAATCTGCGTCTGAAAAAATCTCAAATTTTCTATTTGTTGTTCTTTGGAAGAAGAGACCCTTTCCCGGTATCTTTTTTAGGTACCTCAATATTCTGGTCATAACAGTCATGTGTTTTTCGGTTGGATTGTTCATGAATTGACTGACCACACTAATAGAGAAGCCAATGTCTGGCCTTGTATGAGAAAGATAAATGAGTTTTCCCACAAGACGTTGATATCTCCCTTCATCACTTGGTGCGCTACCGTCACTTTCTTCCAGTTTGATAGTTGTGTCCATAGCAGTTTCTGCCGGTTTGCATCCTAGCATCCCTGTTTCATTCAGTAAGTCTAGAACGTATTTACGTTGTGAGACTACTATACCTTTCTTTGACCTAGCAATTTCCATTCCAAGAAAGTACTTAAGATTTCCAAGATCTTTAATCTCAAATTCCTTTGTTAGGAATGTTTTAAGTAAGCCAATTTCCTCTTCATGATCACTTGTTAGAATTATGTCGTCCACATAAACAATGATAATTGCCAATTTCCCTCCTAGGGAGTGCTTCACAAATAATGTATGATCGGATTGACATTGAACAAAACCGTACCCTTTTACTGCCTTAGTGAACCGTTCAAACCAGGCCCTGGGAGATTGTTTGAGACCATACAAGGATTTTCGGAGTCTACAAACTTTGTTGAAATTTGATGTCGTCTCAAGTCCAGCCGGAATGTCCATGTAAACTTCTTCAGCTAAGTCACCATTGAGGAAGGCATTTTTTACATCAAGTTGGTGAAGTGACCAATCGAGATTAGCTGCCAAGAATAAAAGTACACGAACAGTGTTAAGCTTGGCAATTGGAGCAAAGGTTTCTTGATAGTCAATGCCATAGGATTGGGAGAATCCTTTAACGACCAACCGAGCTTTATAACGTTCCACATTACCATCTGCCTTGTGCTTTACTGTGAAAATCCACTTACATCTAACTGGTTTCTTACCACTTGGAAGATCAGTAATTTCCCAAGTACCATTCTTTTCCAGAGCCCGAACTTCCTCATTAACTGCCGCCTTCCACTGAGGAGACTTGAAGGCTTCCTGAATATTCTGAGGAATGGGTATCTACGTGATACTAGAAGTGAAGGCACGGAATGAAGGTGATAGATTATCATAAGAAATAAAGTTCCCAATGGGATGCTGAGTACATGATCTAACCTCTTTTCTCCAAGCTATGGGCATATTAAGAATACTGTTTTCTAACTCAGAATCAACAGTACTATCTGTGGTAGGAATATTGACACCTGGAATGTTGCTTGGATTAGAACCCGGTTTAGCCTCATGGGATTGTTGAGAAAGTGCTCCTTCCTCCGTGTCCTCTTGGATGTGCTCATTATCCCGCAAGTCAACAATGAACTCGGAATTTTCGGCAGGTAAAGATTGATTAAATGACTCTGGAGGTGTGTGATTTTTGGTGGTGATGGATGGCTCACTAAATGACTCAAGGGTCCAAAATTGATATTCCTGGGTTGGAGTCTCCCCCTGAATGACGATTTTAGGATAGTAAGACTGGGTTTCAAAAAATGTGACATCCATGGAATTGTAGAATTTCTTTGTGACCGGAGAGTAACACTTATACCCTTTTTGATGTGACGAATAACCAATGAAGATACACTTGAGCGACTTGGGATCAAGTTTATTTCAACACTGGTGATGGATATGAACAAAGACAGAACACCCGAAAATTTTTGGTGGGATGGTGGAGATGAGGCGAGTAGTTGGAAAGGATTTTAAGAGGAGTTGACACGGGGTTTGGAAATGTAGTATCCTAGATGGCATCCTATTAATAAGGTAGGCTGCTGTAAGAACAGCTTCCCTCCAGAAGAATTGTGGAACATTTGTGGAAAACATTAGCGATCTAGCAACATCTAACAAATGCCTATTTTTCCGTTCAGCGATGCCGTTTTGTTGTGGGGTGTCAACACATGAACTTAAGTGAACTATCCCTTCTTTTGATAAAAATTCTCCTAGAATGGAGTTGAAATAATCCCGAGCATTATCAGACTTTAGAATTCGTATTTTTGACTGGAATTGTGTCTGAATCATACTGTAAAATTTTTTTGAAGATTTGGGTTGTTTCAAATTTGTCTTTCATGAGGAAGATCCAGGTTAATCTAGTATGATCATCTATGAATGAGACAAACCACCTAGTACCAGTTACATTTTTTATTCTGGATGGACCCCAGATATCACTATGAATTAGTGAGAATGGACGAGACGCTTTATAGGATTGAATGGGAAAATGGGACCGTACATGCTTAGAAAATTGACAGATTTCACAATCAAAAGGTTTTGGATTTTTATTAAATAATGAAGGAAATAAATGCTTGAAATACATAACATTAGGATGACCTAAGCGATAGTGCCACAACATAATTGCTCTATCATTATTTTGACACGAAACTGAAAAAGAACTACCACAAATTGCCGTTTGAGGTTGTTCCTGTGGATAGTGGCGGTCCTTAAGGATGTAGAGTCCAAAGCATTCCTTAGCATTGCCAATCGTCTTCCCCAAATCCAAATCCTGAAATTCACAATGAGTGGAGAAAAAATTAGTAACACACCTCTTTTCCTTGGTGAGTTTACTAATTGACAATAAATTACAGTCCAAGTCAGGAATAAGAAGAACAGAGTTGAGAATAAGATTCCTAGACAGCACAACTGAACCTGTACCGGCAACCTTTGATAGTGAACCATCTGCTATTCAGACCGTTAAATTATTTTGACATGAGCTATATGTATCAAAAATTGTTGCATCTCCTGTCATATGATCAGATGCTCCTGAGTCCACAATCCAAGGTTTTTTACGTTTCTTACTAACAGTAAAGGCGTTCAAAAAATTACCTTTGTGAGCCAAGGTTCCGAATCCTATGATGTGGTTGGAAGACGAACCAGATTGTGACTGTAGAATAGGAGACATTAGTTTCTGGAGCATTTCCATTTGCTCCTTGGTGAAGGGCTTGCTTCAGGTAGTGGTGATAGTTCATTGGCACCTGTATGATTACCTCGTTCTTCTTTCTCAAGAGGCTGACGTGGCTTCCAATCCGCTGGTTTTCCATGAATCTTCTAGCAAGTTTCTCTCGAGTGACCCGGCTTTCTGCAATGATCACACCAAGGCCTACCTCCTTTATTTTTCTAACGGTTGTCAATAGGAGTGAATTGAGTCTTAAGAGCCGAGCTTTCTGCCATATTCAGTTGTTGATGGGATCCCATCATGAGTTTTTTCCGACTTTCTTCGCGACGGACTTCAGAGAATGCCTCTCTAAGACTAGGTAGCGGTTTTACTCCCATAAGTCTTCCTCTGATTTCATCAAGATTTGTGTTCAATCCTAACAAGAATTTAAACACACGCTTCCCTTCGACAATCTTTTTATACAACAAACCATCAGCAACACACTGCCAGTTATGAACCTCAAACGTATCAAGTTGACGCCATAGACGAGTAAGGGTATTGAAATATTCAGTTACCGTAAGATTGTCTTGACGTAAATTGTGGAGGGAGCTTTCAAGCTGGATGATTTCAGATGTGTTTTCCTTGTCCGAAAATGTTTCTTTTGCCATGTCCCAGATCTCTTTGGCAATATCAAATGACAGAAAATTTTCGCCAATGTCCGTGGTCATAGAGTTGACGAGCCACGACATGACCATATTATTTTCGGCTATCCACCTTTTGTAGGTTGATGCTGTGGTTTCTGGTTGCGTTGAGGCTTCGGTGATGTAGTCATTTTTCTCCTTTCCCCGTATAAACATTAATATGGATTGAGACCATTGCAAATAATTTTGCCCATTCAGTTTATGGGCGGTGATCGGAAGATGAGAGGTTTCCATTTGATGAGAGGATGAAGATGATGAGATGATAATATCAGAAGAAGAAGGGGATGAGTCGATAGCCATTCCAAAAGCTGGACCGTATTTAGGCATGAAATAGAAGAATAGATTTGAGTAGAGGAGAGAGACAAAAACAAAATAAAAACAGAAAACTTGAATATTGACTGAAGAGGCGAAAAATAATGAGACAGGATTACACCTGCTCTGATACCATGAAATAAATATTGAGAGAGTAAAATAAATATTGAGAGAGTGATTGAAAGAGAAAGAACAAATAAGCTCTGTGCTTCTATTTATTAAGCCTTACGATGCTACTCCATTATATAGGAGGTTTATACAACCTGATGATGGTGTGTCTAGACAACATCATGAAAGCATACACTATAAACAAATAAAAGTAATAACCATCGAAAGCATACAACATAAACAAAGAAAAGTAGCTTGATGCATATGGCATATGATGAATATATTATTAACAATAAAAGTAGCTTGATTTTCCACACTTTGCATGAGTTCACAGTCCGCTCGAGCTAGGAAACCCACGCTCGAGCGAGGACTTGTGTCTCACGCTCGAGCGAGGGTCGAGCGTCCATTGACCGTAAATTTTGAGCATCCAGTATTTTTTACTGTAGCACACAGTCCGCTAGAGCGACAGAATTCACGCTCGAGCGAAGCCCCTTTATCTGCATGTCTGCTCAAGCGTAGAAAGCCACGCTCGAGCGAGATCCCTGTTTTTTGAAAATTTTGCTAAGTGTTTAAAAGTGCATCTTTGCATCCTCTTCCCATTCTAGGCATTCTTAGGGCATGTTTAAGACATCTTAATGAGAATATAGATGTAGAACCACACCAAGGCAAATTAGGGATTAAATTATTATTTTTCCCAACTGTGTAGCTTAGTGTGTGTTCAATCTGTTAACTGTATAGGGTTGGTATTCTGAGGAGACGCTCTAGCTTACTGTAGCCCAGAACTCTGTGAGTAACAATTGTGTAAAGATATGTTCAAAATGATTATCTTCTGAATACTGAACTGAACTGTTTACTGAACTGATATTGTTTACTGAATGAATGTATGTCCTATATTCTGAATTTTATTGTGGCATCCTCAGTACCTACTGTTTACTGTTACTGTTACAGAGATCTCTGTCGGTTCCCTCGTGGGACCACTACTTTTTACTGATTGATGGCCATCATTATTGTTCGGTCTTTAAGACCTACTACTTACTGTACTGTTATGCTAATGGATGTATCACATATGATTGAAAGACTGAAAGACTGAAATACTGATTTAATGAACTGTTTTCATTACTGTAAGGACATTCATTCTAAACATCTTTACGCATTATGTTATTCACTGGGCTTTAGCTCACTGCTTATATATATATGTAGGTGTACAGGCATCGGACCAATGCTAGAAGCGTCGGGGTAAACTCTAGTTTTGTCAAGCCAACCAATGTGCCTCACTGCGAGGTTCCGAGCCTGCCAAGCTATGGCTTAGGGGTGTTTTTATTTTCCCGTTTGTCTCTGTACTGTTTTGCAATACTGTATAGACTGACAGCACCATACTGTACTGTTAGTAGGGATTAAGTCCCTGTACTGAATGATTGTAAATATTGTGCATAATTGTTCTGTATTGAATGTTTATATGTATGAAAAATCTTTTTGCATACAGACTGTCACAGCTCATTGGACATTGTTTATTTACTGTATTGGCTTCCGCCATGCCCCTGTACTCTATTATACTGTTTTACTGTTAAGCAGGCCTTCGGTAATCTCGGATTACTGGCCGGTTACGGTGCTAAATCCATAGGGGCGAGTTTGGGTCGTGACACAAGGATCTCAAAATTTTTCCCACAACTTTGGATTCTAGTATTTTTTCACCTAAATTGAAGCTGGAATTTACAATGTCACTCAACTTCGCATAAAATTCATCAAAGGTCTCACTATCTTTCATTGAAAGGTTTTCGAAACTATACGTGAGCCTTTGAAGTTTTGAGCGTTTAACAGAAGGAGTGCTTTCATGAATAGTTTGTAAGATATCCCAAGCCTCTTTTGTGACTTCACAATTATAGATACGACTAAACTCTTTAGGTGTGACAGCGCAAAAAAGAGAATTGATAGCTTTACTATTTCAGCCACTATTTTGGTAATCAATTGTGTCCCACTTATCAGTTGGTTTGCGAAAAGTTACTCCATCAACGGTAATCGTCGGTTCAGTCCACCCATACATGACAGATTGCCAAACTTTTTCATCAATAGATTTTAAAAACGATCTCATCCGAGCTTTCCAAAACGAATAATTGGATCAGTCAAGTAGGGGTGGTCGAACCATAGAATTTCCTTCACGAATTGAATCCATTATCACAAATCAAACAAGATCTCGTTCTAAAAGGTTTTTTTTTTTAAAAAAAAATAGAACGACCCGTTTTGATACCAATTGAAAAATCTAGAAATCCCCTAGATGTTGATTTGTGATTATGTATCAATTTTAAGCAGTATATAACAATCCCAATCAAACAATCAAGACAAATCAACACAACGATTTTACGTGGAAAAACCACAATTGGACACCTCCAATTGTGATAAAAAATCACGGGTAACAGCCATAAAACAATCCACTAAGAAGATATAAAGGAATTACATAGGTATACTCTCAATTACCTAGCGAATCCACGCCCGAATTGAACCAACCCCTATGTGCCTCTTCCAATCCCGTCTTCACCTCGGAATAGTCTTGACGATGAGCCACTCCAGAATCCACCGAAATTTCAGGCTCAAATTCTTTAGAATCCACCGAAGAACAACTCTCTCTCTTGTACAGTATGAACAAACAAACCTTTGATGTATTCTTCTTAACCCATGAGTTGAATACTCAATTAGACATCAAAGAAAACTAGCAAAATATCCCCAGATATAAACCTTAATATCCAAAAAGAAGATCTGGAGAAGTAAGTGAAGTTTTGGGAGAAAACCAACTACTTATAGAAATCCAAAGTAATCCTAGTTTTGGAAGAAAACCAATTCCTTATAGAAATCCGGATTTTGAAGCTCGCTCGAGCGAAGCTTCTCTCGCTCGAGCGAGAACCTTAACTCGCGTGATTTCTACTAGTGCCTTTGCTCGAGCCACGAACCCTTTGCTCGAGCGAACAATAAGCTCTTTCAGGTTTTTGTATAGACGTAATCCTTCGCTCGAGCGAGGACTTCTTCGCTCGAACGAGCAAAAACAGACAGCCAACTTTGAATGCAATTTTGCATTTTGCATCGGGCGTGAGCTGACCGGGCAGCTCGACCCCCATCATAATCAGTGAAGTGGCAATCTTGAAAGCATTAACATCACAAACTTCTCTGCAAGACTCGATTCGGGTTTGATTCGCATCTAATAAACTCATAGCCTCACTGAAATAAAAGTGCGAAAACAAATACAACTGAAAGGAGTTTTGTCAAACGGGATTGCCAAGAATAAAAACCTAACAGGACCCAAAATAAACACGCACGCGCATGCTGTTAGGGCTGGGCTTGGGCGCGGGTGCGTGGTATGCGGTTGGGTTGGGCTTGGCCGGCCCAATACCTATATTTTTGGGCCAAAAACATTTGAAATTAATTTTATTTTAGAAATTAAATCTGTCCAGTTTTTTTCCACCCGAACAGATGCATATCTGTTTAAATTTAAAACTAACAAGTTCCAATCTGTTTGAATTAAATCGGACAGATTCAATATCTATTTAAAATTCAAACCAAACAGTGCCTTAACTGTTCAGTCTGTCCCGAACAAATTCTATACCTATTCAAACTAGTTTTGTACCTGTTTAATTCAAACCGTACAGCCACCACTCTATTTATAAATAAGCAGTCCCTCATTTGGTTTTTCACTTTAATTTTAAAAATTTTGCAATTACACTCTGCATTTTGCTGCATTATTTTCTGGTGAGAAAGTGTATAAACACAAAGTGTGTTCGTTGTGTAAACAATTTGTAATGTTGCTACTGTTTGTTGTTGATCATTTTATCTTGGGAGATAGACGTCTACATTCTAAAAGTACCGTGAAGATGACAAATCTGTCTTAAAGACACAGTGTTAAACATTGGACTTGATCAAAATTTTGTTTAATAAATACATAAGGTTAGTAATTAATTTACTTTCTGTTTTATTTATTTATTCTTATCAGATTTTGATTTTGTTTTTGTAAGAAAATAAGAATCTGTTTTTGTTTTATTTTATTTTCTTTACTGGTTTGATTTTTGTAATCAAACAATCTCTCGCATTTCTTATTTTTTTTGTTTGTTGTTAAATACACAAACATTGTTTATTCTTAATAAAATGAAGATTGTCCAATAATCTTAAGACAGATTTTTTTTGGTGTCTTCATTGTATTTATTTTTCTGTGCTTTCACAAAGTGATATTTTGGTTAGAAAATACAAATAGTAGTAATATACTATTTGACAAATAGTAGTGATATGCTATTTATTTTCTTTGACAACTAGTAGTAATATACTAGTGTCATTAACAATTTCAGAATATTATTTTGTGTATTAGTATTAAAGAAAATTTTTGTGTAGTAATTTATTTTCCTAGTTTTAGTAACTAGAAAAATAAAATTATTTTGTATTACAATTTATTTTCTAGTTTGAATAATTAGAAAATTAATTTGTATTTTGGTTTTTCTGATTTTTGTAATCAGATATTATTGTTACTGAAAGTAGTACTCCAAATCCGATCGTTACAACGACTCCGGTCCTTATCCAAAACCATTTTCAAGTTCCAATAAATCATGGAGAAAAACTAGAGAAATTTAATGGCACTGAGTTTAAAAGATAGCAGCAGAAAATACTATTCTATCTTACAACTCTAAATCTGGCCCAGTTTCTCCGTGAAGAGGCTCCAGTACTTAGAGAGGATGAAAATGATCGGCAAGTTGTTGTCGCTGTAGACGCTTGGAAATATTCTGATTTTCTGTGCAGAAACTACATCTTCAATGGCCTTGTCAACATGCTGTATAATGTTTACAGCCCTTTGAAAATAGCAAAAGAATTGTGGGATTCTTTGGAGAAAAAAATATAAGACAGAAGATGCCGACACAAAGAAATTTGTTGTCGGTAAATTTCTGGACTTCGTTATGGTAGACTCCCAGATGGTAATTTCTCAAGTTCATAGTTTTCAATTAATTTTACATGATATTCATTCTGAAGGTATGTCTCTTAGCGTGTCTTTACAAGTTGTTGCTTTAGTAGAAAAGTTACCACTGGTTTAGAAAGATTTCAAAAATTATTTAAAACATAAACGCAAAGAGATGACCATGGATGAACTTACTGTAAAATTGAGAATTGAGGAAGATAACCAGAATGCTGAAAAGATGAATAGTAAAAATCCCATTGAGTCCAAGGCTAATGTGGTTGAACAAGTGCACAAACTATATAACAAAAAAAGGAAGTTTGCTGGAGATGGTCCTAAACAATTTACGACAACAATGGCAATAAGCAGTTCAAAGGAAAATGTTATAACTGTAGTAAGATTGGACATTGAGCTTCTGATTGCCGCCGCCCTAAGAAGGATCGCGAAAGTACAAGCAAGAAGATCACCAATCAAGCCAACATGACAGAATTAGATAACATCTCTAACGGGGTAAATGACATAATTCTTTCTGCTGTGGTGTCTGAGGCTAGTTTGATTGGAAATCCCAAGGAATGGTGGGTTGACATTGGGGCAACTCGTTACATTTGTGCGGACAAGAAGATGTTCACTGCTTACAATGGGGCTGCAAATGGTGAACAACTTTTCATGGGAAATTCTTTTACTTCTACTGTGGCTGGACAAGGAAATGTGATATTGAAGATGACATCAAGGAAAGAACTTATCCTTAACAACGTACTGCCTGTACTAGACATCTAGAAGAATTTAATTTCTAGTTCTTTGTTAAGCAAAAATGGTTTTAGGCTTGTATTTGAGTTTGATAAATTTGTATTAACAAAGAGTGGTATGTATGTTGGTAAGGAATACATGAATGATGGTCTCTTCAAGTTGAATGTAATGGCAGTTGTACAAAAAATTTGCTATTAATAAGAATAACACATCTTTTACTTATATTTTTGAGTCAAACTTATGGCATGGTAGATTAGGACATGTAAATTTTGATACTTTACGTAGATTAATTGGTTTGGATTATATACCAAAGTTTGAAATTGATTCTAATCATAAATGTAAGATTTGTGTAAAAGTGAAACTAACTAAGGCTCCATTTAAATCGGTTGAAAGAAAAATCGTATCTCTAAAATTAATTCATATTGATGCGTGTGATCTTAAATTTGTTCAAACTAGAGGAGGCAAAAAGTATTTCATAACATTTATCGATGATTACACAAGATATTGTTATGTACACTTAATTAGAAATAAATATGAAGCCTTAGAAATGTTTAAACTCTACAAAACTGAAGTTGAAAATCAACCTGGTAAAATCATTAAAATGGTTAGACGTGATAGGGGTATTTAATATGATGCACCTTTAAATGAATTTTGCGCATAACATGGCATTATTTACCAAACTACAATAGTCTATTCTCCATAGCAAAATGGAATTGCTGAAAAGAAGAATAGAACCCTTAAAGAAATGATAAATGCCATGTTACTAAGTTCAAGCTTACCGCAGAAATTGTGGGGGTAAGCAATATTATCTGCTAATTATGTTTTTAACAGAGTACCCCATAAGAAAACCAACAACACTCTTTATGAATTCTGGAAAGGTCAATTACCTTTCTACAAATACTTAAAAGTGTGGGGGTGTTCGGCAAAAGTTGAAGTTTCTGTTCCAAAAAAGACTAAGATAGGACCAAAAACAGTGGATTTTGTTTGTATTGGTTATGCTTAGAATAGTAGTGCATATCGTTTTTTAACTTATAAATCAGAAATACCTGATATAAATGTGGACACTATTATAGAGTCAATGAATGCTGTGTTTTTTGAACATATCTTTCCTTATGAGAACGGACTGGAATTAAGTTTACAGAAAAGACCTTATGATTGTTTACAAAGCCAAGAGACTAATGACAATCAAACATAAGAGACTAGTAATGGTCTTAACTAACAGGATTTAAGTGATGATGAAACAAGACAAAGTAAGAGAGCGAGAACATCAAAATCCTTTGGTCTAGATTTTCTGACATACTTGTTAGAAAATAAATTTCAAAGCTTTAAGGAAGCAATGTCAAGTCCTGAAGCATCTTTGTGGAAAGAGGTTGTTAATAATGAAATTAAATCCATTATGCAAAATCATACTTGGGAATTGGTGGATCTTCCAACCGGTTCTAAACTTCTTGGATATAAATGGATATTTAAGGGAAAAATGAAAGCAGATGGTTCAATAGACAAGTATAAAACAAGGCTTGTGGTAAAAGATTACATACAAAAAGAAGGTCTGGACTATTTTGACACATATTCTCCTGTGACAAGAATAACATCTATCCGTATCCTTATTGCTATAGTAGCGTTGTATAATTTTGAGATACATCAAATGGATGTTAAGATAGCTTTCTTAAACGGTAATCTAAATGAAAAGATCTATATGGAGCAACCCGAAGGGGTTGTAGTGCCAGGGCAATAAAAGAAAGTTTGTTGGTTTGTAAAATCTCTTTATGGATTAAAATAAGCTCTTAAGTTGTAACAACCCAGATTTTTAATTATTCTATAGAATTTATACTAATACTATTTAATCTCAGTTCAGAAAATATATAGTTTATTATATATTATTATACGTAATTTTGTAAAATGATATAATTATTAAAAGTTTAGGGGTCAAAATATAAATAATAATATAGATAATATAAATAATAATAATAATGGGTGTGGTATTAAAATAAATAATTAATTTTCCATTGATATATGATGAAGTGTAATTTAATTAGGAATTATTTTATTTATATAATTATATTAAAATGTTGGGTCAAATGATAATTATCTTAAATATCTACTAAGGATAAGAACAAATTTATATAATTATAATCGAATCTGCGGATTGATTTGGGAAGGGGCACGTGTTGAGTAAAGACTGGGTTCACCTCCCTATAAATAGGGAGGTGATTTGGCTAAAAGAAGAGAAAAAGAAACAGAAAGAAAGAAAGAAAAGAAAGAGATGAGAGAAAGAAAGGAAAAATGGTGGAAGTTAAAAGGGTCTTTGACAGTAGAAAGAAATGGTGGGGTATTAAAGTTAAGGTGAGTTATATTATATCTTGAGTCATCAAAATATATTTTACGTATGTTTTGACTTACCAAAATCTATTTTATATAAGTTATATTTTATTAGTATATTAATAAAAGTTACGTTTTATAAATATTTCAGTTATGTAAATTATTATCGGAACCCTATTTGTGGAAAGGAAACCCATGGATATATTTGTTTTACTTTTAAAGAATATTTGGGTATGACCTTATATACAATTATGTTTTGTAAGTACCACCACGGGAGTCCCACGCCTTTGGAGACTTAAATAACCATTGGTCTTTGTTTGACCACTTTGTGGTCCTCTGTTTGTCATGGATCCATTGACCTCTGTTCTATGCGGACCAAAGTGTTGTGCGGTGCTAAGTGCTACACTGTTGTGGGAGCCATCTCTAGAATCCGTACGAGCCACCTCTTGAATTCGTACCTCTGTTCTGTGTGGACCAAAGTGCTGTGCGGAGCTAAGTGCTACACTATTTTGGAAGCCACCTCTAGAATCCGTACGAGCCACCTCTTGAATTCGCACCTCTGTTTTGACTGTCACTTCTACGACCTCTGTTCTGTTCTGTTCTGTATCGTGGTTATGGTTATATATTTATATAATATCTGTATTTTAGTTTCTGTTACTTAAATGATTTGTTTATGTAAATGTTTTGGTCTAACTAACGATCCATGGTTATTTCGTGTCCTTTATATTCTTGGTATAATATTTCTCACTCTGCCATGTGCTTATAGTTGTTTACTAATTTTCAAGAAACATGCAACTCAGAAATAACTTTTGGAAAGTCTTAGACGCGAGACTGCGGAATAGACACACACAACACTTTTATTCAGATTTTTCTATGTAAATATCGGCCTTTTTGGTCAGTATAATTTTGTAATAAAAATAGAGCTCCAATGATTATTTTGGTACCCTTACTTAAATATTACTTCTGCTTGCGCTTATTAATTTGTTTAAGAATTGGCCGGAGGTAACTCCAGTTACTGGCCATCACGATGCTTAACCCTTGGGTACGGGGAGTGGGTTATGACATAAGCAATGGTATGAAAAATTTAATCATGCTATGCTTACTAATGGGTTTAAGATAAACGAATGTGACAAGTGCATCTATGTTGAAAACATTGACCAATGATATGTCACAGTTTGTCTTTATGTGGATGACATGCTTATCATAGGAAGCAGTCAAAATATGATCAAATCAACTAAGCAAATGCTGAACAAAAGATTTGATATGAAAGATATGGGGGTTGCAGATGTAATATTAGGAATGAAAATTACTAAAACATCTGATGGATATGCATTATCTCAATCTCATTATATTGAGAAAATTCTTGGTAAATATATCAAGGATGATATGAATGTAACAAAAACACCTATAGACATCAGTCTTTACTTATCGAAAAATAAAGATGATACGGTGTCTCAGTTAAAATACTCCCAAATCATTGGAAGCCTAATGTACCTAATGAATTTCACTCGTCCTGATATAACTTATACTGTTAGTAAATTGAGTAGGTACATTAGTAACCCCGAAGAAGACCATTATAAGCGATCATTCGAGTTCTTAGATATCAAAGATTTACCCGTGATCATGGTTTGAAGTTTACTCGATATCTTGCAGTACTAGAATGTTATTGTGATGCCAATTGGATATCGGATATTAAAGACTCAAAATGCACTAGTGGATATGTCTTTACTTTGGGAGGCGCTGCTGTTTCTTGGAAGTCCACGATCCATAATGGAATCTGAGTTCATTACTTTAGACAAAGTAGGAGAAGAAGCAGAATGGCTTCGCCACTTCTTAGAAGACATTCCAATGTGGCCAAAACCTATGCCAGCTATTTGCATTCATTGTGATAGTCAATCTACAATAGGCAGGGCACAAAATCATATGTATAATGGTAAGTCACGACATATTCGTCGTCGACATAATACCGTAAGGCAATTTCTCTCAAATGGAATAATCTCAATAGATTATATAAAATCTAAAGAGAATATTGTGGATCAATTAACAAAAGGTTTGACAAAAGAATAAGTGTATAGTTCATCAAAGGGGATGGGATTAAAGCCTATTACATAAGAGTCATCATAATGGTAACCCTATTTAAATGACTAGAGATCCCAATAACTAAATTCAAAGGGACAACTAAGTTATGTGTGGCTCTCCAAAAATCACCAAGGGATTAAAATTCCCTATCCATTTCTATGGTGAGAGTGATATCTGCAACATGTGTTGTAGGTAGCGATTTAAGGATAAGGTTTGCTTTTAATGATTACTTATATTTTGATTTAGATATAAAAATCAAGACGAATATAAAGAGATACTCACAATAAGAATCACCTATATGGGTGTTGAACTAGGGCTGGTTCTGTGAGAATTAAAAAGCTAAATTCTCTAGAAGCACTCATGAATAACCAGGAGTGTTTAAGGCCGAAATGAACACAACTGTGAGAATCACGATGTGTCAGAAGATATTTTGTGTGAAATCAATTGTCTTGGCTTACACAAACGGCTAAACAATTCAAGGCATCACGTTCATTGGTTAGCTAGTGAGTCCGATAGGTTATCACTAAGGAAGTTTTAAGGCTGAAAGCTACCTATCCTGATGCAAGATATTTTTAATTTATACTTTTTCGACAAATTCTGCATATTTTTGCATTTCCGTTGTCATTAAATTACATTCATGTGAGGGATTGTTTGAATTGGGTTTTGGAAGTTTTGGAAAAAAATAGATTTTTTCTCAACTTTGGTCTATTTTTTAGGTGAGACGCATGCGCCAAAGTTGAAAGGCCTAAGTGGTAATGCGTTTTATGCTATGTTGTGATTCACGTAGTATATTTGGTTATTTAAAACTATTATTGAGTAAATGGAAAATTGAAACCAAAGTGAGCTCTATGGAAATGGAGTTTTTGGTGAAAATTCCTAAAGGTTTGGTTTAATGCTTGTCCCACATTGATTTGGTGGGAAAACTTTGAGTGGGTTTATAAGGCTTGAGTTTGGAACTTGGGCTAAGCCCCAAGGGGCACCCAAGTTTTGTAGAGAGGGAGGTTATGGCCAAAGTGGACCAGACCCATTTGATCCAAAATAAATACACACGCACGCGCCGTCTAGTCGGGCGGGTTGGGCTTGGGTGCGGGTGTGTGGTATGCGATTGGGTTGGGTTTGTCTAGCCAAAAACATTTGAAATTAATTTTATTTTTGAAATAAAATCTGTCCAGTTTTTGTCAGACAATCTTCAATGTATTTAAAAAGATTAAATTCTGTTGTGTACTAAACAACAACTAGAATAAAAAGAAATAAACGAAAGGAGAGAAAAATGTTTGATTACAAAAAATCAAATTAGAAATAGAATTAAACAAATAAAAATAGATTTTATTTTGTTACTAAAATAAAATTAAAATCTGATTTAAATAAATAATAATAAAATAGAAAATAAATAAATAACTTACTTGATTAATATGTTGAATATTATTCTGATCAAGTCCAGTATTTGACACTGTATCCTTAAGACAGATTCGTCCTCTCCACGGTGATTTCAAAATGTGGATGTCTATCTCCCAAGATGAAATGTTCAACTACAAACAATAGTAGTAATACAAATTGTTTGCCTAACGAACACACTAAGTGTTTATACTCTTTCACAGAAGAAAATAATGCAACAATATGAAGAGAATGTTTGCAGAATTATGAAGGATGAAAATTAGAGTTACCAAATCCAAATGAGGGCTGTCCTATTTATAGATGGATTGGTGGCTGTAGGTTTTGAATTAAATAGGTGCAAACCTGTTTGAACAGGTTTGAAACCTGTTTGGTTTTGAATTTAAACAAATTTGAATATGTTGGGTTCAAAATTCAAACAGATAAAAAACGGGAAGGGCCTTGTTTGGGTGTATAGAAAAAAACGGACCAGTTTATTTCCGGAATTAATTTGAATTCAGGATTTTATTTTACAAAAAAAAAAATTAAATTCAAATGTTTTTGGCCCAAAAAGATAGGTATTGGGCCAAACAAGCCTAACCCAACCTCACAAAACGCGCGCGTGTGTGTGGTGATTTTTGGGTCCAATGAGCCTAGCCCATTTTGCCCATAACCTCCCTCTCTAAAACACTTGGGTACCCCTTGGGGCACACCCTAAGTTCCAATCACATGCCTTATAAACCCATTCAAAACTTCCCACCAAATCAATATGAGACAAGCCTTATTCAAACCTTTAATGATTTTCCACCAAAATTCCATTTCCATGGAGCATACTTTGCTTCAATTTCCTATTCACTCGGTAATGGTTTTGAGTAACCAAATATACCATGTGAATCACAACGCGGCATAGAACGCGTTACCATTTTGACCCGCAAAAATCGATGCACGGGGCCCACCTAAAAAATAAATCAAACTTAAGAAAAAATTCTGGTTTTACCCAGAATTTTTCAACCATTTCTAACAATCCCCTACATGAATGGAATTTGATGACAACAGAAATGCAACAATATGCAGACTTTATCAAAAGAGTATAAGTCGAAAATATCTTGCATCAGAATAGGTAACTTTCGGCTTTGAACCTTTCCTAGTGATAACCTATCAGACTTACTAGCTAACCAATGGACGCGATACCTTGAATTGTTCAGCCATTTGTGTAAGCCAAGATAATAGATTTCACACAAAATATCTTATAACACATCGTAGTTCTCACTATTGTGTTCATTTTGGCCTTGAACGCTCCTGGTTTTCATGAGTGTTTCTAGAGAATTTAGCCTCTTCAGTCTCACAGAACCGGTCCTAGTTCAACACTCATATAGGTGATTCTTATCGTGAGTATCTCCTTATACTCGTCTTGATTTTCATGCCTAAATCAAGATATAAGTAATCATTAGAAGTTAAGCTTATCCTTATACCCCTGCAGACAACACATGTTGCAAATATCACTCTCACCATAGGAATGGGTAAAAAATTTTAATCCCTTGGTGATTTCTGGTGAGCCACACATAACTTAGTTGTCCCTTTGAACTTAGTTCTTGGGATCTCCAGTCATATAAGTAAGGTTACCATTATGATGACTCTTATGTAATAGGCTTTAATCACATCCTTTTTGATGAACTATACACTAACTCTTTTGTCAAACCTTTTGTTAACGGATCCGCAATATTCTCTTTAGATTTTATATAATCTATTGAGATTATTCTGTTTGACAATAATTGCTTTACGGTATTATGTCGATGACGAATATGTCGTGACTTACCGTTATACATGTGATTATGTGCCCTGTGTAGACATCCCCGAACGCCCCGGGAGGATGAGTCCCGTTCTGTTCGCTTGTGAGTCTACTACAGTTCGGACTCAAATATGTCACGGTTCTTAATCTGAACCAAAGAGTCCAAATCCGGCAAATCGTTTTTTTTTTAAAAGAAGTGCCAAACATGGACTGCTTTGCCAGATACCGAGTCGCCACCTAAATATTTTTTAATGGGGGAATTAAGGAAACCCTGACTCGGTGCTAAAGGCCACGTGTCCGTCATTACCAAAGTTGCCTCGGCTCGGGAACTTGGGTACGATTAGGAAAGATCAGCTATGAGCACCCCCTCTCGCCCGATCCGAAGATTGGCCTCTACTAACCGTGATATCTTGTTTTGAAAACATTACGCGTTCTTATTCCGGTTATTAGCCTAGAATTACTATGTTGTGCGCACAGCAAACAAGTATAGACCGAATCGCCCAAATTGGAACAAAACATTTCATGTTTGTTTTGAAAATAGCTTACTACTCGCAAGTAGGTTAAAATGTCGGTTTTGCCACCCTCAAGTGGGCTTAAAACTTACAGTTTCAATGCATTCATTCCAATTTAGGTAATTCAACCTCCATCTACAGGCATTCAAGCAGTTATATCACATAAGCAGCTAGCCTCATGGTAATTATGCAATTATGGCAACACTCACACACATGCGGTATGCTAAAGCATGAAAGTTTACTTAGTACTCCGTGCCAAAACAGAAACTAGTTAGTAATCATGCATGATCCTAGTTCATGTTAAAAATGGCTAATGCATCACATACAGAATGTCACTAGAATAGGCTCGGCTAATCTATAATGACATGTGAAATGTATAGGTAGCATGTATTCAAGTTAGATTTGAAATACTTATGCAGTTAGCATGATGTGCCGAGCCTAATGCATGCAATACCGATGAATGATGCACGCATTCATAGCATAGGGTATGCTAAATTAAACATGACCTAATACTAACCATCAAAGCAGGTAAGTAAAAGGGAGAAAGAAGTGGGGGTTGGAAGACATGCACACACTCACCCACACTTATTATAAATTTGCCCTTGCTCGGAGGGACCAAAAGAATAATACAATTTAACTAACTAACAAGCTAATTAAATATTACAGACCATTAAATTAATTAAGCAAATTAATTAATCTAAGAAAGTAGTAAACAGTAGCCTTGGGAGAAGGCTCAATGCATGCGCGCTCGGTTCCGCCCGGAAATCCACTGCCATGCTCAAGATGCCTCTGTTTTCCTTGCTCTGCTCCCCTGATGATTGCCAAAGTCTCAGGGTTTACTCTCTGGATACTAGGGAACACCACCGGCTGAAGGAGAACATCACCGGCCATATAGAATGGTCACCGGCCACAAATTTGATCCATCGGCCAACAATGATGGCCGATCGGCACTGAAGATAGCCGGCCGGCCAAATCTTCCTGCAGAATCTGTGTTTGACAGCAGCAGAGGGCAAGACTTGGCATGGCAATGCATTTCAAGCAATGTATGCACCAATCACATCCTTTATCATGTTTATGACTCAACGAGACATGGGCCTTGATTCTCGGACCACCAATCACGCATTTCCATGCATGATGCCCCAAAGAATCAAGTGTGCATTTTAATATGGAATGCAATGCACATAATCAAACAATGGGGCTTAACCTCTATCATAAGCAATTTAAGAGGCCAAGCATGCATGCCAATGCAATGCAATCTAAGCATGCGAACTAGTATGCAACATGGACAATGCAAGCAAGCAAAGCATGTTAGGCACACAACCTAAGTAAAGAAGCATGAAAGGCATGAAGTGATGCAACCTACAAGTAGGCGAGATGCAATGTGGGTGTTTAAGTATGCAAGCCAACATGTGACTTGATTCAATCATGCAAGTTCAACCATGTAACAACTCACCGATATGCTACAGCATACAAGGAGTGCATGCAACAACATGCAAAGGAGGGACTTACACTAATTGGACAGCTCTATACTAAGCCCAAAACAGTGGCCAAGATGCTAGGGAGTGAGGGCTAATTGATATACAAACATGTATGAAAACATGGACCAACACTCAAGCATAAAGTGCAACTTCTAAGCACACCTAAGAAGATGCAAACATGAACAATTAGCATGCAATGAAAAGCTCTGAAATCAGGTTGAATATGATGCCAAATCAAATGAACAAGACAAGCATGGCATGCAACCAAGGTCCAAAACTTAAGGTAAGCCAAATGGGGTTAAACCAAGGCTAAGTCAACCAAGCCTCACAAGGCCAAGGGGACTTAAAATAGGTCTAATGCAGACCTAAACAAAGTTAAGGATGTACTTAGATGGCGTCTAAGTGGTCTAAAAATGCACGCATACTCCAAGGCCTAAACAAGAGGCATAAGGCAACAACCTTTAAACACATTGAAGGGGGATCAAATGCGAGCATATAGGAACTTCATGAGGTCTGAAATAACATGGCAAGTGGTTCCAAACCACTGAAACAAAGCAAGGATGGCATGCTAGAAGGGCCAAAGCTTAAGGCATACAAGAGGGATTACATGGTAGCTATACAAAGCGGGGCATGAATGACTCAAATGACTTAAAATAGTCTCTTAGCACATCAAAACATGCATATAAGCTTCACAAAGCTTGGCCAAAACACAAAAGCATGGTAGTCTAAATGCTATGCATGTATTGAGGCAAACCATGGGATTACGAGGTATGTATGCTAAACAAGCATGGTGTACCAAAACCAACTAAAAATAGAGGCGTATTATGACATAATAAGCATGAAAATCAGCTAAGACATGGCCAACACACACTTAAACATGGTGCTCTCTCAAGAGGCAAAAATGGTCATTTTCAAGGACAACAAGGAGAGGGGGTGGCCCCCTCCTTCCTAGGACCTCAAGGCACCATCCTCACCTTTGAAATCTCTCAAAATTTCAGTGGTGAGGAGGCCCAAACTCAATGGTCCCGGAGCTCACTCAAAATGGAGCCTTACAAGGCTTAAGAGGGGTCAAACAACTCCAAAGCTTAAAGCAACCTTAACCAACTATTTAGAGCACTAAAAAACAGAACTTTTATATGTTATACACAAAACTCAAAAATAGTTGTAAGGTAGGCAAAAATACAATGCAAAAAAGGGGAATAAAGGGACAAGTTTTTTACCCTTGAAGACCCTCTTCACCAATGGAGCTCCAGCGGCTTCTTTAGGTTGAAATCAGTCTAAAACCTCCAAAAATAACCCTTAAGGGCCTCAGCTCCAAGGGATGGTGTAATGGTGGGTGTTTGTGAGCAATACTAAGCCTAAACACACACAAGACAAAGAGAGGGGGAGAAATAGAGATAGGATACACACAATATTCAAACCCTAGAACTCAAACCCTAAAAAAAAACTATCTAAAATGTCTAACCCCTCAAAAAGGGAGAGAAGGCTCCTCTTTATAGAGCTTTTAGTCTTGTAAGCTTACAAGACAAGCTTCTAAAGAGAGAGATCCCTCCATACACGTGTATGGAGGGGAGCCAAGTGTATGCCAGCTGCACCAAAATATCTGTAAAAGCAGATGCACAGTAGTTGGTCGGCCAAAGATGCAATTGACCAAAAAAAGATAGCTGGCCGGCTATCTATAGTGCCGGTCGGCCAAACATTTGGCCGGTGGCCACAAAACATAGCCGGTGGCCTCAAGCCAAGGCCGGTGATGGGTGGGGATGGTCTACAAGCCCTACCCTACCTCTCAAAGGCAAAATACAAGTGTTTGGTGCAAAACCAGATACAAAACAGTGGTGTCGAGAGGTCCTGAGACGAAGCGTGTTACCACGGCCTCCAGGAACTCAAGACGAACACAAACAAGGGTGATCGCTGAGTGTTCAATCAGTGACGTCCAAGTCTTGAGGACAGTCAAAAATAGGGTGTCTACACCCTGCTTATTGTAGATTGACTATCACAATAAATGCAAATAGCTGGCACAAGTTTTGGCCACATTGGAATGTCTTTTAAGAAGTGACGAAGCCATTCTACTTCTTTTCCTGCTTTGTCTAAAGCAATGAACTTGGATTCCATTGTGGATCGTGCAATGCATGTTTGTTTCGTAGACTTCCAAGAAACAGCAGCACCTCCCAGAGTAAAGACATATCCACTAGTGAATTTTGAATCTTTAGTATCCGATATCCAATTGGCATCACAATAACCTTCAAGTACTGCTTCATATCGAGTAAAGTTCAAACTATGATCACGGGTGAATCTTAGATATCTAAGAACCCAAATGATCGCCTTCCAATGGTCTTCTCTGGGATTACTAGTGTACCTACTCAATTTGCTGACCGCATAAGCTATGTCAGGATGAGTACAAATCATTAGGTACAGTAGACTTCCAATGATTTGGGAGTATTTTAACTGATACACCGCATCACCTTTATTTTTTGATAAATAAAGATTGACGTCTACAGGTGTTCTAGCTAAATTCATATCATCCTTAATAAATTTATCAAGAATTTTCTCAATATAATGAGATTGAAATAATGCATATCCGTCAGATGTTTTTGTAATTTTCATTCCTAATATAACATCTGTGACCCCCATATCTTTCATATCAAATCTTTTATTAAGCATTTGCTTAGTTGATTTGATCATGTTTTGACTGTTTCCAATGATAAGCATGTCATTCACATAAAGACAAACTATGGCATATCCTTGGTCAGTGTTTTTAACATAGACACATTTGTCACATTCTTTTATCTTAAACCTATTAGTAAGCATTGCATGATCAAATTTTTCATGTAATTACTTAGGTGCTTGTTTTAATCCATAAAGAGACTTTTCAAGCCAACAAACTTTCTTTTCTTGCCCCGACATTACAAACCCTTCAAGTTGCTCCATATAGATCTCTTCATTTAGATCACCGTTGAAGAAAACTGTCTTAACATCTATTTGATGTATTTCTAAATTAAACAACGCTGCTATAGCAATAAGCATGCGAATGGATGTTATTCTTGTCACAGGAGAATATGTGTCAAAATAATCTAGACCTTTCTTTTGTCTGTAACCTTTAACTACAAGTCTTGCTTTATACTTGTCAATTGAACCATATGCTTTCATTTTTCTCTTGAATATCCATTTATATCCAAGAGGTTTAGAACCAAGTGGAAGATCCACCAATTTCCAAGTATGATTTTGCATAATGGATTTAATTTCATTATTAACAGCCTCTTTCCACAAAGGTGCTTCAGGACCTGTCATTGCTTTCTTAAAGCTTTGAGGTTTATTTTCTAACAGGTATGTCAGAAAATCTGGACCAAAGGATTTTGATGTTCTCGCTCTCTTACTTCTTCTTGGTTCATCATCAGTTAAATCCTGTTGGTCGAGACCATTACTAGTCTCTTGTGTTTGATTGTCATTAGTCTCTTGACTTTGTATACAATCATAAGTTCTTTTCTGTGAACCTAATTTCTATCCTTTCTTATAAGGAAATACATGTTCAAAAAACACAGCATTTCTTGACTCTACAATAGTGTTCACATTTATATCAAGTATTTCTGATTTATAATTCAGAAACCGATATGTACTACTATTCTGAGCATAACCAATAAACACACAATCTACTGTCTTTGGTCCAATCTTAGTCTTTTTAGGAACAGGAAGTTTAACTTTTGCCAAACACCACTACACTTTTAAGTATTTATAGGAAGGTGATTGATCTTTCCACAATTTATAAGGAGTGCTGTTGGTTTTCTTGTGGGGTATTCTGTTAAGAACATAATTAGCAGACAATATTGCTTCCCCCCACAAGTTCTGTGGTAAGCCTGATTAGTAACATGGCATTCATCATTTCTTTTACGGTTTTATTCTTCCTTTCAACAATTCCATTTTGTTATGGAGAATAAGGTGCTGTAGTTTGGTGAATAATACCATGTTATGCACAAAATTCATTTAATGGTGCATCATATTCACTACCCATATCACTTCTAATATAAATCAAAATATAACATCCATCACTTGTTGTCTATGATGCGCTTGATTCATAAATTTCAAATCATGATTCATTAATTTCAAATGAAAAATCCAAAATAATTATGACTACACAAATCAGAATTAATGTTTTGACAAAATCATATCCTAACATAAATTTTGTCTAAGAATCAAACAATTCAAAAAAGCCATTTGATTGTAAGAGATACAATCAAATATTTGTGACAAAAGAAAATTACATTATCTCATCTAATGCAAGAGATACACTCTCATATTAATATAATGATTTATGATTTAACAAATTCTACTACGCAAGTAAAATAATAATTAACTACATCTCATGTCACAAATTCAAAACAAACTAATAATCAACATAAAAGATTTCTTAAATTTACTTCAAATTAAATGGAACGACATAACGACAAACATCTTCATGTTTAAATTTCTTTAGTGTTTAAACACCCATTCAAAATTGATTACAAATACTCAAATTAATCTGCTTATGTACAAAGTGTATATATTAATTTATCATTCTGAATCACATGAAATTATTTTTTAAGAAATAACTTGAGTTGATATCAATACATGGATATCAAATGCATCAACTAAAAATAATGAATTAACAAAATAAATTAATCATGCATGATCCCATAACTTGCATTATGAAATAAAAAGATTCTCAACCCATAAATAAAATTCAACGTGTTTTGAATTTTAAACTCCAAAATGACAAAACATACATTCATTTAATCAGTTTGATTTGTACATATATAAACTAATTATATATATAAACCTTAAAATGTGCTTGTGAATATATATATATATATATATATATATATTTTCCGACTCATGTGTAGAAACTATTCACGACTACGGATCCATACACATAAATTAAAGAATGAATCAGTAAACCAATAAAGAAAATAAACTTGCCACAAAGGTTTCTTCATAATAAAAATGAAATTAGTTTGTAAAATTAATATTTAACTCCAGAAACAAATTCTTCCATGTATACTCATAATGAACTATGATAAAGTCAAAAGAATTAACACATTTTCACAAAGGATTCAAAATTAAGTAGTCTTTCAAACGAAACCGTAAGTCACGTACAAAATTTATACATTGTGACCGAGACACAAAGTTACATGGTTGATTAACAAAATTAATTTTCTAGTTACTAAAACCAGAAAATAAATTATAACACAAAATAATTTTATTTTCTTTGTTACTAAAACTAGAAAATAAAATATCACAAATTAATTTTCTAATTACTAAAATCAGAAAATAAATTATAACACAAAATAATTTTATTTTTCTTGTTACTAAAACCAGAAAAATAAAATACTACAATAATTTTTTGTAACACCAAATAATATTCTGTAATTGTTAATGACACCAGTATATTACTACTACTTGTCAAAGAAAATAGACAGTATATTACTACTATCTGTCAAATAGTTTATAATACTATTTGTATTTTACAACCAGAATATCACTTTGAAAACACAAAAAATTAAATACAATGAAGATACCGAATCTGTCTTAAGATTGTTGGACAATCTTCACTGTATTTAAAAAGATTAAATTCTGTTGTGTACTAAATAACAACTAGAATAAAAAGAAATAAAGGAAAGGAGAGAAAAATGTTTGATTACAAAAAATCAAACTAGAAATAGAATTAAACAAATAAAAATAGATTTTATTTTATTACCAAAATAAAATTAAAATCTGATTTAAATAAATAATAATAAAACAGAAAATACATAAATAACTTACTTGATTAATATGTTGAATATTTTTCTGATCAAATCCAGTGTTTGACACTGTATCCTTAAAACATATTCATCCTCTCCACGGTGCTTTCAGAATGTGGACGTCTATCTCACAGGATGAAATGATCAACTTCAAACAATAGCAGCACTACAAATTGTTTGCCTAACGAATACACTAAGTATTTATACTCTCTCACAGAAAAAAATAATGCAACAATATGAAGAGAATGTTTGTAGAATTATGAAGGACGAAAATTAGTGTTACCAAATCCAAATGAGGGCTGTCCTATTTATAGATGGATTGGTGGCTGTAGGTTTTGAATTAAATAGGTGCAAACCTGTTTGAACAGGTATGAAACCTGTTTGGTTTTGAATTTATACAGATTTAAATCTGTTGGGTTCAAAATTCAAACAAATAAAAAACGGAAAGGGCCCTGTTTGGATGTACAGAAAAAACCAGACCAGTTTATTTCCGGAATTAATTTGAATTCAGGATTTTATTTTACCAAAAATTTTTTTTAAATGTTTTTGGCCCAAAAAGATAGGTATTGGGCCAGACAAGCCCAACCCAATTGGACTGCGGTGGTGTGCGCGTGTGTGGTGATTTTTGGATCCAATGGGTCTAACCCATTTTGCCCATAACCTTCCTCTCTAAAACACTTGGGTACCCCTTGGGGTATACCCCAAGTTCCAATCTTATGCCTTATAAACCCATTTAAAACTTCCCACCAAATCAATGTGGGACAAGTCTCATTCAAACCTTTAATGATTTTCCACCAAAACTCCATTTTCATAGAGTATACTTTGGTTTTAATTTCCCATTCACTTGGTAATGATTTTGAGCAACTAAATATATCACGTGAATCACAACGCGGCATAAAACGCGTTACCACTTTGACCCGCGAAAATTGACGCACAGGGCCCACCTAAAAAATAGACCAAATTTAGAAAAAAATTCTGGTTTTACTTAGAATTTTCCAACCATTTCTAACAGTTTTTTCCTACCCGAACAAATGCATATCTGTTTAAATTTAAACCCAACAGGTTCTAATTTGTTTGAATTAAATCGGATAGATTCCATATCTATTTAAAATTCAAACCAAACAGTGTCTTAACTGTTCAATCTGTCCCGAATAGATTCTATACCTGTTCAAAATAGTTTTGTACTTGTTTAATTCAAACCGTACAGCCACCACTCCATCTATAAATAGACAGTCCTTCATTTGGTTTTTTCACTTTAATTTTTGTCCAAAAATTTTGTATTTTTCTGCATTATTTTCTTGTGAGAAAGTGTATAAACACAAAGTGTGTTCGTTGGGCAAATAGTTCGTAGTGTTGCTACTGTTTGTTATTGATCAGTTTATCTTGGGAGATAGACGTCCACATTCTGAAAGTACTATGGAGAGGACGAATCTGTCTTATGGATACAATGTTAAACACTAGACTTGATCAGAATTTTGTTTAATAAATATATAAGGTTAGTAATTAATTTACTTTCTGTTTTATTTATTTATTTTTATCAGATTCTGATTTTGTTTTTATAAGAAAATAAGAATATGTTTTTGTTTTATTTTATTTTCTTTACTGGTTTGGTTTTTGTAATTAAACAGTCTTTCTCATTTCTTTATTCGCTTTGTTTGTTGTTAAGTACACAAATATTATTTATTTTTAATAAAGTGAAGATTGTCCAACATACACAACCCATGAGCATAGTTCTTCTTGGTGTGGATATGTTTCATTTATTTAAAAAATTAAAAAAAATAGAGTATAATTTGGACAAATTATGACGCGACCTCACGCGAGCCAACGCCAACGCGTCAAAGTCAAGTCAGGTTCAGCAATCGACGTAACAGGTTCAAATACCAGAAGCTAGGTCATATTCGATTCGACAATCTTAAGTAGTGGAGTCAGCCCTTTGCCGGGATACGATACTGTCAGCCTCAGCTAATCACTAGCTTCTGAAAGAATAATATCGTCAAGTCGGATAGGAAGAAAGGAAGAAGAATGCCATCATAGAGGGATCGGTATGTAAACTTGAAGGGCTAGGGAACTCCTTTAGCTCCAGAATTCTTTAGAATGAGAGTTAGGGTCGATCGGGGGAGCCTGGTGTCCAACTAGTACTATTAAAATAAATGATTGAGCATATTTGAATGCCGACCCATATTCTTTACCAGGAATATGAAGATCCTATCCAGAGGGTAGCTAAAACGTCCTTTTGTGAAGGCATTATTCCCAAATCAAAAAACCAACAAATATGTAAAACTTAATTTTTGGATCAAAGTGTCTGTCCTCTGCACTAATTTGGCACTTAGATATACACAACCATGCCTATCTTTCTCAAAACTACACTCATGCCCATCTTTCTTAAAACTGCACTAAGAATCTTTTAAATTAAGAATCATTTTTTTTTTTTTTAAAATTAACGACGGTTCAAGTTCAAGTAATTATTTAGTCTATTGTGAATTTTAGTGTGATGGTCTAATAATAAAAACAACTGTGATGTATAGCTCGAAAAAATGGGGCACTAATGCCCCGAATTCCCCAATCAGGTAAAAAAAAAAAAAAAAAAAAAACAAACTTACCAAAACAGGAAATTAGTGCCATTAGTGCCAGGCAGTTTAGTGCCACAAAACATTTTCCTAATAAAAAACTGTGTACTTGCGTTACTTAAACTTCTAAAGGGTTGTTAAAGCAATATTGCAACCACCAATTTAGAAAGAGAGAGAATGGAAAATCAAGGAAGAGAAAGAGGTGATGGAGGGGTGGTGGTGCTAGTGCCATGTCCATTACAAAGGCACATAAGTCCTATGCTTGAACTGGGCACTGCCTTTCATCCAACGGCTTTTCCATCACAATTGCACATACCCTCTTTTAACTTTTTAAGGGTAAATGAGTCATTACACATCAAAATTAAAACACTTGTTAAGTTTGAGTTATTATTGTACATAACAATTATTTTTTCGAAAAGAAATTATCTCGTTATAATATCAATATCATCATGTATGCAGTGACGACAAATAATGTGACTATATCAACCTTTTGATAGCATGTTTTGTACAAATCAATCCAAAGGTATGTACCCAAATATTCGAAAATATGAAACCTACAAAATATTTAAAAAAACTTAAATTAATCTCTTTTTATAAACGAATATATATACATGTCGTTTAACTTTTATTACTTCGAATGATAAAAATTCTTACCTTTGGCATAGGTACAAAATCACTTATTCGAATTTTTTTAGCATTTGATATCACCAATAATTGTGAAATTAAGAATTCATATTTTCGGTTCTAAGATACCAACTTTTATGATATAGGATTCATAACAATCCTAGATAAACATGTTAATATATATAATTGTGAGAATTATATTGTCATATGTAATTGATTAATATTATATAATCATAACATACCACATTCGAATATGAACTGTATAACGAAATGAAGGATTAGTATACAACTTGTTGTATTTGCATGTAGCAAGACATGGACCTAAAAGTTGAGAAAAGATAATTTATCAATATCAAGATTTATATATGCATATAGATATTATAAAAGTCAATGAAAATTAATCTTATCATGATAATTTTTAACTGTTAATCTAGTAGCAAACAAAATATCATCTTTATCTAGAGTATGATATAGTTACATGCCATCAGTTGTTACAAACATTTCCTATAGAGTAAAAAAATTATTGTAATAAATCTGGAATGAATATTTAATAAATTATAAAGTAGAATATCATCAATGCAATAATTGAAGTGTAAAGTAAAAAAAAAAAAGAAACAAAATTCAGTGATATAGAAGCATCCTTTGTTTTGCTCTCAAAAAATAAATTATAAGGTAGAACATGATCAGTGCAACAATTACAGTTAAAGGAAAAAAAGAAAAAGAAAAGAAAAGTATATCTATTGGTATCCTTTTTTAATAGAAAAGATAAAAACACACAAATATCTCTAGTGGTCTCCATTTATAGCTGGTGTAATTTTTTGACCTAAAAATATAAATCAAATTGAATCACAATAGAAATGAGTGTTTTTTTTATTAAAGAAAATGAGATTTCTAATGAGAAGGGATGTGAGAGCTCTAAGTTCTCAACCTAAATTTCTTGTTTTTCAAAATTAAAAATGTTAAAAAAAAAAAAAAATCTGTTGGTTGTTTGGTTAAAGAAAAAAATCTAACAAATACACACAAATCTCAACATTTTGTTTCATAATTACGTAGATTTTATGCTAACAATTTTAAAATATATTTGACATAACTATAAATATATAGTCTTTTTAAATATAATCCCGTGCATAGCACGGGATGATATGCAAGTTTATATTTATATTATGAAAGAAACGGTTAAATAATGTATTACTTGATTGAATAAGTATTTTAAAAGCGACAAATTAATTGTAGATAAACAAAATCAACCAAAATCGTAAATCAAACTCATATCACAATATAAATAATTTATATCTATATTGTAGTTTTATAACATAAATTGGGTGCATTGGCAACTATTGACACAGCTAGTGAAATTCATGACACATCAGTATTGTAAAATAATTATAATATTAAGAATGTCGCTTAAAATACAAAAAAGGAAAAAAAAAACTCGGTTATTTTTCTTTTTCAAAAAACACAATTAGTTAATTTTTTTTTTTTTTTTTTAAAAGAATGTCTCGCACATGTTTTGTTTTGTCATCCATCCAAACATGTTAGGTAAAAAAAACCACACTCAATTATTGTTTTTTTTTTTTTCCAAAAAACAGTATCAATTATTTTTATTTGAGAATGTCTCACACATGTTTTACTTTGTCATCCACCCAAACAAGTTAGGTAAAAAAAAAAAAAAAAAAAAATCCATTAAAAAACATAATCACAATTTTTTTTTTTCATCGTATTATCAAAATGGAGCGTAAAAAAAACATAATCAGTTAAAAAATACAAGCATAATTTTTTCTCACTGTCAGATCAAAACAGAATGTAAAAAAACACAAACATATATTTTTTCTCACTATCTGATCAAAACAGAGTGTATAAAAGTGCAATCAATATTGTAAAATAATCGTTCATATTAAGAATATCATTTAAAACGTAAATTAAAAAAAACACAATCATATGCTCATTTTTCATAAAACATAATGAGTTAAAAAACAAAATCACAATTTTTTTTTTCTGGCCGTGTGACCAAAACAGAGCGTAAAAAAAATACAATCAATTAAAAAAACACAACCACCGTGTTTCACTTTATTATGTCAAACAGAAGATCTAGAGTATATTAGGCAAAGCTATCTAAGGGTTTTCTTTAATATATATAACAAATGCTCTACAATATACTATCTAGCATTTTAACGTTGTGTTTAGTTTGTAAATTTGGAAAGAAATTTTAAAAGAAAAGAAAAAAGATGTGTGAAATTATATAAAATATAAGTATATTTTATTTATATCTTACCTACTTTTTTTCTTTCCCTTTTCAAATCTTTTCTCAAATCCTCCAACCAACACATTATTTGTTTTTCTAATACCCGTGATCAGAGTTAAGGGAAAGGACAAAGGATAGTAATTTGTATTAGAGTTACTGTGATAATTAGAGCCTTTAGAAAGGCTGAGAGTAATCTTTATGGTAAAGAGTAATTTGTATGGTAGATTTTTTTTTTAGAAGAGTGAAATCTGTATGGTAGACTAACTATTGAAATAATATACAAATTTCTTTGTTAAATTCCTTTGCTAAGGGATTGATAAGGGATTTTAGTCATAAATTTTTTGTTTAATTCAATGATCTTTGGTCATTCATCTAAACATGATAGTTAAAAAATATAATCATTTTTAATTTTTTTTTTTCATAAATACAGTGAGTTAAAAAAACTCAATCACAAATTTCCTCCAATGTAATCAAAACAAAGTGTAAAAAAATCCAATCAGTTAAAAAAATGCAATCACCGTATTATTAAAACAGAGTATAAAAAAATACAATCAGTTAAAAAAATATAATCATATTTTTTTTTTCTCACCGTGTAGTGTAATAAATCTTTGACACCCACAATAAGAAAATAGATGAAAAAAGATAGTCAATTAAAAAACACAGGAACATTTTTTTTTTCACACTGTTTTATAAATCTTCAACACTCACAATAAAAAAAAATAGATGAGAAGAAAAACAATAGTATAGTTTAGAAAATAAATGAGAAAATACAATGAATTAAAAAATATAATAACAATTTTTTTTCCACTTTAAATCTTCAACACTCACAATCAAAGAATAGATGAGAAAAAAATCGATAGTATAGTCCATTCATTCATCATTAAAAAAAAAAAAAAAAAAAAAAAAGAAAAAAAAAAGAAAAGAAAAAGTAATGAAAAGAAAAGCAAGCATTAAAGAACTAATAAAAAAGAAAAGTAATAAAGTGAATTGATAATTGTTTCAATTAAAGTTATGGTTGGCGGAAATCGAAGGAAAATAAAAAAGATATGGTTTAGGAAAATTTGGGCTTAGGGTTTTTTTTAAATTCAAAAACTCTAAAATTGAAGGGTGGGTGGCAGATTTATTTATTTATTTATTTAATTCAAAAATTAAGAAATTAAGATTAAGATATTAAAGATTTAGAAAACCTTGTGGGTTAGAATTTAGAAACTCTTTTTATTTATATAATATATAGATAAATAGATGCCCATCTTTCTCAAAATTGTATTAAGGCCTTGTTTGGCAGTCGTTCATTTTAGCTTAACAGTCAAAAAAAATTATTAAAAAAAAATCAGAAGTCTACAATTTTATCCTATACACCTACCCTATGTTGCAATCACATGTTGGGGCTTTAGCAGAGGTGAAATGCCCTTTTTACTCCTCATTTTCATTTTTACATTATTTTATTTCTGTCTGAACCCAACCTTCATGTCAAAACTTGCATATAGGTGGACTTGAAGCACAGAGTCTACTTGAAGAGTGGTTTCATCAATGAAGATGAAGAAAGGGAGGGCTGCTATGCGTTCAACTTCAAGCCAACAACAGCACCGAGGCTTGGAGGAAGACGAGAAGGAAGCGATGACAGTAGCCGGTGAAGGCCAACGGAAACGTACTCCGTCCTTCGACGCACGCCCCAACCGCAGGTATGCTCTCATTCCCTCTCATGTACGCAGAGATTTTCTGATCGACGGTATTTTTTTTGAAATCTTTCTGAAATTACAAAAATAAACTGGTTGTAAGGTCATTGTGGCACTGTTAGTGAGGTCAGAAACATGGTTAATCGATTGCAAATTATCTCTCTGATGCGTGGGTTTAATGTATTATATTTGTGGGTGTTTATTTACTTTCATTTATTTATTTTTTCTTCAATCTGCACTTGCAGTTGTTGTTCTCTACTATGGTGAAGACATAGATATTGTAAGAGACTTTTTAATGGCGGATATATGGTTCATGTTCGGGTGATTTGTTCATGAAAACAATGTTTTTTTGTTTTATGCAATAGTGGTATACAAAGTTGTGGTTGTAGGATTGCTAAAAAATTTCACATTTCTGCTGTTTGAGATGAATTTTGCCTTGGTTCTGTACCCGTCCCCCTTTTTGTTCATTTCCCCACCGTTCCACATTTCAGTTTCTTTGGGATCAATTCTATCTGTATTGTGTTTATTTTGTTGCTGCAAAATGTGTTGTTATGCAGTCCATAAGATCTGCAAATATGTTGCTACACATTTATTCTTTCAATTTTTTGGGTTGTTGCTGTGCATACCCTATTTCTGTTCTTAGCTGCATGTATAGTATTTTTTTGTTGTCTATGATCTGCAATTCTTCTCCACTTGTTTGACACCATATGTTGTCTGTTTACAATCTGTGTTTGAGAAAATAGCTATAGCCTGGGATTTGTTCATTATATCTGTAATGCGTATCCCATTTGTGACATGAATGGTTTGTTTATTATATCTGTAATGCTTGGCTTGTTTGTATAAATATTTGTACGTTGGTTCCCATTCTAAGACGTTATTATAGGCACATGGCATCACATCGATTTGCACCTCATACCTCTTCCGGCAAAGCGAAACGGCAACAAGCTTATCATAAAGCAATTGGGATGGGGACTCAATACGGATATTCTTGGAACTTGTCCTTAAGGAAATAGATACAGGGAACAGGCCGCATATGTCAATCACTCCAAAAAGGTACCGCTCGTTGTCAAAGACTTTCGAGACAACAACTGGAAGGCTTCATGAGCCGAAACAACTGAAAAACAAGTATAACTTATTGAAGAGTGAATGACATGCATGTTTGAAGCTTCTTGATTGCCAGAAAGGGCCAACTGGAATTGGCTTTGACCAAGCAACTGACAAGTTCAATGCGTCGCCCGAATGGTGGGCTAAAATGGAGAAGGTAACGCTATGAACTACATCTACGTATTTCTTTCTTGTCCTTTATTATAGATGTAATTTCCCAATTTTTTATGTACACCATGCTTTTCCAAAGTAAGGTTACAGTTTAGGCTACCATAGAGAAGCACAATTGTGGTTGTAATAAAAAAAAGAGAAAAAAAAAACTAACAAATTGATAAACAATTGGTGACATACACAAATTAGTACTATTGTACCCATGGCTGCATAATTTTAAGTACATTCTATGCTAAGGCTGCTGTAATTTCAAACAAATACTTATGAAAGACGTATGTTTATAAGATTATAGTTTTGGAAAAGTTGAGAGAATTGTCAAACGAAAAACACTTGCACTTTACAGCATTTTCAAACAAACACGTGTAAAATGTCACAGTTTCTTGTTATGTTGCATTTTCAAGTTTGTAGAGGACAAATATAAAGAAATGGCTGCCTTACCATGTAGTGTGTGCTGACTACTTCACTCATCTATTGTAGTAATTAATATGTAGTAAATGTATTTGTTCTTTGGTACAGGTTTTTTCTATTTGTTCTTTTCCAACACTGTGTTACTGCTACTATGGTACAACACTGTTATACTATCCTACAGTGGTGGAATTTATTATATTTGGAATTTTGATTATTCTACTTGGTTTCATGCTTAAAATTTGTTGTATTCTTATCATGCAATTGTAAATGTTGGAGTTATATATACATCCGAATCCATTTCAGCCTTATGTGTGTGTAATTTCTTCTATTTCAGTGTTTGAATTTATTTTTGTCATTGTGTTCATTTACAGATTGATAAAGAATGTTACAAGTTCAGGACTAAAACCTTAGACCATTCAGATTTGATGCTGCGCGTCTTTACTGGGGCAACGACAACGAAAAAAAAATGTATGGACGCCTGACAAGACTCGTAACCCGTTGGAGTTGGAAGGATTGTCTGACAGTCCAGAATTTTCCAGTGATAGCAATGATTTGGGAGCATCGGAAATGGCTGACATGATGAACTCGGTCAACATCAATGCCACGGGTAGTGGAAGCAAACAGAAGCATTTGTCGGGCAAAACAGTGCAAAACAAGCGCATAACTGGGGCAGCAGCCTTGGCAAGCAGCATGGATAACTTGGTAAATTCGGTGAAGACACAAAGTAAGGAACTAACTGTCAACCACGTTCTCGACATGCACAGTTGCACAATGGGACAGGCTATTGCACGGCCCTATGAAATATAGGGAGTGGACGCCACCGATCCACTTCTCTATTTCAAAGTGATGCTTATGGAGGTACCGAACAATAGGGAGATACTTATGACTATTCCCACGAACCAAGGCATTATCGGGTGGCTGCAGGTGAAGAAAGCGGACAAAGAAAGGAGTGGGGGTGTAACTCTTGCGAGTTTGATATGCAATGAAGAACTTCGCTTTTAAATCTGCTCAAGCAACAACTCTAACGACTTTGTTTATTTTTACTTGAACACTGTTGTGTCTGTTGACCTTTTTTTCTTCTTTCCTTTTTGGTTGTATTTTACTATTGCTGCACCAACTGAAGACTGGGACATGCAACTACTGCATGTCAACACTGGACATGGTGGTTTGGTTTATTAATTTTAATTTTTTTTTATTATTTTGGTTTGTTTATGCACACAGTATGAAGTTATGCAATAGGTGTATTGTCTTTGTTGGTTTTCTGTGTTGATTACACAGAGGAGTTGGCCTAGCTGGCCAAGTAGACATTTTTTTATTTGAAAAACCTGTTTGTGGTAACCATGATTTGTATGGGATTTGATGCAATGTTAATTTAATTTGTGGTAGGCAATTTTTTTCCCTAATACCCATTATGAATAGCTTTGGAATTTTTGCATTTCAGATTTTGGTATGTGTGTTTGTGTTTACATGAATATTTTTAAAGTTCTGTTTGACCAGTTATTTGGACAGCATGTGTGGTAAGGGTTTCCACTTTTCCATTTGGTTATTTCCAATGCTATGTGCAAACCCATTTTGTGTATATATATATAAAAAAAAAAAAATTCGTAGTGTTTTTGGTTTAGACTCGACCCATTGTGTATTTCGGACTTGGGTTTCATAGCCTCATATGGTTAATCATGTCTCTTCCCTCTTATTCTTAATTGAGTTTGACTATTGGGTTGTATCGAGCATGTTTGGAACATGTTGGTTGCGGAGTTTTAAAACTTTTGTTGCCTAGGATTTTGGTCCTCTGCTTGAGCGGCGCTCAAACCAGATTTGCAAATCTTCAGTACTTTTGCAGGTCTGCAAAATTACTGAGAGATTGTATTCTACACTCGAGCGGGTGGGCGCTCGAGTGGCATTTTCTCGCACTTGGCCTTGGTCTATTGTCTACAAAACTACTGGATGTGCGTATTTTGCGCTTGAGCGCCACTTCTTGTGCTCGAGCGAAACAACTTATTGTGTCTGACGCTCGAGTGTCACTTCTTGTACTCAAGCGAACTGTGCGTATATCAAATCGCGAAAGTGACTTTTTACATCATTTTTCATACTTCTCTTTCCTAAAAATCCTAGATCAAGACCTTCTCTCTCTAAAACACACACTCTCTCTTTCTACATTTTCATTTAGTTCTAGTGATCTTTCTACCCACTTACCTTTGTTAAAAAGAGTGAGCATCTCAAGATCTCCTTTTTGATTCGAACAGAGTTGGGTTTGAGTATCTTTGAAGTTTCATCTTTGCCTTGCTCGTCTTCTCTCTTTGAGGTAGAGATTTTCTACATTTTCATATGATTTTTAATTAGTTATTTGTTGTTGTGTAATTATGGTGAGATTTGGGAATACTTTAGACAAACCTAGGATTTGGGATTTAGAATCAAAAGAAGGGGAATGTGATATAAATGGTTATGGGGTTTGAAAATGAGGTTATATTAGGACAAAATAGTCAATTTTGGTATTTGAGTTGATAGTTGGGAATGAGGGAAGTTTGCCCTAAAATGCTTCAAAGATTGATTTTGTATAAATGAATGAAATTGGTATTATAAATGTGGAATTAGATGGATGTCGATATAAATGGTGGAGTTGGATATGTATTACCTCACACCTGTGAAAATTTGAATGAATTATCTATCTTGAGATTGAATATCTGTTTAGAAATATTTGTATTGGGCTATCGGAGGAGGATAGGTATGATTGTTATAGAAATTGCATGTGGATTAGGTAAATTGAAACTAATCTATTTTTGATGTCATTGAATATGACGGTGTTTCAATACATTGTATATGTATGATGTTTGGGATGAGAAATGGGATGTACTCTATGTTTGGGAGGAGATAGGGGATGGACTCTATTGAATTAAGTTAGCCTATGTGTCTAGGGTGAAAGTCCCGAAAGTATTGTGTATACATGGGTGCCAATTCAACGGACGAAATTTTCGTAAAATGACAAATTGAAGTATTTGGATAATGATTATCTTGAATGGTGAACCATTAAGTTGTAGTCTCATTTGGGTTATTTGGATAATAATGAATGTGACTCATGAATTGAGATAAAATGAACTGACTTGAAATGAATTGAGATATAGAACTTGGCATATCATAATTCTGTAGAATATTGATGATTATATTATGGGCATGGTATATGCATTTCATACATATATCTTTGTTAAGATCCATATATTGTGTTAGTTTGTTTCTACTAGGTTTTGGCTCACCCTACTTGGGAAAAATCATTTTTAGGTGCTGGTAATATGCCTCCGCCAAGGCAATAGCTTAGAGGGACTTTGGAGCAAAGGCTTCCTTTTGTTGTATATTTTCTTTTTTATAGCCACGGCCTTTATTTGTATTGAGCTAGTTTTACCTTTATTGTAACCAAGCCATGACTTAGAAAGATGTACATTTACTTTTGCTAAACTCTTTTGTACCATTAACTCTATGAAATACAAGAACATTACACTTTGATTCATGCTATTATTCATGTATGTTCTTGGTTGGATTTATGATTTATTTCGAGGTGTTACACCTTGGTATCAGAGCTTACTAGGTTTGAATACTTTGGATACGTGGGAAGTGGTCAGTACCACAATGGGTTTATCTCGCTGACAAAGATGTTTAAGTGTTTGTAATGTTATGTGATAACATGTTAATGTGATCATGTGGGTATAAGATTTAATTTCTAGGATGTTGATCAAGTTTACGGGTTTCTAGGAGTCTTATTAGAAAGGCACTTGATCATTGTTGTTTCTAATTGGGACTCTGGCAACACCACGGGAAGGTCATTATCGGGAATGAAATTCGTATGTGTTTATATGACTACGTGTTTATTTGGAGTGAATTACTGTTGTCCACTGCATTAGGACGTGAGTGAGTTAGCTTCGGCATATTTGTAAATGTGCTAATTTTTTTTGTTACCTTCATTATGATGTCAGGATGTGGTTGTGGTGGTAGGCGTGGTAGGCCTAGACGGTAGGAGATACCGATACCGGATGATATTCCGATACAGGAAGAAGGGATTGGTCAGGCCAATGTGGCCGAGCCAGTTAGTCAACAAGCTATGGGTGCCTTAGTCCGTGAAATGGCCGGAGCATTGAGGGAATCCATGGACATTCTCAAAGCTGAGAATCAAGTTCAGGCTTAAGCTAAGGCTAGGCCTTCTTTCTTGAAGCGACAGTTTTTCTAGTCGAATCTAGATGAATTTATGGGTGATCCCAAGGAGCCACTGAAGGCGGATGAGTGGCTAGAACAGATAGTGAAGACATTCAAGATGCTTGGCATCGAGGACAACCAGCTGAGAGTGACCTTGGCATCCTTCCAACTGAAGGGAAATGTGGGTCGGTGGTGGAAGTATGCACATGGGCGCATTAGGATAACTTGGGAAGCTTTTGTCAACGCTTTCTAGGACAAGTTCTTGCCTTCCACTATTAGGGAGAAGTTGAGGGATCAGTTTGCTCAGTTCAAGCAGTTGAACACTCTGGTGACTGAGTTTGAGGCAGCTTTCACTAGCTTGTCAAGGTTTGTACTGAAACTCATGGCGACTGAGGAATGCTGTTGTCTAGAGTTTGAGACGAGGTTGAGGACAGAACTTTTGTTCAAAGTGGCCGGGTCTATGATTAGAGATTACAGACACCTTGTAGAGGCGTCAGCTCATCTTGAGACCCTGATGCATACGAAGGAGGAGAGGATGGGGGGCTCTAAGAGGGGTCAGGAGGTGTAGAGGGACAATAAGAGGCAAAGGGGTTCTAACCCTCAGCAATCCTAGAGAGTACAGTCTAGGTCCACTTTTCCAGTACCGAGTTCAGGTTCTAGGAGAGGAGATTAGAGAGATTTAACCTATTTCAAATATGGTTAGTTGGGCCACAAGTCTCTTACTTGCCCATAGAGACGAGGAAGGCAACGATTTGCATTGTCTTCGGCTCGCTTTCAGGGCCAGAGTCAGGGGAGAGGCCAGCCACTTACTTGTTATTAGTGTGGGTAGGCGGGACACCTGAAGAGGTTTTGTCCACAGTTGGGTGGCACACCTGGTGTGTCTGGTTGAAGACAGACACAGAGTCACCAATCAGCACAGTCAGCATAGGCCACGAGGACCAATCAGGGAGCCTTTTCGGTTCAGTCTATGTATCAGACCTATGCTCCGAGAGGTGAGCAGGTAAATCAGAGGCCGACAATGCGTATGTATGCTGTTACTGTGCCAGAGCTTGTACCAGCACCTTCAGTAGTGAGAGGTACCTTCTTGTTTTACAATTTAGTTGCTAATGTGTTGATTGATACGGGAACATCCAATTATTTTATCTCGTTTGCATTTACATCGGTTTTGGGATTAGAGTTGGCTCAGTTAGTATCTCCTATCTGTTTAGAGTCACCTACTGGTAGTGAGGTTGTTTTGAAACATGGTTGTCGAGGCTGTGACATTGAGGTTGCCTGTCGTTGACTTCTTTTTACATTTGTATTGATTGATATGTCTAGTTTTGACGTTATACTGGGTATTGATTGGTTGTCATCCTATCGGGTTGTTGTAGATTGATACCGTCAGAGGGTTACTGTATGTATCTTGAGCGGTAAGTACTTTTATTTCTTGGGGGACCGGGTTAATAGAGTCTTATCACTAGTGTGTGATCAGCGTAGGTGAAATGCGCTTAATTGCCTTCTTGCCAACTTCTTGAGTAATGAATGTGATGAAGTCTGAGTCGAGTTACCAAGGGTAGTTTGTGAATACCCGGACGTTTTTCCAGAGAATCTTACTAGTTTACCACCTCACCGAGAGATCGGGTTCTCTATTGACTTGATGCCTGGTACGGCACCGATGTCTATGGCACCATATCGGTTTGCACCCGCTAAGTTGAGTGAGTTGAAGGTTCAACTCTAGGAATTGTTATATAAGGGTTTTATTGGCCCTAGTACTTCACCTTAGGGAGAACCGACCCTTTTTGCTAAAAAGAAAGATGGTGTGTTACGACTTTGTATCGATTACCGGAAGTTGAACTAGTTAACTGTTAAGAACAAGTACTCGATGCCTCGTATAGATGATCTGTTTGATCAGTTGAAGGGGTCTCATTGTTTTTCGAAGGTAGGCCTGAGATCGGGTTATCACCAATTGAGGATAAGGGAGTAGGATATCCAGAAAACAACATTCCATACACAGTATAGCCATTATGAGTTTCTAGTGATGCCTTTTGGGCTAACCAATGCACTAGCTGTGTTTATGGATTTGATGAACCGAATATTTTGTGAGTTCCTAGACCGTTTTGTGGACTACATTATCTCACCCTCTAAGGAGGAGCATGAGGAATACTTGCTGGTAATACTTGAGTTGCTTAGAGCCCACAAACTGTATGCTAAGTTTGGAAAGTGTGAATTCTGGCTGAAAGAGATGAAGTTCTTAGGCCATATGGTATCTAGGGAAGGGGTGACTATAGATTCATCCAAGATAGAGGCAGTGCAAGATTGGGAGCCACCTAAGAATGCTTTCGAGATCCATAGTTTCTTGGGGTTGGTCGAGTATTATTGTAGATTTATAAAAGATTTCTCTAGGCTAGTTTCACCGCTAACTAGGTTGACAAGGAAAGGGATTAAGTTTGTATAGAGTGAGACTTATGAAAAATCTTTTCAAGAGCTGAAGGTTAGACTTACCATTGCTTCGGTGTTGATTATCCCGGAGAGGGGTTTGGGTTATTCGGTGTATTGTGATACCTCACGGGAAGGTTTGGGTTGTGTTTTGATGCAAGAGGGGAAAGTAGTAGCCTATGGCTTGCAACAGTTGAAAACACATTAGAGGAACTACGCTACTTATGACCTAGAGTTAGCGGCAGTGATTTTTGCCTTGCAGATTTGGAAGCATTACTTGTATGGAGAGAAGTTTGAAGTGTTTTCTGATCATAAGAGTCTAAAATATCTGTTTACACAGAAGAACTTGAATTTGAGGCAAATGAGGTGGATGGAGTTTATAGAGGATTATGATTTTGAGTTACATTATCATCCCAGGAAAGCCAGTGTAGTGGCCGATGCCTTGAGTAGGAAATCAATTAGCAGTGTGGCTTGTATCGCCATTCGGGAATGAGAGATGTTGGGTGCCATTGGGGAGTTTGACTTGTATCTTGGAGGGTCCATTAAGTCTGCAATCTTATTTTCAGTTGTTGTACAATCCACACTAGTGAACCGAGTGATACAAGTACAAATGAGTGACCTTAAGGTAGAATCTCTTCGGGAGAAGAATTCTAATGGGAAGGTAGAAAGAGGCTTGAATGTATACTCCGACTTGAGTGTTAGATATCTTGACAGTCTCTTCATGCCGTAGTCTTACCGGGAGGAAGTACTCCGAGAGTTTCACTATTCACGCCTTGCGATACATCTAGAAAGCACGAAGATATATCACGACCTTAGCCGCCAATTTTGGTGGTGGGGAATGAAGAGGGATATGGCCGTGTTTGTGTCAAAGTGCCTTACTTGTCAACAAGTGAAGGCCGAGCTTCAGAGGCCAGTGGGTTTGTTGCAACCTTTGCCTATAGCCAAGTGAAAGTGGGAGCATGTCACGATGAATTTTCTTGTGGGCCTTCCGAGGACTCAACGGGGTAGTGATGCGATTTGGATGGTAGTGGATCGGTTGACCAAGTTGGCGTACTTTATACCTATGTGCGTGAGTGACTTAGTAGATTACCTTGCCAATCTTTACATTAGGGACATAGTGAGGCTGCATGGGGTCCCTGTGACGATTGTTTTGGATAGAGATCCGTGTTTTACGGCTCGGTTGTGGCAGAGCCTATAGAGTGCCTTGGGCACGAGATTGACCTTTAGCACTATGTATCATCTTTAGACTGACGGGCTGTCCGAGCGTACTATTCAGATACTTGAAAATATGCTTCGAGGTTGTGTCATTGACTTTAAGGGGTCGTGGGAGAGACATCTGTTCTTAGTGGAGTTTGCCTTTAATAACAGTTTGCAGTCAAGTATTGGCATGGCACCATTTGAAGCCTTGTAGATATCCTGTGTGTTAGGCCGAGGTGGGTGATGCACCTATGCTGGGTCCAGAGTTGGTCCGGAAAATGACGGAGAAAGTTGCACTTATCCGTAAGAGGTTAGTTACGACTCAGAGTCGCCAAAAAAGTTATACCAATTGTAGGAGGAGACCCTTGTCTTTTGAGATGGGAGACCATATGTTCTTGAAGATATCACTTAGGAAGGGTTTGATGAGGTTTGCAAAGAATGGGAAGTTGTCCCCTCAATTCATTAGGCCTTTTAGCTTACCGTTTGGCCTTGCCACCATAACTTTTCGGGATTCATGATGTGTTTCATATTAGCATGCTTTGAAAGTATGAGCCAGATTCATCACACATGTTGGATTGGACCAACTTAGAGGTAGATGAGGATGCCTCGTATGAGGAGAGACCGGTGAGAGTCTTAGATACCCGGGACCAAGTCTTGCGAGGCAAGACAATTTCCTTAGTTAAGGTTTTGTGAAAACATAACGGGGTTGAGAAAGCAACTTGGGAACGTGAGTTAGAAGTCCGTGAGAAGTATCTGGATCTATTTGTTGATGTTTGAGCATGTAATGAAATTTTTTTACGTTAATGAAATATGAAAGCATTGTAAATGTTTTGAGAATATGGAAACATTGTATATGTTGAATATGTTTTGGAGACATAGGCTTAATATAAACATTGTATATGTTGTTTAAGCTTTGGAAATACGAATTTATCATAAATATTGAATATGTTTTGGAAATATGAAATATATATTGAAATTGGTTGAAATTACTGGAAATGTATGTTAAGATGTATATTGAGAACTTGTTCATCATTTTATGGGATTGAATGACCGGTAAATGGGTCATGGTGTTGAAAATTAAGTTATAATCATTGTGGAAATTGGTTAAAACATGGTTTTGAAATGTGATTTGTAATTTCAGGGACGAAATTCCTTAAGGGGGGAGGTTATAGCGTTTATGGTTTAGACCCGACCCACTGTGTATCCCAGACTTGGGTTTCATAGCCTCATATGGTTGATTATGTCTTTTCCCTCTTATTCTTACTTGAGTTTGACTATTGGGTTATATCGAGTATGTTTAGAACAGGTTGGTTGCGTAGTTTTCAAACTTTTGTTGCCCAGGATTTTGGTCTTCCGCCCGAGCGGCACTTCTTGCGCTCGAGTGGGATTTGCAAACCCTCAGTACTTTTGCAGGTCTGTAAAATTACTAGGAGGTTGTATTCTATGCTTGAGCAGCATTTCCTACGCTAGAGCGGGTGGGCACTCGAGCGGCATTTTCTCATGCTCGTACCTTGGTCTATTGTCTTAAAACTACTGGATGCGCATATTCTGCGCTGGAGCGTCACTTCTTGCGCTCGAGTGGAACAACTTATTGTGTCTGACGCTCGAGCGTCACTTCTTGTGCTCGAGCGGACTGTGCATATATCAGATCGAGAAAGTGACTTTTTACATCACTTTTCATACTTCTTTTTCCTAAAAATCAGGACATTCTCTCTCTAAAACACACACTCTCTGTTTATATTTTCACCTAGTTCTAGTGATCTCTCTACCTATTTACCTTTGTTAAAAAGAGTGAGCATCTCAAGATATCCATTTCGATCCGAATAGAGTTGGTTTTGAGCATCTTTGAAGTTTCATCTTTGCCTTGCTCGTCTTCTCTCTTTGAGGTAGGGATTTTCTACACTTTCATATGGTTTTTAACTTAGTTATTTGTTGTTGTGTAATTATGGTGGGATTTGGGAATACTTTGGACAAACCTAGGATTTGGGATTTAGAATCAAAATAATGGTTTCTAAGTGAATGTGATATAAATGGTTATGGGGTTTGAAAATAAGGTTATATTGAGACAAAATAGTCAACTTTGGTATTTGAGTTGAAATTTGGGAATGGGGGAAATTTGCCTTTAAATGCTTCAAAGATTTATTTTGTATAAGTGAATGAAATTGGTATTGTAAATGTGGAATTGGATGGATGTCGATATAAATGATGGAGTTGGATATGTATTACCTCACACCTATGGAAATTTGAATGAATTATCTGTCTTGAGATTAAATATCTGTTTAGAAATATCTATATTGGGCTATCAATGGAGGATAGCTATGATTATTGTAGAAATTGTATGTGGATTAGATAAATTGAAACTAATCTATTTTTAATTTCATTGAATATGACGGTGTTTCAATACATTATATATGTATGATGTTTGTGAGGAGAAAGAGAATGTACTCCATGTTTGAAAGGAGATAGGGAATGCACTCCGTTAAATTAAGTTGGCTTGTGTGTTCAAAGTGAAAGTCCCGAAAGTACTGTGTATACATGGGTGCCTATCCCGCAGACGAAAATTTCGTAAAATGGCAAATTGAAGTGTTTGGATAATGATTGTCTTGAGTGGTGAACCACTGAGTTGTAGTCTCATTTGGATTGTTTGGATAATAATAAATGTGACTCATGAATTGAGATGAAATGAACTAACTTGAAATGAATTGAGATATAGAACTTGGCATATCATAATTTTGTAAAATATTGATGATTATATTACGGGCATGGTATAGTGTAGACTCAATTTCTTCGCGCTCCATTTCGGAGAGGTCAAATTGGTCCTACAGTTCGGACTCCTGTCACAGTTCTGAATCTAGTCTCACAAAGTGCAATGTGAAACTGATAAGCACCAAAGAGTCTAATTCGGCAAATCATTTTGGAAAATCAGATTTTAAATCAAATAATGCCAAAACTAGACTGCTTTGCCAGATTAAAGAGTCACCACCTAAATATTTTATTTTGGAAAATTTAGGTAACCCTGACTCGTGCCAAAGGCTACGTGTCTGTCATCACCAAAGTTGCCTCGACTCGAAAACTTGGATACGAGAGGGGAAGATCCTGAAATGAGCACCCCTGCTCACCCGATCAAAGATTGGTTTTTACTAAACATGATATGTTGTTTTATAAACACATGTGTTCTTGTTCCGGCTATTAGCTATCTTTACTATCTGACGCACACAAACAAGTATAGACTAAATCACAAGAATTGGAACGAATTCAACTCATGTTTATTTTCGAAAATGGTTTGAAAATGCCACCCTCAAGTGGGCTTAAAACATGATGATTTGCCACTTTGCAAAGTGGGTTTGAAACTCACATTTGATGAATTTGTTCCAATTTAAGCAACAAAGCCTTCATCCACAGGCATTCATGCAGTTAATCATTTAAGCACATAGCCTCATGGTAAGCATGTGAAACATGGCATCACTCACACTCATGCAAGTATGCTAAAGCGTAAAACTTACATTATACTCCAAGACAAAAGAAAGCTAGTTAGAAATATGCATGATCCTAACTATGTACAATGCCTAATGCAACACATGCAATAATGCAACTAATAGGCTCGGCTATCTAAGATGGCATATGAATACAACAAATTGATAACATGCTTTGAAACATGTATTCAAATAGGTATTGAAATATAATGCGGTTTGAATGATGCGCCGAGCCCGGTGCATGCAATACAAATGAATGGATGCAAATATGCAAGCATAAGGTATGCTAATGAAAACGTGCCCTAATCTAACTATCGAAAGCGGATAAATAAAAGGAAGAAAAAGTAGGGTTGGAAGACATACACACACATACGCACGCTTATTACAACATTGTGCCCTCACGAAGGAGGGTCCGAATAAATAAGCTAAGCTAATCTAAGCTAGGCTAATTATTACAAAACAACTAATTAACTAACTTAGCTAATTAATTACAACACAATTAAATAACTAGTTATACTAAGCTAATTAAAATATTACAAAACAAATTACAGATTAAACTAACTAATTACAACACATGTATTAATCAGCTATAACTAGCCAACAAAGCAATGAATTGGCCTCGCGGGCGAGGGAGACATGCATGCTCGGCTGCTTCTTTCCAGAAAATCCATCGCCTTGCCACCGGTTGCCTCTGTTTGCACCTTTTCTGAATATCGAACCAACTTCCAAAGTGCTTCTGCTCCAAAACAGGAACACTTTTGCACCAAAAAAGGACTGTTGGCCGGTCAGCCACAAAAGGTGGCTATCGGCCACAAACACTGGCCGATCGGCTAGTTTAATGGCCGGTCAGCTACCTCAAGTGGCCGGTCGGCCACCTATTTCTCCAAAATTCTATTTTTGCTGCAACAGAGAGCAACAAAGGCAAAGCAATGTATTTTTCAAGGAATGTGTGTACTGCCACCCTCCTTATCATTTTTCAAGCTCAAAGGAGTTTGGCACTTCGCTCTCAAGCCACCAATCAAGCATCTCAATGCATGATGGCCAAAGAACCAAGTTTGTACAAGTTAATAAATACGCACATAAAACTCAAATGGCCACCACTCTATCATGCATGATCAAGGGTGACGGTGACCAAGAAACGTGACGTGTTTCATCACTTTGAGTATGAAACGTCCCATATTTCTTGTATTTGGATTAACGTCTGATCCAAACACATGCAATGTAACAAATGTTCATATTTTATATGGTTCATTTTATTTACTCATTTTAGATTACCAATTAATCCTTTAATTGATTAAGTCCAATGTAATTGTTCTCTAATGCGAGAGAGATCAACCAAAGGATGGTTTAAGACAAGAGAGAGATCATGCCTTTGGCTAGGAGGAACCCTCAAAAGAGGGTTAAAGCCATTGAGCACAAGCTCTATCTTAAGCTTAGACACAATCATAAGGTGAACCAACCCTCAAAACAAATGGAAAAAATGGAGAAATGAGGGAGGTTGCAGACTTTTTAATGTTGAAATGGTATGTGAAGATGCTAAACCATGCAAGCAACGCATGCACAACATGTTTAAAGCTAAAAGCATCAAAACTAGTGAATAACATTACACTAGGGGCATGCAATATCAAGCTTAAAGGACCAAACTAGCTCTGGACAGAGTTTAAACATGCCAAATCAATGGCCAAAACATGCTAAGATAGAAGCATAAAAGACAAGAAAATCATCTGTACATGTTGGCTCACAAGCAAAGCACAAAGCACAACTCTCAAAAGCAATTAAAGAGAGATATGTGAGAGTGTGCAGAGATATATGCACTGAAATCACATGTCAAATGATGCTATGGCATGCAATCATCTCAAGCAAAACATGTTCAAAAGCCCAAAACACTAAACTAGTGAAGGCATTACACTATAACCATGAAATATAAAGCTCAAAAAGGACAAACAGTCCAAAATAGTCCTAAAATAGCTTAAAAGGAGTTCTAAAACATGCTTGAAGTGAGCTAAAAAGAGCAAGAATGAAAGGCCAACATATGGCACAAACTAGTCTATTAAGCACAGTTGCACTACAAGCATACAAGGCAAGCCTCAAGTGGACAAACTAGCTCAAAATAGAGCTAAAGCTAGTCAAAAAAGTAGCTAAAACATGCTGAGATCAAGTCACAAAATGGTAGAAGAACATACTCACATGTTAGGCTATCTACACATGCAAACAAGACACAAGAAGGGGAGGCCACCCCCTTCTATTTTGGACCTTAAAACATGGTTTTTACCACTGAAAGTTCTCTGATTTTCAGTGGTTAGAAAGGCCAAAATTTTTGATTTAAAATAATTTTGAAAGATGGCACAACAACTTAGCAAGCAAGCTACAAGAAGGGTGGACCACCCCTAACTCCAAAAAGGGCATAAACCACCATTTTAAAACCTTAAAAACAAAGGTTTTTGTAGTTGAAAACCAGGCCAAAAACAGTTTGCAAAGCTAGTAAAACAAGTGTGCAAAATAAGCTTAAAAGGGGTAAGTTCTATACCTTTGAAGCAAAGTACACAATAGGCACAAATCCGAGCTTGAACCACCATTTTAGATCTCAAAGGAGGCTCCAAGAGAGCTTCAAGCAACCTCAGCCCAAGGATAAACCACTTTGGTTAAGGGTTGATAGGTTAAAGTTGGAAGTATACAAACTTTTAAGCACAAATGCTCAAGAGAAAGAGAAATCTAGAGAGAGGATTATAGAGAGAGAGAGAGAGAGAGAGAGAGAGAGATTTTAGAAACAGAGGCTCCCAAAATTTCTCACCTTCCAATATGAGAGATATGGCCTCTCTATATAGCAATATACAAGCCTCAAGTCGAACTATCTGATTTAGAGACAACTGGAGCAGTGTAGGACAGCTGGATGAGAAATATCTACAAATTCTGAGCTTTCTGGACATTTTTGGCCTACTGGCCACATTGTTGGCAGACCAGCCACTAATGGTGGCTGACAAGGGTCATTTTTGGCCAACCTATGGCCGGCACACTCCCCTAGTGGCCGACAGCAAAAACTGGTCCCTGTCCCCGACTTCAAACAAGTATAACTCCTTCATCTGGACTCATTTTCAGGTCATTCTTGAGCCTAAACTGAAGCCTTGGAAGTCTTATTTCCAATGGTAGAAGCCTTACATCAAAATTCCAAGTGTCCTAAGATATATTCCACTTTTAGTGAAGACTGCTCAGTTTCAGTCGAATCGGATTAATGCCTAACTTCAACCAGCCATATCTCCTTCATCCGGACTCGACTTTAGGAGATTTTTGAGTGTAAAATGAAGCCCCAGAAGTCCACTTTCCAACAATGATGACCTCATATCTAAAATCCAAGTGTACAAATGGATAGGCCCGATTTAGTGAAGGCTACCCGATTCTCTCTCTTAACGGTTTATATTCATCTTCTTCTGCAACTAGGTTTCTTCCCTGTCCTCCCATTTTCTTCAACTCCAAACCGCTAAAGAAGATGTTTTAAAGATTTTTCAAAGAGTTCACCTCTCTTTTATTCATTCCACTTTGTCCTTGCTTGGTTTACCGAAAAACGCAACATTTAATGAAATGCGAGCCTCGGAACATTGTAGGAACTTTGTTTCAAAAATATTTTGAAAGAGAGGGTTTTAAGGTCTAAAAATATTTTTTGTAAAAAATGTTTTGGTCCAAAAATGGAGTGTGAGGTTTGGGATTTGACGCTCTCCTTGCCAAAGAAATCAAACCTTTGCACTAGATAGCTTACACTATCAAGTAAACAATCAGTGGCGCCCAAGTTTTAAGGGCGGTAAAAAATAAGGGGTCTACATATAGGCATGTCATACTTATATCTTTGTTAAGATCCATATATTATGTTAGTTTGTTTCTACTGGGCTTTGGCTCACCTTACTTGGAAAAAATTATTTTCAGGTGCTGGTGATATACCTCCGCCAAGGCAATAGCTTGGAGGGACTTTGGAGCAAAGGCTTCATTTTGTTGAATATATATATATATATATATATGTTTTTTTTTATTTATAGCCACGGCCTTTATTTGTATTGAGCTAGTTTCACTTTTATTGTAACCAAGCCATGACTTAGAAAGATGTAAGTCTATAGGGCATTTATTTTTGCTAAACTCTTTTGCACTATCAACTCTATGCAATGCAAGAACATTACACTCTGATTCATGCTGTTATGCATGTATGTTCTTGGTTGGATTTACGATTTATTTCTGGGCGTTACAGATGACTTGGTAAATTCGGTGAAGGCACAAAACAAGGAACTAACTATTAACTACGTTGTCGGCACGCACAGTTACACAATAGGCAGGCTATTGCATGGCTGTATGAAATATAGGGAGTGGACCCACCTATCCACTTCTCCATTTCGGAGTGATGCTTATGGAGCTACCGAACAATAGGGAGATGCTTATAAGTATTCCCACGGACCAAGGCATTATCAGGTGGCTGCAGGCAAAGAAAACAGACAAAGAAAGGAGTGGAGGTGTAACTCTTGTGAGTTTGTTGCGTAATGAAGGACTTCGCTTTTAAATCTGCTCAAGCAACAACTCCAACGACTCTGTTTATTTTTACTTGAACGTTGTTGTGTCTGTTGACCTTTTTTTCTTCTTTCCCTCTTGGTTGTATTTTACTGTTGCTGCACCAACTGAAGATTGGGACATGTAACTGCTACATGTCAACACTGGACATGGTGGTTTGGTTTATTAATTTTAATTTTTTTTTTATTTCAGTTTGTTTATCCACATAGTATGGAGTTATGCAACAAGTGTATTGTCTTTGTTGGTTTTCTGTGTTGATTGCACAGAGGAGATGGCCTAGCTGGCCAAGTAAACAATTTTTTGTTTGAAAAACCTGTTTGTGGTAGGGGTGGGCGTGGGTTGGTTGCGGCCACAAAACCTCCAATCCGCCATCCGTCCACCAGATTGGCGGATTGGAGAAAATCAATCCACATCCGTCCGCCAATCCGGCGAATGTGGATTGAGCGAAATGGCAGTTTGGCGGATGGATGCGAATTGGTTTGGCGGTTTAAAATTTTATAAATTTTCAACATAATTCAACTTGTGCACTTCCTCAAAAAAAAAAAAAAAAAAAGTATTACAGTCAATGACTTAAAAAAGTATTACAATCACTGTATGTCTCAAAGAAAGAAAGTTTGAAACTTTAGAATATCAGAACCACTGCATGCCTCATCCACATATTACAATCATAGCATAATTCATCCACATAAAGTATTACAATCTGTGGTTCTTAAAATATAAAAGCAATTCAAACCACTAAAACCATGAATAGAACAGTAGAAGAGATTGTATGTTTCTGTATTGTTACATCTATATATGTTTTTGAAAACGAAAACCAACAAGCATATATTATATTTTCTATTTGTTATTTTTAGGGTTAGATTTAAAAACTAAAAAATATAGATAAATAATATGTTTATTTTTTTCAATTCAAAAAATATATTCAAGTTGAAAACTTTTTTTCAACAAAATATTTAAACTCATTTTCAATTAAAAACACAAACAAAATATTTAAACAAATTGAAAACACAAAGTCTTATAAATTACTAGTGGTGCTCGCGGTTTGGCAGTTCGGTTGCGGCCAAAGGAATCTCAAATCTGCCATCCGTCCACCAAATTGGCGGTTTGGAGAAAATCAATCCGCAACCGTCCGCTCGTTATCACGCATCCGTTCAAAATGCAGCGGATCGGTTCGGTTCGGTCCGTTTTGACGGATCGATATATCCGCTGCTCACCCCTAGTTTGTGGTAACCGTGATTTGTATGGGATTTGATGCAATGTTAATTTAATTTGTGGTAGGCAAATTTTTTCCCCAATACCCATTATGAACAGCTTCGGAATTTTTGCATTTCAGATTTTGGTATGTGTGTTTGTGTACACATGAATATTTGTAAAGTTCTATTTGACCAATTATTTAGATAGCATGTGTGGTAAGGGTTTCCACTTCTCCATTTGGTTATTTCCAATGTTATGTGCAAACCCATTTTGTATATTAAAAAAAAAAAATTTGTTTATACGAAGGACTTTGTATATAATGTAGGGATGGTAATTTGAAATCGACCTGACAGGGACTTGACTCCCCAATCCCTATTAGAATTGGTGTTTCTTGAAAAATACCCTCGACGGGCCAGGAGTGGTATTTGAAAATAAATCCCTGACCATTTTCGAGCAGGGGCCGGGGAATAAGCCGGGGATGGGGATACATTCCCCACTCCCGCCCCCGGCCTTGGTCGGTTCCTATCCCTATTTTTCCAGAACTGAAATTACCATTATACCCCTTTATATATATATACATATATAAACCAAACCTTACCTCACAGACAATACAAACTGTCTCTCATCTTATCTCATCTCTCTCTTCCTCTCTCTCTGCGCCCATCTTTGATTCCCACTATCATCGATTGAAGCACCACCAATCTCTATCTCGTTCTCATCTTTCTCTCTGTGATGATGACGACGACTCAAATCTGGAATCTACTGCCCTTTTCCACTTCAGATCTGGACTTTACCACCTTAGATCTGGTTTCGAAACTACCTCAGATCTGCCTTCCTTTTCTTCATCTCATCTCTCTTTCAATCTCGCGTCACTCACCGTTTGGTGAGCTTTTCAGATTTATAGATGGGTTAGAATACGTTTTAATGGTTTTCTTTTCTGTCTGTCTATCTGTCTGTTTGTCTGTCTGTCTGTCTATCTGTCTCTCTCTTTCTCTCTCTCTCTCTCTCTCTCGTTTCTGCTTGTTGTTTCTATTTTATTTTTTTTTGTAGTATGATGAAATCCTTGGCAAAGGCTCTTCAAAGACAGTGTAGGTAAATTTAAAATTTATTTTCTTCTATTTTACAGCATAACCATTTTAGGATTTCTTCCAAATTTGAAGTTTTTCTAGTCTTCCCTGATGGTATTTGATATGGATTTGTCAAATGCCCATTTTAGATTTGTTCACAACTTGAAAGTTTCTGGGGTTTTTTGAAGATGTGTGAAAATTCTTGTTTCAGATTTCTTCAAAAATTTGGATCATTGGGGGTCCTTAGAAGTAATTTACAAGTGGGCATATGATAGATTTGACATTCTGATTTGTTTTCATACTTGTTGATTGATACAGTTACAGAGCATTTGATGAGTATGAGGTTTTATAATTCTTGGGTTGATACTTCTTGGGTTTTATACTTCTTGGGTTGATACTTCTTGGATTGATACAATTATAGAGCATTTGTTGAGTATGAGCATTTGACATTCTGGGTTCTCTCCTGGGTTTTCTCCCTTTCTGTTTGCTTGGGAAGATGGTGATGTCGAGAATTTTTTAGGGTCTGAAAACCCAATCCCTGTTATGGGGCGGGGGCGGGAGCCAGGGTAGGGACGGGGGTCGGGGGTTTGATTAGCTCCTGTCAGGGATCGGGGGCAGGGACGAAGAGTTTTTTATATTCGGGGATTAAGGACGGGGAATGTGATCCCCAACCCCAGTGTGGCCCATTACCATTCATCATATAATGCCATCTTTACAACAAATGAACTTGTGCTAACCTATTGTGGTCGTATTTTTACTAGAGATGAACAATGACGATGACGATGATGATGACGATGACGATGACGACGGTGCACGGATGAATCAAATGTTATATGATGTCACTGCGCTCGCAACATAGTGGCAGAATGAATTAAACTGTACTTATGTTGAAGTGCATAGAATTCCATCTTGACAGGGTGGACATGTATTGCATAGTGGCCTATTCCGATACGAATTGTGCATGCCCAAACATGTGTTCACTCAATTATGTGCTACATTGGTAAATGACTTCTAGTTGTGTGTACCCGAGCGTGCACACGGTTTGCACGTCGAGGAGAGTGTTGCATTATGCATTTATGTGCTTAAAAACCTGCCAAACCAGCAGCTACAAGAACGATTTCAACACTCCGGTGAGACAATTTCACGGTATTTTCATAATGTGTCAAAAGCAATGAAAAAGTTCACTATCGCTCACTGCAAGCCCCCCTCTCAGTTTCATACATACAAGGATCCCTATCTGTAGTCCTAACCACAATATTTGCCGTTCAAGGTGCACAAAACTATTATTCAACGTTTTGGATTATGTTCGTATGAAGATGTGACTTTGAAGATGCAATTACACATTCAATTTATTTGTTGATATTAATGTGCGACTCCCGCTTACGTGATGTGTAAGATTGCTTAGGTGCCTTGGATGGGACACACGTACTAGCATGCATAAAGGAGTCAGAAGCAGCCCTGTATTTCAGTCGAAATGGGTGCCACTCTCAGAACATTTTGGCGGTGTGTGACGTTAACATGTGCTTCGTGTTTGTATCTTACGGGTGGGAGGGCATCATGCATGACAGTCGGGTTTTGAGCAATGTAACCGAGGATGCATAATAAAATTTCCCAACTCCACTCGATGGTACGTACACCCAAATCCATATTTTTGTGAATATCTTTTGGTTTGCTCAGATACAGTTGGTGTGAATTGAAAATTTATGTTATGATGGATTATTATCTTTTGATTTATATGAAAAAATTAAATTAGGTCACGATTAATATCAATTGTTTTATTTTTCTCAAAAATCAACTAAGAAATATGACTTGATGTTGGAAGCATATAAAAAATATGACTTGGTGTTGCGACGAAAAAAATATTTCTTTCATAGAGAGTGAAAAATTATTGCAATTTTTGTACCTTATCAGGTTCCATTTGATTACCCATACGTGTGCCTATATAAATGTTATGAACATTTCGTGTTTGATAGGCTACTATTATCTTGTGGATACAGTAATAAGAAGGACGTCCTAGCACCATACAAAGGCAACCGATACCACAAACTGGAATTTCAAAGGCACAATTCAAGGTACCATGATGAGTTGTTCAACCGTGCACACTCATCTTTGCGAAGTGTGATTGAGCGGGTGCTTGGAAGGCGCGATGGAGATTTCTTAAAGATATGCCTTGGTTTGATTTTTGTAAAGTGCAGGTGACATTGGTTGCAGTATCCATGGCTTTACATAATTTTATATACAGAAACAGTCAAGACGATGAGATAGTTGTAGCTGTCACCAATGCGACAAAGTACGCTTATCCGGATATGCTTGACCGAGATGATTTGTCTGCCCTTGACGATGCCCTGATATCTGGGGACGATGACGTTGAGATGGCGTAGGTGTGGGATCAGATCAGGGCAGAGTTGGTCCAAATTAGCCGTAATGCTTATTAGCTGCAAATGTTAAGTGATGCATGTCAACACTGTGCTATGTTTCAGGATATTTGAGAAGACAACTTGTGTATTTTTTTTAACTTTAAGTTTTTATATGGTGGAAGCTGTTGGTAGTAGAGTTTGGTTGTAGTTTTACAGATAAGTTTTGGCATTACTTTTTAATGGAGTTTTGCACAGAGAAGTTCAAACTAGTTTTATTGTCAAGTTTGAAAAGAGTTCATTAAAAAGTATTGCAAAAAGAGTGTATAGATGTAATTGTCAATGAAATTCTGAAAACATGTTGGTAGTGATTTTTGAAAATATTTGTAAAACATAAGATTCACAAAATTTCACACTCTGTGTGGTTCAAATTTTCTACATTCAAATTTTCTTTTTTTTTTTGGTTTTTTGTGTTTCCGTGTTCTTTTATACATTTTCTCTAAGTGAATACATTTGAAGTCAACAATTTCCGTGTTTCCATGTTTTTTTCTAACAATTTTTTGATTACACTAGAACTATAACACATGTACTACATTGATGAACAATATTTTTTATATTGAAAAAATGCTTCAGAGCTCGAAATTTCTGAGGCTTAAGTGGCCCAAATTCAAAACGACGTCGTTTAGAATTTTTTTTGCCTCTCTTTTATCTCTGAAACAAGGAGAAGAGTAAAGAGAGAATAGAGCAGAGAGAAGAAAAAGAGAAGATGGAGGAAGAGAGAAGAAAGAGAGAAGAGGTGATGGTGGCATGACGGAGGCGATGGCACGACGGTAGGTCTCTTCCTCCATCTTCTCTCAACAGATCTATGTGTGTATACACAGATACAAACATAGATCTGTCTCTACTCTATCTCTTTCCTCTCATCTCCTCAATTGTTGTGGGTTTGTTTTTTATTTTGATTTGTTTTTGGATTTGGTGGTTTTTTTTTTTTTATTTCGATTTTTTGATTTAGATTTTTTTGAAAAGTAGAGTAGAACAGATCAGAGAATGAAGAAGAGAAAAAATAGAGGGGGATGAGGGAAAAAGAAGAAGAAAAAAGAAAAGAAGATGCCAAAACGACGTCGTTTTGGCACCCCAAGCCATTCGGGCTACAATGAATTTGGCCTACGTAGCGGGACTGCTTATATTATTGCTATTTAAATTTGTAAAGATTCTTTTCACGCAAATTATATTTTTTCAGTGTTTTTATGTTACGCGTATGTAATAGTTAAATGAATTAGCATAGTAAAATTATTCAAGGTGCACCAAACAAAACATAAGTGATACAAACGAATTCTATTTTTCTGATAAGTGAATCTTGAAAAGCCAAATCAAACAAACTGATTATATTTCACAAATCATAAATTAAACATTTTCGTTAAATATTTATTTATTTTAATGGGAAATTATTTTGGAATACCAAATTGGTGAAGTCTAATCTTTGCTTTGTTTCTATATATTTGTTGGGAAAAATCTGAGTTTTGCAAAGAATTTGGTAGGGATGTGGTCATTGAATTGTAATGAACATTTGAAAAGAGTTCGGACATATACATAATTACTGGGGAAGTTGTGAAAAAAATTGCCTCAAATGATTTTTTGGAAAAAAATTAAATATAATTATTACATTCCACAAATTTTAACATAATTCACCAATGAAATTATAAAAAAAAATTTCATTTATAACTATTTTTCTGAGTTAGAAAATTGGTGAGGTCCGATTTGTGAAATTTTTTTTTAAAACATATTCATACATATCAAAATCGGTTAAGTCCATTATATTTTATCCGTACCAACATTATATGATGCTAACAACCCCGTATTCCCCCCCCCCCCCCACCCCCACCCCCCCCCCCCCCCCCCCCCCCATATATGTTGCTGCACATGCCGAGCCTCTTGTCTTTAGCACTTCACCTGAGAGCAGGTCAGGTGAAGTCACATGGTGGTGGATATAGAGTTGTCTACATTGAAGGGTAAAAATGTCAATTTACCTATTTTGCCTTTATTTGTATCATTTTTTCACATCTTTCCGAAAAAAAGAAAAAATTCTTTGTAAACGTACTAAAAAGCTAAAAAAAACTGTGTATTTAGGCTTCATTTGGAAAGAATGATTGGATTGAGTTTAAGGTTATTTTAGTTACAAAAAAATAAAATAGACTTTTTAGTCTAATAAAACAAAACATCACATTCAAATCATAATCATTACATTATTTCTCTAATAAAAAGTTTAAAAAGTCAAAAATTCATTTCTAAACAAGACTTTTTAACTCCAGAATAAAATAGTAAAAAAGTTAACCCATTTTTCAAACCAACCCCTAATCTATTGTGAATTTTAGTGTGACCATCCAATAATAAGAAACTGTGTATTTACATTACTCAATATATAATCTTCGAAAGGGTTCTTAAAGCAATATTGCAACCACCAATTTAGAAAGAGAATGAAAAATCAAGGAAGAGAAAGAGGTGGTGGACGGTGGTGGTGCTAGTACCATGTCCATTACAAGGGCACATAAGTCCTATGATTGAACTGGGCACTACCCTTCACTCTAAAGGCTTCTCCATCACAATTGCACACACCTTCTTCAACTCTCCCAACCCTTCCAACCACTCCCATCTCATCTTCCGCCCTATCCCAAACGGCCTAACCAACCGCGACACCTCTTCCGGAGATTTCCCAGCTCTTGTGTCGACTATTAACACCAACTGTGAAGCACCACTTAGAGAATGCTTGGCTCAAATGATGAACCAAGGAGAGAGGAAGAGAAATGAGGTGGCCTGTATTATCTACGACACACTCATGCATGCCATTGAGACCGTCGCTAATCATCTGAAGATTCCGACCATAGTGTTGCAAACCAGTGGTGCTTCTGCTATGGTTGTTTATGGTTCCATGACTAGCCTCCATGAGGCCGTCTACTTGCTTTTGCAAGGTATATATACCTTACAATTAACCCACTAACTCACTATCTGTCACGCACCTTATTAAGGTTAAGGGTATTCACTTGATTATAATTGATGATACCAGTTTTGTCGGAGGAGGAATGGGTCGAACAGGGCCTGGAGCTCCACAAGATGACTGAACCTCGTCTTCCAAGTTGTACCTGCACCAAGTCCGTCAAGAAGGAACCCGGAGGTGGGGTGCCTTCTGGAGGACCCTCCGATGTTTAAGTTAGAGGAGTCTCTAGTATAAAAAATGGAAGCTTTTAGCTTCAGGGGGGCAGAAGTAGATAGATAGAGAGAGAGTGATTACTTGTATATATATTGATTTCTTTCATACCTTTCTGGCGTCTTCTTCTTGTTTGGCCCTTGGGCCTATGTTGGGTTAGGAATTGTTTGGACAGCCCATTGGGCCACTTATTTGGGGCTATGCCCATCAGTAGTCCCCTATTCCCGAGTGCAGCTTTAGTCCAACGAAGGGAATAAGAAAAGAGTAAAGTAGTCCCCCAAGTCACGGAAGGAGGCAGGGCGACGGTGGCCAAATTTATTGTGCAAATACGTGGGTGCTGCGATAGAGGTAGGACAGCTCAAAAACCAACTGGGCAAGGCGCAGTGAGAGTTAAAGGGAGTAAAGTTGGAGATTTTGGGCCGACGCAAAGCGGCGCAGACTGCGTGCGCCAAGAGGAGTCGGCATGTGCAAAATTGTGAGGAATGTAAAGTGCTAGCCCTTGTGTAGAGCAAAGCAACCGAGGCTGAGGCCTTTGGAAGGTCGATCGAGGACCTGGGCAGTCGGCTGATGGATTAGCTCGTACCGTAAGTTTGTACTCAGTTTGACTGAGGCTTTTTGGTGTTCGGTCTGGCCGAGATCTTGATGTGCTCAGGCTGGCTGAGGCTCTGTGGGTGCTCGGTCTGGGAGTCTTTCGTACACTCAGTCTAGCTAAGGTCTTTGGGCTCAGTTGAACTGAGGCTTCGGACGGTCAGCCGATGTAGAAGAAGTTAAATACCTTACTTGTAGAATTAGACCCAGTCATGTTGAGTTTGTTTAGCCCGTAGGGTCTCACTCGGGTTGCAGAGCGCGTTGGACGGTCAGCTAATAGTTTTGGAGGTCGACTGATGACGGGGGGGTCGGACTATGACTGTTGGAAGTCTTGGAGGTCGGCTGATTTTTGGAGGTCGGCCGATGACTATTGGAAGCCTTGGAGGTTGGCCGAGCAATTTTGGAGGTTGGCGGAGTACTTTGGTGGTCGGCCAGTGCTCTTTGGCAATGGGCCGATGGATTTGAGATGGTCTATTGCTCGCGGAGCGAGTGGTGGAAGAAACGGTCCCTATTGTTGCTGAGGACGGCTGTTTGGACTTGATCCTAATTTTGATGGACGATTTGTAGAGGCGGAGGGGTAGAAACTGGTAGTTCTTGTTGGAACATGGCTCGGTTTTGCTCAATCAAGTGGTTAACGCTGTCGGCGTTTCTTCGTGAAGTATGAGATGGATTGTTTGGGTTAGGAGGCTCGGCTGGGGCCCTTCTTGTAGTGCCTTGGAGGGCTTGGTTGTTGCGTGAGCGTGCTTGGACACACTCGGTCTGGCCGATGTCTTCATGCTCAGTCTGGCTGAGGTCTTCGTGCTCAGGCTGGCTGAGGCTTTGAGTAGTGCTCAGTCTGGCTGAGGCTTTAAGTAATGCTCAGTCTGGCTGAGGTCTTCGTGCTCAGGCTGGCTGAGGCTTTGAGTAGTGCTCAGTCTGGCTGAGGTCTTCGTGCTCAGGCTGACTGAGGCTTTGAGTAGTGCTCAGTCTGGCTGAGGCTTTAAGTAATGCTCAGGCTTGGCTGAGGCTTTAAGTAATGCTCAGGCTAGCTGAGGTCTTCGTGCTCAGGCTGGCTGAGGCTTTAAGTAATGCTCAGTCTGGCTGAGGTCTTCGTGCTCAGGCTAGCTGAGGCTTTGAGTAGTGCTCAGTCTGGCTGAGGCTTTAAGTAATGCTCAGGCTAGCTGAGGTCTTCGTGCTCAGGCTGGCTGAGGCTTTGAGTAGTGCTCAGGCTGGCTGAGGCTTTAAGTAATGCTCAGGCTTGGCTGAGGCTTTAAGTAATGCTCAGGCTAGCTGAGGTCTTCGTGCTCAGGCTGGCTGAGGCTTTATGTAACTCGGTCTGGCCGAGGTCTTCGTGCTCAGGCTGGCTGAGGCTTTGAGTAGTGCTCAGTCTGGCTGAGGCTTTAAGTAATGCTCAGGCTTGGCTGAGGCTTTAAGTAATGCTCAGGCTAGCTGAGGTCTTCGTACTCAGGCTGGCTGAGGCTTTATGTAACTCGGTCTGGCCGAGGTCTTCGTGCTCAGGCTGGCTGAGGCTTTAAGTGATGCTCAGTCTGGCTGAGGTCTTCGTGCTCAGGCTGGCTGAGGCTTTGAGTAGTGCTCAGGCTGGCTGAGGCTTTATGTAACTCGGTCTGGCCGAGGTCTTCGTGCTCAGGCTGGCTGAGGCTTTAAGTGATGCTCAGTCTGGCTGAGGTCTTCGTGCTCAGGCTGGCTGAGGCTTTGAGTAGTGCTCAGTCTGGCTGAGGCTTTAAGTAACTCGGTCTGGCCGAGGTCTTCGTGGGTAGGATCTGATACCATGCCCCTCACGGCTTTAGTTACTCGGTCTGGACGAGGTCTTCATGCTCAGTCTGGCTGAGGCTTTTTGGTCTGAAATGTTATGAAATATGCAACATAGATAAAAGAAGTTTGAATATCTTACTCATGATGTCCTTGAGGAGGAAGAAGTAGACCATTCGGATATGGCGGAGGCGCTGGGGCTCCGTCTGCGTGTTAATGTTATGAAATATGCAACACAGATAAAAGAAGTTTGAATATCTTACTCATGATATCCTTGAGGAGGAAGAAGTAGACCATTCGGATATGGCGGAGGCGCTGGGGCTCCGTCTGCGTGCTCAGTCTGGCTGAGGCTTTTTGATCTGAAATGTTTATGAAATATGCAACATAGATAAAAGAAGTTTGAATATCTTACTCATGATGTCCTTGAGGAGGAAGAAGTAGACCATTTGGATATGGCGGAGGCGCTGGGGCTCCGTCTGATTGGTACCGACCACTGTTTGCCGACCGACCACTGTTGCGGAGGCGCTGGGGCTCCGTCTGATTGGTGCTGACCACTGTTGGTGGCCGACCACTGTTTGCCGACCGACCACTGTTGGCCGACCGACCACTGTTGCGGACCGACCACTGTTGCGAACCGACCACTGTTGCCGACCGAGCTATGTTGCCGACCGACCACTGTTTGCATTGGTGCCGACCACTGTTTGCGGCCGACCACTGTTGCGGACCGACCACTGTTGCCGACCGAGCTATGTTGCCGACCGACCACTGTTTGCCGACCGACCACTGTTTTCATTGGTGCCGACCACTGTTTGCGGCCGACCACTGATTGGTGCTGACCGCTGTTGGTGGCCGACCACTGTTTGCCGACCGACCACTGTGACTGGGTTGGTTGGCGGTGCACGGGGCTCAAGGTGCAGGGATGCATGTGATGATGTGACATGACACAGACATATTGAAAAGAGAGAGAGTTAGTGGCTTGGGAAGTGAAGCCCATGTCTTCACGTGGGGCAATCTGGGCCTTTGATATAGATCAAATAGGAAATACCTGTCCAGAGCTTTACTTTTTGCTTGTGTGTTTGTTGTTGTTGTTTTTTTTTTGAAGTTTTGACGACTTTGAATTGCTTGGTACGGGGGTTGATTTTGGTGCGTAGGTAGACTTCCGCAGTGCTCACCAACGACAATGGTGAGGTGAGAGAATCGTGGCGCTGGCGAGAGAGGTGTAGGCGGGGAAAACGTCACCGCCGCCGATAGGAGGCCATGAATCATGTGGTAACCATTCATTCCGACACTGAAGGTGGGTGAAAAGGAAGCTATTTCCGGTGACAATGAGCACAACTGCCAATCGAAAGAGTTTCCCACAGACGGCGCCAACTGATGATACCAGTTTTGTCGGAGGAGGAATGGGTCGAACAGGGCCTGGAGCTCCACAAGATGACTGAACCTCGTCTTCCAAGTTGTACCTGCACCAAGTCCGTCAAGAAGGAACCCGGAGGTGGGGTGCCTTCTGGAGGACCCTCCGATGTTTAAGTTAGAGGAGTCTCTAGTATAAAAAATGGAAGCTTTTAGCTTCAGGGGGGCAGAAGTAGATAGATAGAGAGAGAGTGATTACTTGTATATATATTGATTTCTTTCATACCTTTCTGGCGTCTTCTTCTTGTTTGGCCCTTGGGCCTATGTTGGGTTAGGAATTGTTTGGACAGCCCATTGGGCCACTTATTTGGGGCTATGCCCATCAATAATGAAAAAAAAAAAATCATATATACAATATGTTTTCATGATCACTTGTTATCTATGAATTTTTTAGTTTGTTTGTTTGTTTGTTGATCATCTTAGGTTTCATTTGGGATGTGGGTTGGTTTTTGACTTTTTAGCTATATCTGCGATTAAAAAGTCTCGTTTGGATGAGTTTTTCAATTTTTTTGATTTTTATAAGAGAAAAATATTTTATTTTATTGACTTTTTTATATATTTTATCTTTTTGTGACTATTTAAACCTTTTTAGACTAAAAAATCCTCATGCCAAACAAGGGCTTAGATTGTTGGCATGAACTCATTTTATTAAAATTTGAACACCCAACCCACTGGATGAAAACAGTTTTTGATAATATTAATAATGATGTCATGCGAAAAAATCGTAATTATGAAAAATTGTAGAAGGCAATTGTAAAATTCAATATATCTACATTTTTTTGTCAAAACATTAGTGTATATATATGGTTGTGCACAGGCTATATTATGAAAGAAAAATGATTTGTGGCACTAAAAAGTTGGGCACTAATGTCCCTAATTTTCATTTTGAGTAACTGTTTTGTTTTGTTTTTTTTTTTATATGGAAATTAGGGGCATTAGTGCCTAACTTTTTAGTGCCACAAATCAAAACCGATTATGAAATTACAATCCATGCGGCGGAGAGATTTTTATATTTTTTAATAATAATTATAAATAATAAATAGAAGAAGAAGAAGAAGAAGAAGAAGAAATGAAGCAATTTTGGCATCATAACTCTTATGCGGGGATTTTCAAAAATCAGAAAGGGTTCTAATATAAAGTTTTTACCAATTTAGTTTAAAAGAACAAAAAAAAAAATAGAATAACAGTACGTAAAGGAATTATACATATCTCAACCATGATGACAAAATAAGAAGAAAATAGCAAAACAAAAACTAACTGACAAACATTAAGCAGACTCAAGTCCTCACCGCCTAAATCTCCTAATCAAACACAACGTAAAAGAAATAATGGCAAAACAAAAACATAGCTAGACAGAAATGTAGAAGTTACTCCACAAAAGAGAAGAAAAAAAACACTACTGCTATAATGATAACAACACGGCTATCTGAAAATTTTAAATAAATTAGTAGATTAGTAGAAATAAACGATAGATATTAACAAGTATAATCTTATATAAGGAGAATTCTATGCCCTATATACACTTTATATATTGCAAAAAATTAAGATTATTCACTAACCATAAACTCCATATATCCATATTCTAAATTGTAGGACCTAGTCCCGGGACTCCATCCCCTGAGATTCAAAGACCTACCCATCTCCAAATCCGACAGTGTAGAATCCCTGCTCCAACATCTTCTATCTATTGTTTGCAACGAAACAGCATCCTCTGTCATCATCTGGAACACCTTGGACTTCCAGAGAACCCGGCATTGTCCGAACTCCAACACTACCATCAAATCCCATTCTTCCCAATCGGCCCTCTGTTCAAAATCTCCTCACCCTTCTCGAGCACTTCCTTACTTGAGGAAAATATCAACTGCATTTCCTGGCTTGACAAGCAAGCCCAAAACTCTGTTCTATACAAAAGCTTGGGAAGCTTAGCTTTTGTGAACGAGACAGAGCTAGCAGAGATGGCTTGGGGGCTGGCTAATAGTGGGCAGATATTCTTGTGGGTGATTCGACCCAGTTCAGTTCATGGGTCTGAATAGATCGAGCTATTGCCAGAAGGTTTTGATGATGTGATTGGTGAGAGAGGATGCATTGTGAAGTAGGCACCCCAAAAGGAGGTGTTGGCTCATGGTGGAGTAGGCGGGTTTTGGAACCACTGTGGGTGGAACTCGGTCCAAGAAAGTGTTTCAGAGGGGGTTCCGATGATATGTTCGCCGTGTTTTGGAGACCAGAAAGTGAATACGAGGTATGGTAATAGTGTGTGGAAGGTGGGTCTGGAACTAGTGGGGGATAGATTGTGGAGAGGGGAGATAGAGAGAATGGTGAAAAGGCTTATGGGAGGGGAAGAAGGGGAGGAGATGAGAGAGAGCTACTAATTTGAAGAAAAAGGTTAAGGTCTGTGTTAATGAAGGTGGTTCTTCCTACAATTCCTTGAATGACTTGGTAGAATTTATTTTGTATTTGTGATTCCAAAATGACCATTTCATGATCTTACATTCAATAAGAAGTTGGTTGTTTCATGAAGACTCTCGATTTTAATAGTCTCAGAGTTTATCGACTTGTTGCACGGGAAAAAAAGAAGACTTTAGATAGGCAAAAGAGCAATGATACTAATATTAAATCAGTCACAGAGTAATTTACTGGAAATAGAATGAGTAATTTTATGTGTAATGTTAGGGATACCAAATTTTTTATCAAATAAATGACCAAATGTCTCATATGGGTGTGGAGTCTACTTTTTTGTAGATCCTACACCCATTCAAGATATTTGGTCATTTGTTTGGTAGAAAATTTGGGGCCTATAACATTTTTTGTAGTTCTACAGTTATCACTTTTTTATACCATATTTAATATACAATCTTATTTGTTAACACATTACTTAACATAAATATGAGTGGTGAGACTTATTACACCAATAATATGTTGACACAGATAGTATATTAACATGATATAAAAAGTGATAAATATAGTATTATTGAAATGTAAAAGATACTAGTTGGCATTAAATTCAATTATGACAAGGTTCACATTCAAAATAAATCATTAATACACTTTTCATGAATTTTTATTTGTTTTTAACGAGCTTTGCTACATGCTCTGATTTCATTACTTCCAATTACACTTTTAACGAAGTAACAAACAATTTTGAAAGGAGAAAAGAGAGTTTGAACAAAATTGATTGGTTAGCATTGTTTGTCACCTCATTAGAGATGTGATTGGGGGTGATGAAATGAGAGATGGAATATTTCTCATTTTTAAATACTACAAATTTATTGTTAATAAGTAAATCAATTTTCCCTGAATATGATTTAATTATAATGCAATTGATTTCAATTATTGAACATGTTAGGTAATTCTTTTTTATATATTTTCTAATTATTAATCAATTATTTGTTTTACACAGGGGTGGGCGCGGGTCGGTTGCGACCACGGAACCTCAAATTCGCCATCCGTCTGCCAGATTGGCAGATTGGAGAAAATTAACTCGCATCTGTCTGCCAATCTGGCGAATATGGATTGAGCAGATTGGCGGATGAAAGCGAATTGATTTGGCGGTTTAAAATTTTATAAATTTTCAACATAATTCAACTTGTGCGCTTCCTCAAAAAAAAAAAAGTATTACAGTCAATGACTTAAAAAAAGTATTATAATCATTACATGTCTCATCCAAATAAAGAAAGTTTGAAACTTTAGAATATTACAATTGTTGTATGCCTCATCCACATATTACAATCACAGCATGCCTGATTAAGGCCGAATTATACATTATTAAGGCCATTAATTAGAATCTCTTAACTTCACTTACTGGTCAAACTGTATACTTTATGTGTGTTGAATGTCAATCAGGTTGTACATCGTTAGAGTATAAAATGGGCAAAAAGAAAAAATTTAGACAGAGTTGACTTTTTCTGGAAGAGTCAAATCGATATTTTAAACCTGTTTGGAAGTGAGTAGAAGTATAAAAAGAAAAGGAAAAGGCTTTTCTAGGGTTCTGAAATTGTTTTGACCTAAAAGGAGAGGCTAGGGTTTGGAAGGGAAGAAACAAAAAGCTTCAAGGATGTCTCCTATGGTGGTTTCTTCTCTATCTACCTCATTCCACTCCTCTATGAGTGGCTAGTCTTTTTTTTTAGGGTTTTGATGAAACCCTAGCCATGCAATTATTTTGTTTTCTTTTTGATTTTTAATTACGTAAAGGTTTGAACATTTGTATGGTGATTTAGAAGTTTCTTTTATATATTTTTCATTATCTTTTCGAATATTTGACTTTCTGTGATTGTTGAATGTTATTCATACATGTGTTTTCTATTCCTTCACATTCAAGGTATGAGATGAACCATGCTACGAGGAACGAGTCGTATCACTACCTTAGTTTAGAGTGAACGATTCGTATTACTTGAGATGGTTCGTGCTCGTACATTGAATGTGATGATCTTCTTGTCAAATGCTTCGAGCTTGTAGTTGCGAAACATTAATCCGTTCAAACTATAGCACAATTGATTTCAATTGGAAACCCTAATTATGTGGTTAGTGGTGAATTCTCTACCCTAGGATTTTTTCCCAATTCAGTAAACCCAATTTCATTTATTATTGGTAATTTAATTCCTTAGTTTAATTTATTCGTTATGAAATTAGGTTATGATCATTCAATCTTTTTATCAAAATTAATTTAGGAATTTAATAATTAAATTAGTTTAATTTCACAATAGTCCTTGTGGATCGATACCTGGACTTGCCATTATTCTAAAAGAATTTGGTATAGTTTAGTGATTATATTTGATGTGTTAAACGACCCATCAAATTTTGGCGCCGTTGCCGGGAACTTCTGGCGAAATTAGTTAATTTAAAGTTACATTCTTATTTTAATTTTTAGTTTAGGATTTTATGCTTTTGTGTTGCTAAGTGTGCAGAGCGTTTGAAATTTGAGCGATCATTGAAGTGCAAGCGGAGCGCAACCGAGCTTAAAAAAAAAAAAAAAAAAAAAAAAAAAAAAACCGCAGCACCAAAGTGAGTAAACAGAAGCAAACACTCACAAGCAAAGCACCAAAGTGCTAAAACGAAAGTCAAAGCTCAATTGGGGGTTGGAGACAACGTCTACACGCCAAGCATCCGCAAGACGAGTAAAGCGTTTTTGTTAAACCGCTGTGAGTATCTCTTTTAGCATTCTACTTTCGTAACTTAGTGCACCGAGTCGAACTTATTGTGTGTGTGTGGGTAGTGTATGCACGGGCGTCGTTCTTGTCGCTTTGAATTGTGGAGTTTGGACCTTGAACTAGAAAGGACCCTTAGGAGACTTAGGGCCTCTGCCCGTGTTCCTAGGCTTGAATATTCATATTCATACATTGAGCCATTAGATATGGCAGATCCTAATGTCCCGAATGTGCCTAACCGGACCCTTAAGGATTATTTTACACCCACTGTATATACATCATCATCATGCATCTCATTATGAGATTAAGTCCAGCACCATACAATGCTCTCATCATTCCATGGACTAACTCATGATGACCCTTATAAGCATTTGAATGAATTTCTAGAAATTTGCTCGACAGTGAGGATCCAGAATTTCACAAATGAGGCGTTAATGTTGCGATTGTTTCCATTCTCGTTAAAGGATAAAGCCAAACACTGGCTGAATTCTTTACCTGCTAATTCAATCACAACTTGGGACCAATTACAACAACGGTTCTTGGAGAAGTACTTTTCCATAGGTAAAACCAACCAACTTAGGCGAGCCATTACAAACTTTGCTCAAATGGATGGCGAGCAATTCCATGAGACTGGAAAAGACTTCGAGACCTTCTCCAATAGTGTCCCCACCACCAAGTGCTTGATTGGCAACTTGTTCAAATATTTTATTATGGCTTAACTGAGCCGCATTGCGAAATGGTGGATTCGTCTTGTGGTGGGACATTGATGTCTAAAAATGATGCCGAAGCATGGCAATTGTTTAAGAACTAATTCCCTTCACCATGCCTCCGCAGCCCGGCAAGTCCGGCAACCAGTAGTTGGAGCCCCGAAAAGAGGGGGCATTTATGAGGTTGGGCAAAACCTAGAGTTAGCCCAACAAGTAGAGGCATTGTCCCGCAAGATGGACCAATTATTAGCTACGGGACATGCCCCTACCCAACAAGATCAGCCTCAATTTCACGAGGCATGTGTTATTTGTGCGAGCCCTGCTCATGACTTGAGTGAGTGCCCTTCAGCATTACAATTTCCGGAGTTAGTCCAAGATCATATGAATGCAGCTCAAGGATTCTTAAACCAGGGTAATGATCTGTACTCCAACACATACAATCCGGGATGGAGAAATCACCCTAATTTCTCACGGAGACCCCATTCACAAGGCACTTCTTACAATCCTCTACCACCAAGGTAGAATTTCAATAATTTTGCCAACCAATCATCTTACCGACCACCACAACCTTATAGACCCCCACAACCATATCGGCAACCACAACCATAACCCCCACCTGTTCCTTAGGGCAACTCTGCCTTTGAGACTCAGGTGTTAGAAGTTCTCTCAGAACTTAAGGGGTTAGCATCGGTAGTTCACTCCCACACTCACTATATTTCCAAGCTAGAGACCCAATTGGGTCAAATGGCTAACAACATGAATCAGAGAGATAAGGGAAAATTACCAAGTCAAACTGTGGCCAACCCTAAGGGACAATACGGGGCAGAGGGTTCGGGTGGGAATGGAAAGCAACATGAGCAAGTGCAGGCGGTGGTTGCTTTGAGAAGTGGTAGGGAATTAGAGCATTAGTCAGTTGCGTCTGATGCAACTAGAATTAGGAAGGGTGACCACGGTGGTTCACCTAGTGAGAGCAAGGGTGAGGGGGAAAGACTTAAGAGGGATGACTTAGTCCCTAGTACTTCACTTGAGCCCAAGGCACCCTTTCCCCAGTGCCTTGATACACTGTCCCCTTTTAATAAGAAGACGGCATCTATAGAGGTAATGATGGAGGTCTTTAAACAGGTAAAAATCAACCTCCCCCTGTTAGAGGCAATTAAGCAGGTACCATTATATGCCAAATTTCTGAAGGACCTTTGTACGCAAAAGCCTAAATCTAGGACACATGTGTCCCAAAAGGTCTTACTCACGGAGCAAGTATGCTTCATCTTGTTGAATGATACACCTTCTAAGCTTAAGGACCCGGGAGCCCCAATCATTGCATGCATTATAGGGGACCATTTCATTGATAGGGCCTTATTGGATTTAGGGGCGAGTGTCAATTTGTTGCCGTACTCTGTGTACGAGGAATTTGGGCTTAGCGAGTTGAAGCCCACTACTGTTACTCTTCAGTTGGCTGACCGGTCCCTCAAAGTGCCACGTGGCATGATTGAGGATGTGCTAGTTAAGGTTGGTAGGTTCTACTTTCCTGTTGATTTTTTGGTTTTAGATATGGAATCGGTAGCTAGTTTGAGGAAAAAAATCCCGGTGATCTTGGGTCGACCTTTCTTGGCTACGGCCAATGCATCATTAATTGTCGGACCAGGGTTATGGAAGTTTCATTTGGTAACATGCAAATGAAACTTAATGTTTTCCAAGCATCACAACAACCTCATGAGAGAAAGGAGTGCTTATTAGTGGATGTTGTAGATGAGATTGTTGAGGAGGCTTTGCCCTCCATTCTTGTAGAGGACTCTTTAGAGGCTTGTCTAGCTCATTTTGGGTTTGAAAATTTTGATATAGATGGGTCAGTTGAGGAGGTGAATGTCTTGCTTAATTCTTCTTCTACACCGGATTTTCCTCTATGAAAAGCCCGGTTTGAGTCACTTCCTCCTCTGTTGAGAGAGCCTGCCACACCATCTTTGGTCACACCACCTACACTTGAGTTGAAGCCACTTCTGGCCACACTCAAGTATGCATTTTTAGGGCCCCAAGAGACTTTACCAGTTATCATTGCATCTGACTTGACTGTGGAGCAGGAGAGTCAGTTAATGAGTGTTTTCGTGGCACATGGGAGTGCTATAGGGTGGTCAGTGGCTGATTTGAAAGGGATAGATCCATCCGTGTGCATGCATTATATACACCTAGAGGAGGACACTAAACCTTCTCGCGAAATGCAGCGGTGACTGAATCTTAATATGAAAGATGTGGTGAAAAAGAAGGCATTGAAATTGTTGGATGCGGGTATCATATACCCCATCTCAGAAAGCAAGTGGGTGAGTCCCACACAAGTGGTGCCCAAGAAATCGGGCATCACCGTTGTTGAGAGTGAGGGAGGAGAGTTAGTCTCCACACGAATCACTACTGGGTGGCGAGTGTGCATTGATTATAGGAGACTAAATTCCTCGACTAGGAAGGATCATTTTCCTTTACCTTTCATTGATCAAATCCTAGAGCGGTTAGCGGGGCAGGGTTTCTATTGTTTTCTTGATGGCTACTCAGGGTATAATCAAGTCCCGGTGTACCCCGTTGATCAGGAAAAAACCACATTCACATGTCCTTTTGGCACTTTTGTTTACAGGCGCATGCCCTTTGGGCTATGTAATGCACCGGCAACATTTCAACGGTGTATGATGGCCATTTTCTCCGATATGGTGGAAAAATTCTTAGAGGTTTTTATGGTTGACTTTTTGGTGTTTGGACCGTCTTTTGAGGAATGCCTTAGGAACTTGACTAGAGTGTTAGAACGATGTACTGAGGCAAACCTAATCTTGAGTTGGAAAAAGAGCCATTTTATGGTTCGTGAGGGTATAGTGTTGGGACACATTGTGTCCCCTCGAGGTATAGAGGTTGACAAGGCTAAGGTTGACCTCATTGCAGGCCTTCCTCTACCCAATTTCGTGCGTCAAATTAGGTCTTTTTTAGGGCATACAGGTTTTTACCGTAGGTTCATCAAAGACTTTAGTAAGATATCACGTCCTTTGTGTAGTTTATTGGTTAAGGACGCGTCTTTTGTCTTTGATGAGGCATGCTTAAAGGCATTTGAAACACTGAGAATGGCCTTGACCACCGCTCCAATCATGAAATCATCAGATTGGTCGCTTCCCTTTGAAATCATGTGTGATGCCTCCAATTATGCTGTTGGGGCTGTGTTGGGACAAAGGGTCAATAAGGCACCATTTGTTGTATACTATGCTTGTCGCACTCTCTCGGATGCACAATTGAATTACACTACCACCGAGAAAAAGTTGCTAGCTGTGGTCTTCGCCTTAAACAAATTCCGGTCTTATCTTCTAGGTTCCAAGGTTATAATCTTCACTGATCATGCCGCTTTGCGGTATTTACTATCTAAGAAAGAGACCAAACCTAGGTTGATTAGATGGATTTTGTTGCTTCAGGAATTTGACCTGGAGATCTGTGATAAGAAAGGATCCGAGAATGTGGTGGCGGATCATCTCTCCCGAATTCTTGTTGAGTATAATAGTGACCCTTTTATTTGGCATGATTCGTTTCCGGACGAATAACTCTTTGAGCTGTCACAAACGAGCCCCCGGTGGTTTGCACATATTGTGAATTACTTGGCCATTGGGAAAATTCTCCCGAATTGGTCTAAGCAAGACAAAGACCGATTCTTTTCGTAGGTCAGGTATTACTTTTGGGAGGATCCGGAGTTGTTTAAATATTGCTCCAACCAAGTGATCCGACGGTGAGTGCCGGAGAGTGAGGTGCATAGCATTCTTACATTTTGTCATTCTTCTGCATGTGGCGGTCATTTTAGTGGGCATAAAAGGGCTGCCAAGATTTTTCAGAGTGGGTTTTATTGGCCCATAACTTTCAAAGATGCCCATCAATTTTGTAGAACTTGTTTGCGCTATCAGCAAATGGGTTCGATGTTTCGGCATGAAATGATGCCAATGTCCCCTATTCTTGTGGAAGAAATATTTGATGTTTGGGGGATTGATTTTATGGGCCCTTTCCCGTCGTCGTTCAGGTTTGAGTACATTTTCTTGGCAATAGATTATGTATCTAAGTGGGTGGAAGCAATAGCTATCCGAACAAACGATCATAGAGTGGTAATCAAATTTTTGCATGAAAACATCTTTAGTCGTTTTGGGTTTCCTAGAGCCATAACAAGTTATCAGGGTACACATTTTTGGAACCGATTCTTTGAGTCGATAGTTAAAAAATACTCTATCACTTTTAAAGTTGGCACTCCATACCACCCTCAAACTAGTGGCCAAGTGGAAGTCTCAAATAGGGAAGTAAAGCACATAATTGAGAAAACGGTGAGGTTGGATAGAAAAGATTGGTCACAATGGTTAATTGCTGCATTATGGGTTTACCGCACTACTTATAAGACACCCATTGGGATGTCACCATATAGAGCAGTGTTCAGCAAAGATTGCCATCTCCCAGTTGAACTTGAGCATCGAGCATTGTGGGCCATAAAGAAGTTTAACTTTGATATGGCCGCGGTTGGGCTCAATCAGAAATTGCAACTTAATGAGTTGGAGGAAATCCGAAATGATGCGTATGAGAGTTTGAGAGTTTTTAAAGCTCAGACTAAAGAATTCCATGACAAGCACATTAATAGGAAATCCTTTGAACCCGACCAAAAAGTGTGTCTTTTTAATTCAAAACTGAGACTCTTTCCGGGTAAACTAAAATCAAGATAGGATGGCCCCTTTGAGGTTGTTGAGGCATTTATTCATGGAGCCGTTGAGGTGCGAGATCCAAAAACTGGCCACACTTTCAAAGTAAATGGCCAAAGATTGAAACCATATATAGAGGGGATTGTGAATAGGGATATGATTGAGTCCATTGCTTTGATGGACCCATTTTACTATGATTGATAGATTAATTTCGTATTCTCTTTTCTTTCCCTTCTATGCTATTTTGTTTTTCTTTGTTCTCATCATGCTTTATTGGCGTCTAGGAGACTTTAAATCCTCTAAATGTGTAATTCCTTTGGTGTTAGCCGTGTCCAAACGGCATCTGACGGTCTAGTATAGCCACCTAACCGTGTTTGTAGTGAGTTCCTAGGAGACCAACTGAGACGGTGGAAACTAGAGTTCGAATGGCAAAGCCTATAACACAAAGGTTTGGGATTTCCGAGACTAGAGTCTGGTTTAAATACCCAGGGGTGTAGAAATTGCTTCAAAACTACTTCGGCTTGAACTCTGTATGGAAGCCCCATAGGTTGAGGTAGCTTTATGCGCTTTGATTCTGGATACCAAATCAATCTAGTCTGTCACCCTGTTGGAGAATAGGGAAAGTTACAAATACAGTTAGAGAGAAAAGTAGTACCCGTGATTTTCGCGTGAAGATTATACATTTAGTAGGCATTCCATATGTTCTTTTGTGCTATATTTATTCCGGATGTCAATTGAAGGTAGAAATGTCTATTTTCTGTGTTTAAAAGCATGCTTTCATGTTTATTTTCTGTGTTAAAAAAAAATGGTTATACTTGTTCAATTTAAAAAATAAAAAAGGGGGGTGAAATCGCCGCATGTGCGGCCAATATGGTGAAACTCGAGCTTGCCCCCTGCTTTACAAGCAGGTGCGGGTGGAGGGGCGTTGACCAAGCCGCACGTGCGGCTTGACTCCTGCACGTGCGGGACGACGTTTAATAAAAAAAAAAAATTTTGCGAGGAAGAGAATCGCCGCACGCGCGGCTTGGGCCCCGCGCGTGCGGAATGTCGTGATTTTAAAAAAAAAAATTTGCGATCAAGAATCGCCGCACGTGCGGCCTGGGTCCCGCACATGCGGGAAGTTTTGTGTTTTTGAAGTTTGCCCCCTGCTTAATAAGTAGGTGCGGGGCATGTGCACCAAAATAATATATATATATATATATATATATTGTTTTGTTTTATTCTTATTATTTTTTTATTTAAGTAAATAAATTCTAAATAAATGCATAAATCAATTTTAAAATTAAATAAATAAATATACAATTATTTTATTTATAATTATATATATATATATAAAATAAAAAATAAAAATTTGTTTTTTATTTTATTTTATTATATTATTATTTATTTTCTATTTTTTATTTTGGGAGTCATTGGGCCAAAACTTGCTACATGGGTTTATTAGAAAGCTTAAGGGACTTAAACATTGCACAGTTAAGGAAAAATAAGAAGAATGACTTGTTCGGATTCGTGGCCTTTTTAACTCGAGTTATTAAGTCCGTAGGGGTGTCTCTACACCTAATGCCCTAAAATTGTCTGGTTTAGGAGTCATTGGGCCAAAACTTGCTACATGGGTTTATTAGAAAGCTTAAGGGACTTGAATATTGCACAGTTAAGGAAAAATAAGAAGAATGACTTGTTCGGATTCGTAACTTTTTTAACTCGAGTTATTAAGTTCGTAGGGGTGTCTTTACACCTAGTGCCTTAAAATCGTCTGGTTTGGGAGTCATTGGCCCAATGCTTGTTACATGGGTTGATTAGAAAGCTTAATGGATCAGGATATTGCACAGTCATTAAAAAAAAAAAAAAAAACAACAACAACAACAACAACTTCTTTTGAGAATCTTGGCTGCAACATGTTAGTTTTTCTGTATATGTTGGGTGTTATTATGAGTTACACTGGGCTATTATAGTGGGTAGTTAACTAATATGGAGATTGCACTTTACACTAAAGGTACTCATGACTTGTTTACTAGCATGCACAAGTACAGGGAACTCTACTTTTGTATTAACTGAATTGTGGTTTTGACTCAATAGGTTCCTTCATGCTTGTCCATTGTACCTTTAATGACTCATGATGTCTCAATATCACACTGTAATGACATATAAGTTGACTGTTAAGTGGAGTAGTGTGGTTATTTTTTGTTGAGTATATATGAATATGTTAATGTTTGTGGGTATCATTTCTGGAAACCCTCACGAGACTTTACTCGTCCACTTGGGGTAACCTTGTGGTTTAAAGGCTTGTTGCATATGCTAAATGTAACAGTTTTTCCTACGAAAGAGGAAATAGATAGATTTTGTTTAATTTAATTTAATTTTATTTTATTTTACTTGCTTGAGGACTAGCAAGTTGTAAGTTGGGGGATGTGATTAAAGTCGAATTGTACATCATTGAGGCCGTTAATTAGAATCTCTTAACTTCACTTGCTGGTCAAACTGTATACTTTATGTGTGTTGAATGTCAATCAGGTTGTACATCGTCGGAGCATAAAATGGGCAAAAAGACAAAATTTGGACAGAGTTGACTTTTTCTGGAAGAGTCAAACTGATGTTTTAAACCTGTTTGAAAGTGAGTAGAAGTATAAAAAGAAAAGGCTTTTCTAGGGTTCTGAAATTGTTTTGACCTAAAGGGAGAGGCTAGGGTTTGGAAGGGAAGAAACAAAAAGCTTCAAGGATGTCTCCCATAGTAGTTTCTTCTCCATCTACCTCATTCCACTCCTCCATGAATGGCTAGTTTTCTTTTCTAGGGTTTTGATGAAACCCTAGCCATGTAATTATTTTGTTTTCTTTTTGATTTTTAATTATGTAAATGTTTGAACATTTGTATAGTGATTAGAAGTTTCTTTTATATATTTTTCATTATCACTTTGAATATTTAACTTTTTGTGACTGTTGAATGTTATCCATATATGTGTTTTCTATTCCTTCACATTCAAGGTATGAGATGAACCATGCTATGAGGAACGAGTCGTATCACTACCTTAGTTTAGAGTGAACGATTCGTATTACTTAAGATGGTTCGTGCTCGTACATTGAATGTGATGATCTTCTTATTAAATGCTTCGAGCTTGTAGTTGCGAAACATTAATCCGTTCAAACCATAGCATAATTGATTTCAGTTGGAAACCCTAATTATGTAGTTAGTGGTGAATTCTCTACCCTAAGATTTTTCCCCAATTCAGTAAACCCGATTTCATTTATTATTGATAATTTAATTCTATATTTTAATTTATTCGTTATGAAATTAGGTTATGATCATTCAATCTTTTTATCAAAATTAATTTAAGAATTTAACAATTAAATTAGTTTAATTTCACAATAGTCCCTGTGGATAGATTTCTGGACTTGCCATTATTCTAAAAGAATTTGGTATAGTTTAGTGACTATATTTGGTGTGTTAAACGACCCATCAATGCCTCATCTACATAAAGTATTATAATCTCTGTTTCTTAAAATATAAAACAATTCAAACCACTAAAACCATGAATAGAGCAGTAATAAACATTATATGCCTCTATATTGTTACATTTATATCTACTTTTTAAAACAAAAACTAACCAGCATATATCATTTTTTTATTTATTATTTTTAGAGTTAGATTTAAAAATCAAAAAATATAGATAAAAAATATATTTATTTTTTTCAATTCAAAAAATATATTCAAGTTGAAAACTTTTTTTCAACAGAATATATTCGATAAAATATTTAAATTCTTTTTCAATTGAAAACATAAATAAAATATATAAGTAAATTAAAAACACAAAATCTTACAAATTTGCCAGGGGTGCTCGAGGTTCGATTGCGGCCAAAAGAATCTCAAATCCTCCATCCGTCCAAAACTAAGCGGATTGAAAAAAAAATGCATCCAACCAAAATGCGGCGGATCGGTTTGGTTTGGGTGAATCGGTATTTATTATTTTTAGAGTTAGATTTAAAAACTAAAAAATATAGATAAATAATACATTTATTTTTTTCAATTAAAAAAATATATTCAAGTTGAAAACTCTTTTTCAACAAAATATATTCAATAAAATATTTAAATTCTTTTTCAATTGAAAATACAAATAAAATATCTAAATAAATTGAAAACACAAAGTCTTATAAATTACTAAGGGTGTTTGCGGTTTGACAATTCAGTTGCGGTCAAAGGAACCTCAAATCCGCCATCCGTCCAAAATTAGACATATTATAAAAAATCAATCCGCAACCGTTCGTTCGTCATCATGCATCCGTCTAAAATGTAACAGATCGGTTCGGTTCGGTTGGTTTTGGTGAATCAATATATCCATTTCTCATTTCTAGTTTTACACATTATTGAATTTAAAAAATAGACTTAGGTCTCGTTTGGCAACATTCAATTTTAGCTTAAAAATCAAAAAGTCACTAAAAAAATTAAAAAGCCAACAACTTATATCAAAAGATTAAATCTTCTATTTTCTCTTTATTTTTTCTACATCTTTTCATGAAAATTAAAAAATCATTCCAAAAAAACTAATATTTTTACTTTATATTTTATTTAAAAAATTAAAAATTATTAAAACAATATGTTCTCCAACGATATCATAAATTTTTCTAGTCTTATTTACACCTCACCTTAGGTTTGTTTGTGTTTTTGTATATGGACACAACTTTGGAGTAATCAGAAAGTGTAAGCTCCACTACATGTATTAGGACTGTTTTGCTTATTTTAACTTTTAACTTAATTTAAGTTAAAATATTATGTTTGGTGCTGTTTAAATTAACCACAACTCTATCAAACGAGACCATTGGCCCGAGATAGCTTCTTTGTTATGGATATTTCAGTTGGGATTTGGGACATTAGTCTATAGATTTCTCACACGTACTAGAAAGTTCGTCAACATTTACTCCCAAAAAAAAAAAAAAAAAAAAAAATCGATAAGCCGCGAAAGTACTGGAACAATCCCTTACTTGCTATAAATGCCAAACACGTCCCTTCCCTCTCATCGCAGAACATTTACGAGTAAAAATTTATCGGTATCCAAGCAGAGTACTTAAGGCTCCCACAAATCACATTCCTTAACGCTATGTTTGGTAACTTAGGAGAGAAAAGAAAAGAAATGATTACTTAAGTAATAAGAGAAAAGAAAAGAAAAGAAATGATTGTAATTTCTCTTCTTTTTGTTTGGATAAGTAAGAAATAAAAGAAAAGAAATGATTGTGATTTCTCTCCTTCTTGTTTGGTTAGATTTCATTAAGAGAAAAGAAAAGAAATTATTTTATGTTATATTACCAAAATAACATTTTTCTATTTTCAATCATTTTATTTCTTTTATTTTTATAGGGGTAAAATTGGTATTATGAAAATATAAACATTTGTGGGTTTCATTTCTCTCCCAATCTCTCCACTTTTGGGAAGATTGAAAAGAAGGGTTATGAGAGAAATGAGTTTCTCTTCATTTCTTTCTATTTCTCCTCATTTCTCTCCACTTAAGATAATCAAACAAGGAAGAGAAATACATTTCGCTCTATTTCTTTTCTTTTCTCTCCAAATCCCTCAATCCAAACACAGTGTAATTCTTTCCTATCAGCAAGTAAGATGTCGATGATCCCAAGCTTCTTTGGAAACCGACAAGGCAGCAGTATCTTCGATCCCTTCTCTCTCGACTCCTTCAGAAACTTCCCATTCTCCGAATTTTCCCAGGAAAATTTCGCAATCGCCAACGCTCGCGTGGACTGGAAGGAAACTCCGAAAGCTCATTTGTTCAAGGCCGATCTACTGGGGTTGAAGAAGGAGGAAGTGAAGGTGGAGATCGAGGACAACAGAGTTCTGCAGATTAGTGGACAAAGAAAGGTGAAGAAGGAGGAGAAGAACGATACTTGGCACAGGGTTGAGCGCAGCAGCGGAAAGTTCATGAGGAGGTTTAGGCTGCCGAAAAATGCGAAGATGGATCAAGTGGAAGCTTCCATGGAGAACGAAGTTCTGACTGTCACGATTTCAAAGAAGGAAGTGAAGAAGCCTGAAATCAGGTCTATTGATATCTCTAGTTAGAATTGAGTGCCTCTATTGTGAATCAGTCATGTAGTAGGGTGTGTGATTGATGTTGGTGACAGTGTCTAACCATTGCTTCGTGATGTAATTGCTATGCTTACTTTACGATTTAGTGAGGATTTTCAGTGTTTTGTTGAATTATTTGTGCATTTATGTTTGTACTCTGTACTGAACCGCAATCAGATTTCAGAAAATAATAAAAATTCTTGATTGATGCAAGTAATGGTGAATCACTTTTTGTTTGCTTTATTTTCAATACAGTTTTGATTGGTAGCTTGAATTCCCTTCCCCCGAATCCCCCTAATCGACGAAACGACGTCGTTTCGTTTTTTTTTTTTTTTTTTTTTTTTTTTTCCATTTCAGACGAAGAGAAACTGGAGGAGGAAGAAGAGAAGAGAAGAAGAAGAGAAGGGGAGGGGGAGGGGGAGGAGAGGAAGAGAAGGGGAGTGGGAGGGGGCCAACAAACTAGGGCTGGAGGCGGAGGAGGAGCTGCCGGAGGCGGGGCGGAGGCGAGGCGACGCCGGGCAACGTCGGACGACGAGCTTCGAGCTGCGGACGACGCCGGGCGACGAGTTGCGAACGACGAGCTTCGGACGACGCCGGGCAACGTCGGGCGACGAGAGGCGACGCCGGCCTCCTCTCTCTCTCTCTCTCTCGGGGGATTCGGGGGGGGAGCTCATTCGAGCTTCCAACCTTTATTCTTTTCAATATTTCAAATAAATTTCTTATAATCTAATTTAATCTTTAAAAAAAAATTACTATCTATTATAAAGATTAGTTTTGAAAGTGGGTTTGTTTTTTAATTTTTTTTTTGATTATTTTAGTTTGGAGTTAAAAACTTTTAGTTGGGAAGGATTTTTTTGATTTTTTTAATTTTTCGTAAGAGAGAGAATTTAATGATTATAGGTTAAATGTAATGTTTTATTTTATTAAATTAAAAAGTTGATTTTGTTTTTTTGTAATTAAAAGAGTTCCAACCAAATGAAATCATAATGATTTATAACGTCGTGCAATGAAGTAGATTATATAAAGAATTTGGTGTTTGTTTGGGATCCTTTAAAAAACATAAAAAAATTAAAAAGCTATTAAAGTAAAAAAAATTAACACTACTTACTAATCAAATGAACGGGAAAAAAGTCAGTATACACAGTGGGCAAAAAGACTAAAAAACTCATGCTGACATGCACAGTAATTAAAAAAAAAAAAAACTCTTAGCTGTGCAATCCCACGGACATGTACAGAAAGCATGTCAATACTCAGAGGGTAAGAAAGTAATTTTGGTATTTTATATAATATTTTATTACATATTATTTTTATAAAAAGTCAAAAAATTATCTTAAATAATTATTTTTTTTTCCTGTATTTTTTTAAATATAAAATTCAAAAAATATATTTATATAGCTTATCTCAAACAACTTCCTAGTACTTCCAAAACAACCCTAATTAAATTTAAGACATAATTGAATGGTGAATAAATGTTTCTTTTAGGAGAATTAGGATACATCTCTGCAGAAATACAAACGTCTTGTTTGGCAAAGGTTTAAATAGTTAATTTTAGGCTAAAATTTATAAATATGCAAAATAAGCTAAAATAATCAGTTTTCATTTGAGAAGAGTTAAAATAATCTGATTTTTTATTTATTTATTTTTTGATTATTTTAGCTTGGTTCTTTTAGTCTCGTTTGATTTTTATTTTTGACTTTTGTGAGAGAAGAATAGTAATGATTATAGTTTATATGTGACATTTTGTTTTATTAATTTATGCAGTTAATTTTGTTTTTTGTATTTTTTCTATTCAAAAAATCAAAATCAAATATAGCTTTAATAAGATATAATGTCACATTAAATTTACAATCATTTAATTTTTTTCTTTCATAAATATTACATCTAACTATAAAAAAAAAATTAACCATCTTTCTAAATAAAAAAATTTTAATCTATTAAATTAGTTAAGAATTAAAATACATACTCAAATAGTCAATTTTTTAAATCAGGCCAAAATAATACGTGCAAACTGATTCCAAAGGAGAGGAGCAACCATTCCAGAGCTTTCGCAACACAACGAGGCTGTGCACTACTCAATTGCTTCTGGCCGGTAATCATCTCACTTTTAGTTTATATTTATAAAAATTTTAAAGATTACCAAAAAAAATTTGTTTGAAATTTTTTTTAATTTATAAATAATTGTCTCAGTTTAATTTATAAACGCTGATTTTTAAACAAAAATTTAAAAATTTGACTAACAATTTTTTTTTCACTTAATTTTTTTTCAATTAATTTTTTTTTTCAATTATAATGTGTATGATTCCATTGTCATAAATAATAAAAAATAATTATAAATATTTTAAATCTGAATAAACATATTTTTTAATTTATGTTTTTAAAATTTTTCAAACATTTTGTATGGGAGCCGAATAATAGGAGATGCAGATAGGCCGAGTACACATTTGGCTAATCGGTATATATTATACTCATTCCCGTCTCGTATGTTCTGGATGCCGAATTACCTAATCGGCCATAAAGATCAGTTGAGCGAGGGGCTGATTGAAAGTTGGAATATGACAAAAGGGGGGGCTGAGTGAACAATCACATGACGAGTCAAAAGTGGGCCCTACCCTGAAGACCAGGAGTGTATATAAATAGAAGAACAACAACCAAATAGAGGTATGTGAGAACTAGTACGTTTTACTTAAGATACAAGTAACAAAGAGAGCATACACTGACTGGTCTGTCGGAGTGCTAATTCCGACACCTCCGACCAGAGTGTTCATTCATTTTCAGGTTTTTAGCTGAAGATCTCGAGCGTCCCATTGGATCTAAGGAGTATTTCCAAACAACTTCCCCACAATTTGCGCCGTCTGTGAGAATACGCAACTACATCCATGGCGGGCGTAACGGAAGATCCTCCGATAGTCGCTGACGAAACCACACCGAGAGATGACCTCACTCCAACAAACATGCTGGGATCGGAGAATATCACCGCAAGACGTGCCTTGAATTTCGACTCAGTGGCCTATACCTCACCCTCGACTTCAGCACATGAGACCATGCAAGCGATCATGGAACAGGCGAAGCAAAACGAACAGAGGTTGGAAAACATGATCGCTGAGAACGAGTGTCTCCGTCAGGATTTGGCCTTGGAAGTAGCAAAGTCCAAACAAGCTGTATGCCAAGATCTGGGACAATCTATGAGGGAAAATGGTCGACGACTTCGAGCCCAAAGATGAGAAAGTGACAGTGATTCTGACTCATTATCCCCAGAACCCAAAAAAAAAGGGACGAGTCGAAACTACCAGCTCCTCTGAAGAGAGTACACGTGCACGCCATAAACGAAGACGAAATGGTTCAGATGAAGAGGACCAACATGACCCCTTTGTGCGACAGATCGCAAAGGTAGTATTACCCCAAAAGTTCAAGGTTCCATTATTCACCCTATATGACGGAAAATCGGATCTCACTAACCACATCCGTTATTATAAACAAGTCATGATGCTGCATGCAGACAACGAGGCTTTTATGTGCCGAATATTTTCGAGCAGCTTGGGACCATTGGCCATCAGATGGTATTACAAGTTGGAATTGGCGTCAATAAGAGCTTCCATTAATTACAGAAATCGTTTAAGGCAAGATTCATCACCAATTAGGTCCAGCCGAAGCAAGCCGACTCTCTCTAGGCGATGCAAATCCAACTAGGGGAAACCTTACGAGCATATCCGGCATGCTATTGGAAATGCTTCAATCTTGTAGATGATGCCTGCAACGACTCCATGGCCATCACTGCCTTTAAAATGGGGTTGCATCCTAATAGTGCCCTCCGCAGTTCCTTGACTAGAAGGCCCCCCAAAACAGTTTGGTCGTTGATGAAGAAAGTCGAGGAATACTGCAAAGTGGAAGATGACGCTCTGCGGGTTAAAGCCGGGAACAAGGCCAACAAGACGACCCATTCTGAGATTGTTCAACCGATAAACTCTGTACCATCACAGAGCCCCGAATCACGGAGTTGGGCTAAACGAGACAGGAGTTGGGCTAAACGAGACAAGAGACGGGATTCGCGTCGAACAAATGACCAATGTTCCCACCAAGCTAGTGAACAACTTCAAGTAGATAGCAGGCGCACAAGGTGCACGGACAAGAAATATACGGAGTTGTCACAACCGATCGGCACGGTTATGTCCAAAGTCTAACACATTCCGTTCTTTAAATGGCCATCCAAAATGGTAGGACCTCCCGACACGAGGAGACGGGATAGGCAGTGCGAGTATTATAAAGACCACGACCATGATACAGAGAGTTGTTATGCATTGAAGGATCACCTAGAGGAATTGGTACAAGATGGTCGGCTTAAGCAATACGTCCGAAGAGACAACTTGACAAAAGCAGTAGCTTTACGGCAGGATTCACCTTTACTCGACGTAATCTATATGATATACAGCCTGTAGACGTCATCCGCAGTACATACAATTCAGTTGCATCCTGACCCCCAAAAGAAAATCACACCAACAAAACAACCCCATGAAGCTCCAAACATTACCTTCAATGATTCTGATTTGATCGGCATAACACTCCCCCACATTGATCCATTGGTCATCGAACTACGCGTAAATCGATTCACCATTGAACGCGTTCTCATAGACCAGGGGAGTACTTCGGAGGTTATGTATTACAAGACCTTCATCAAGCTCAGGTTCGCTGAGTCGGACCTGTCTCTGGCTCCTTATCCACTATTCGGCTTCAACGCTAATCCGGAGTACCCGTTTGGCAAAATCACACTACCAGTTCGTGCGGGCTCCCGATCAGTGGATGTGGAATTCTTTGTTGTCAAGCTTCCTTCGCCATATAATCTCATTATGGGCGCGAACTTGGTTGCATACCATACAAGCCGTGCCAAGCACCTATCATCAATTGCTCCGCTTCCCGACAGAGTACAACATTGAGCAAATCCGTGGTTCCTAGAAATTGGCACAAGCATGCTATCTCCTTGCCACAAAGACACCAAAAGAGTTTGAAGTAAATTCAATTGAGGTGCCAAATTGAGAGAGCCTCGATGATGTTGGGCAACTCCTAAGTGAAAAGGCCACGGAAGCCCTGGATCGAGTTGATATTGACGGGAATCCAGACAGGTTCTTCATGATCGGCGCCTCCCTGAATGAAGCTAACAGGCAGCAGCTAATTTCCTTCTTGCTCAGCAACTTTGGTGTATTTGCGTGGACACCATATGAGATGTCGGGTGTGGATCCATTTGTTTCGTAGCACCGTTTAAACGTTGACCCTAAATGTAAGCCGATTATTCAGAAAAGCCGGCGGTCAGCCACAGAACACATTGCTGCCGTTATTGAAGAAGCTAATCGGTTGCTTGATGCCGAGGCAATCCAGGAGGTTACCTATCCTACATGGCCGTCGAACACTGTGGTTGTCAAGAAGAAAAATGGGACTTGGCGTGTTTGAGTGGATTTTACAGACTTAAATAAAGCTTGTCCCAAGGATTGTTTTCCTCTTCCCAAAATAGACCAACTCGTGGACGCCACGACGCATCATTAACGTATAAGCTTCCTCGATGCCTATAGAGGTTACCATCAAATTGCCATGCATCCGGAAGACCAAGACAAAGCTACATTCCTCACCCCAAGAGGGACCTATTGCTATAAGGTAATGCCTTTTGGGCTGAAGAATGCGGGGACAACATACCAAAGACTAGTCACTGCTATGTTCAAGGAGCAACTCGGCCGAACTATAGAAGTGTACATTGACAATATGGTGGTCAAGTCTAAAAAAGAGCAAACTCATGTGGCCGATCTAGAAAAGACACTCGGCATTTTACGCAAGTACAAAATAAAATTGAACGCTTCCAAGTGTGCATTTGGGATCGGATCCGGCAAATTCCTTGGCTACATTGTCAACCACTGAGGAATCGAAGCCAACCCAAGGCAAATCATAGCAATCTTGGAACTTGGCTCCCCTCGTTCGGTGAAAGAGGTTCAAAAGTTGATGGGGATAGCCGTTGTACTCAACAGGTTCATCAGTCGTTCCATAGATCGCTGCCGACAATTCTTTCATACTTTACGACAAGGTAGGGCTTTTGAATGGACCTCCGACTGCGAAGTCACTTTCAACGGCCTGAAGACCTACCTTCGATCAGTTCCACTCTTGACAACACCTTCGGCAGATGACCCGCTCATTTTATATCTGGCAATTTCCGATCGGGCCGTCAGCGCCGTACTGTTAAAGGAAGAGCTAGGGGAGCTGCGGTCAGTGTATCATGTGAGCAAGGCAATGGTTGACACCAAAGCACGTTACCTTCCGTTGGAAAAACTCATCCTAGCCTTCATCATGGCAGCAAGAAAGCTGATGCATTACTTTCAGGGGCATACCATCGAGGTATTAATGGACCACCCCCTTCCGGTCGATACTCCGTAGTGCAGAAGCATCAAGACGCATTTCAAAGTGAGCTCTTGAACTCGGCCAGTATGATATTCAGTTTTTGCCTAGAACCTCAATCAAGGGGCAAGTTCTTGTCGATTTTGTAGTTGAATTCACTGGGGGTGTTGCCGACTTCAAGTCTGATGAAATTCAACCTAAGCCGAACTGGTGAATTTATGTTGGGGACATTTGGCAGTTGTACTGTGATAGATCGTCCAATCAACCCGGCAACGGCATCGGAGTAGTGATAATGGCTCCTGACGGGGCAAAAATTGAGCAGGCTGTCAAACTCGGCTTCGAAGCATCGAATAATGAGGCCGAATATGAGGCCCTACTAACCGGCTTGCGGAATGCACATCTCCTAGGTGCTCGGCGTTTGCTTATATTTTGTGATTCAAAACTAATGATCAATCAGCTAAAGGGGAAGTACGCGACAAAAAATGACCGTATGGCCACTTACATGAAAACAGCAAATTTCTTATTGGCAAAATTTGACCATCATGAATTGAACCAAATAACCCGTGATCAGAACACACATGCAGACGTCCTGGCTCGCCTAGCCTTCGCCATTAACTCAAAGATTAAACAGACAATTAAAGTGGGCTTCATCCCTAAGCCGAGCATTGGCCCTTCAGAGGAAGTCCAGATCAATGTCATAAAGTCAGAGCCGAGTTGGATGGACTCCATTGCTGCATTCTTATCTTCTGAACAGCTCCGTCGGATAAGAAAGAAGCACATAAGCTACGAAACAAAGCCCTGCGATACTATTTGGATCCACAAGGAAAACTTTACAAAAAATCCCTTTCTGGCTTGTACTTAGAATGCATTCATCTGGGTAAAGTCGAGGGACTATTGACTGAAATACATGAAGGTAGTTGTGGTGCCCATTCTGGCGGGCGCTCTTTGGCCTATCGTGCTATGACACAGGGGTATTATTGGCCGACAATGAGAGCTTGAAGTTTTCTCCCTCAACCTATCTGCCTACTGAAGAGTTAAGCTCTATTACCTGTTGTAGACACCCCATTTTTGACCGTCCTCAAGACTTGGACATCACCGCTTGAACACCCGGTGATTATCCATGTTTGTGTTCGTTTTGAGTTCCCGGAGGTCCCGACTGCGCGCCGTGCCTCAGGATCTCTTAACCGGTTTGTTCTGTGCTTGGTTTTCTACCAAGACTTGTGTCTGTTTACATTTGAGGGTAGGGGAAGGCTTGTTAGCCATCCCTAGAACCCACCGGCTGCCCCACACCTCCACCGGCTATCCATAGTGGCCATCGGCACTTTTTTTACCTTGATCCTTGGCCGATCGGCACTTTATGATGCCGGCCGGCACACTTTTGTGCCGGTGACTGTTTTGGCCGGCCGGTGACCCTTCTGAACCCCCCTGGGGATGGTGCATGCCAGCTGTGCCAGCTGGATTACACCATCACCCCCCCCCGTGCATAACATTGCACCCTTTGCCCTTTTGAACCCCCTTGAACCTTCTAGAAGCTTGAACCCTTGGCCAAGCTTCTTGGAGAAGCTTGGCCAGCTGTCTTGGCTTCCTTTGGAAGCTAGAAACCCTTTGCACCCTTTGAACCTTTTTGGTCTTGCTTAGCCATTAAGTTAGAGCCCTTATATTGCCTATATAAGCACCATTCATCTCTTTGGCTCAAGGGTTAGAGATTTTAGGTCAAGAACCAGAGAATATACATACATTCTCTGATATATATCCATATATACCTATATCTCCCCTCCTCTCCTCTTGTGTGTGTGTTTTAAGCCCCAAATAGTGTGTTTTACCTCACTTTTGCACCATTACACACACTATTACACCTAGCTCCGAGATTGGAAGACTTGGAGGTTTGTTTTGAGTGACTTTGGACTGGTTTTGATCACTTGGAGAGGGCTGGACCACCTGTTCTTCATTGGTTCTTCAAGGGTAAGCTTGTTGCTTTAGATTCCCCATTCTTGCAATCTATTTCTACCCTCTTTACTTTGTGATTTTGAGTTTGTGTTTAAGACAAAAAAGTCTTGTTTTTACTTGTTCTTGAACCTTCATTAAGGTCATTTTTTGGTTTGAGTTAAGCCTCATCACTTTAAGCCTTGTTTGGCCCTATTTGGTGCCTTTTTCTTAGGCCTTCTTGTTTTGGTGTTCTTGGATCTTCCCACCACTGAAAACCAGTGGGTTTTCAGTGGTGAGGATGACATTTTCGAGCCTCATCTAAGGGAGAGACACCCCTCTCCCTTTGGTCCTTTGGTTGGCCTTTGTTTTGGCTCATAGCATAGCATGTGTGCATGTTTGCATTTGGCTTCATTTCAAGGCTTTTGGGACTGTTTTAGGTCATGTTTGACCTCTGTTTTTAGTTGGAATTATAGTCTCTAACATGCTTCTCATACTTCCTTTGAAATGCTCTCTTGTGCCTAAAAGAGTGTCATGTTTTGAGGCCATGATTTTTGCATGTTTAGGTTTAGTTTCATGAAGATACTAGCATTGTTTTGCCATGTTAGAGGGCTGTGAGCCACTGTTTTTGCCATGTTTGGTGTGCTTGAGGTGGTTGTCTTGCATATTGGCTTGTAGGCCTAGTTTGTATGAAGTCTTAGCATGTTTATCTTGTTTTGATCTAATGATTTGGCATCATTATAGGTGGTATTTCAGTCCCCATTTCATGTTCAAACACCTCCATTTATCCTCTCCTTCATGTCTTAGAATGTGGGTCTTTTATGCCTTAAAAAGAGCATTGTGCATGCTTCCATGATTAGTGTATTTTTGAGGGTGCCATGAGGGGATTTGGGTGTCATTCTACATGCTTAAAACCTGTTTCTGTTTGTTGAATGCATGCCATGAGTGGTTGTATGAATGATGTCAAATTACTCTCTTTGGTGTCCTAGACTTGGGCCCATTGAATAGCATGCTTGTGAGGCATTTTGGATCATGTTGAGAGGCTTGTTTTGCCACTGTTTTTGGGAGCTTGAGGGCTGCCTTTTATGGCTTAAGTCCATTGTTGCATGCTTACTTCATGATTGTTGCTTGCTTGGTCAATGTAGCCTTGAATGTATGCTTGTTAGTTCCATGTTTAACTGGCCCATCTTGCTTGCTATTTGTGTCCTACATACTTTAGCTCTTTGCATGCTTAACATAATAGGTTGCATTGCATTTGAGCCTTGCTTGCATACTTGCATCTCATAGCTTGGTTTGGGGTTGTCAAGCCAAGCCTAGGATTGAGGGGAGTTCACATTTCAAGTGGTGTAACTCACCTCAATCCTTGGTCACTAAGGCCTTTGATCTCCACATGATAGGGATTTAGCCTTCATTTGTTGTGTTGCATGCATATTTACATTAAAATGAGCAATCTTGATTCCTTAGGCTATCATGCATCAAATGCACTATTGATAGCCCTAGAACCAAGAGCCACACCCCCTTGAGTCCCTAAACATGATAGGAGGTGTTGGACATGCTCACATTTGCCCAAAAACCATGCCTATGCATTGCTGTCTGTTGCTGCTGCTGTCTACTGTCTGCTGCAGGGATTTTCTGCCGACCGGCATAAAATAGTGCCGACCGGCACTACTTTTGTGCCGATAATCATCAAGTTCAGCCGATGGCCACTGGAAGGAGCCGATGACTACACTGTCTAGCCGGTGAGGCATTTCAGACCACTTGGGAGGTATCCCAGAACTTTGGCAATTTTTGGAGAGACAGGGCAGTAAAAACAGAGGCAACAGTGGCATGGTGCGGACTTTCCGGGCGAGTCGGATCCAAGCATGCGTGCATCCCTCTTCCCGAGGCCTTTTACTGCTTTCAGTAGTTTAATTAATTTGTTAATTAATTAAGGGTCTGTAATAATTAATTAGCTAGGATAGTTGATTTATTATTTGGGACTGTATATTATTCTTTTGGTCCCTCCGAGTGAGGGCAAGTCTGTAATAAGTGTGGGTGAGTGGGTGTATGTCTTCCAACCCCCATTTCTTTCTACCCTTTTATTTACCTGCTTATGATGGTAGATTAGGGCATATTAAAATTAGCATACCTTATGCAATGCATGCGTGCATTCATGCATTTGTTTACATGCACCGGGCTCGGTACATCATACAAACTGCATTGTATTTCAATTCCAAATTGAATACGTGTTATTTGTAGCATTTCACATGCCATGTTTAGGATAGCCGAGCCTGCCTAGATTACACCCTTGCATGTGTTGCATTAGACATTTCAGTATGCTTAGGTCCATGCATGGATTTCTAATAAGCTTCTGTTTTGGCTTGGAGTACTAGGTGAGCTTTTATGCTTTAGCATATCGCATGTGTGTGAATATTGCCATGATAGCATGCTTACCATGAGGATAAGTGCTTATGTGATATAACTGCATGAATGCCTGTGGATGGAGGTTGAATTACCTAAATTGGGACAACACATTAAAACTGTGAGTTTTAAAGCCCACTAGATAGTGGCAAAACTGTCTTTTCTAAAAGCCCGCTTGAGAGTGGCAAAACCTGCATTTTAGCCTACTTATGAGTAGCAAATCATTTTTCAAAACACACACGTAATGTTTTGTTCCAACTTAGGCGATTTGGTCTATACTTGTTTGCTGTGCGCATAACATAGTAAATCTAGGCTAATAACCGGAATAAGAACACGTAATGTTTTCAAAATCGGATATCACGGTTAGTAGAGGCCGGTCTTCAGACCGGGCGAGAGGGGGTGCTCATAGCTGACCTTCCCCGATCGTACCCAAGCTCCCGAGCCAAGTCAACTTTGGTTATGACGGACACGTGGCCTTCGGCACCGAGTCAGGGTTTCCTAAATTTCCCATTTTAAAAAATATTTAGGTGGCGACTCTGTAATCTGGCAAAGCTCCCGAGCCAAGACCACTTTGGTAATGACGGACGTGTGGCCTTCGGCACCGAGTCAGGGTTTCCTAGATTTCCCAATTAAAAAATATTTAGGTGGCGACTCTGTAATCTGGCAAAGCAGTCCATGTTTGGCACTACTTTTCAAAAATCTGTTTTCTCAAACGATTTGCCAGAGTTGGACTCTTTGGTTCAGATTTGGAACCGCAACAAAATCGAGTCCGAGCTGTAGAGTGAAGCCCACGGGCGCGTCTATAGTTTCTGGCGACTCTGCTGGGGATTTAGAGAGCTTGACTCGAACTCGTGATATCCTGTTTTGACTACACTTATGTGTTTCTTTGCATTGCATGTGCATTGGTGCGCCTAGGACACCGTGTTGGCCATCTGCTATTCCTGAGCGGTTTGCCGGAGGCTTGTCTTGTCAAGGCATGTCCATAAGGCTGACCGGTTGCGGGCTCTGCCAGTATGGGAACACAAACCCCGGTTTTACCGGGGCACCCTTTTTGACCATTCGACCTAGTGCATATTCGGAATCCATAGTGACCATTCCAAACTAGGACAGGTTGCTTACCCAATCATAGGTTGTTTGAAACCGCTGCGTGCGTAGTGAAACCCTAGCTCCTGACAAAATAGGACAGGGAAACCCTACCCCAACATAGGGGTGTTTTGGCTCTCTTTACTTGCTATGTGCTGTTAGAGTGTATCTCTACAGGGAATGCGTATACCAGTTTGCGAGTCTGGATATCCGGCCTGCGGGCACCAGTTCAGTATTTGAGAATCAGTTTTACCCGAGGGTATCAAATTTGAAGCAGAATTTTGAGGGCAGAATTCAGTAGAGGGCACACTCATTCAACTATGCTCGTATCTGTTCAGGTGAAATCAGGCTGAGATACTGTCTGTTTTCTCTTTTGCTAGGTAGTCCTGGAATCTTAGCTTCAGAAGGCTCCACTATCCCCCGGGTACATTGGATTTGTGCTGATAGACTTTGTCAGGTCAGAGATTCAGTTCAAGGGTAATCAGGGCCAGAGAAGGCTAGTCAGGCACAGACCATCAGTACCACAGCTACCAGATCAGTGATCTTTGAGCAGTTGGGTAGAGATTTCCGAACTTACAGCAGGCACAGATATACTAGTTGCTCAGTTAGACCAGGGCAATATGTCGAGTCTGGAAGAGATGGTGCGCCAACTCCAGAATAGTATGAAAGCCATGCAGCAAGACGCTGTTCATCAAGCAGAATTCGCCAAGCAACAAGCTGTGGTTATAGCCCAACAGACAGAGACAATTGCTAGGCTAGAGCAGCAAACCGGAGCATCTGCTTCACAACAAGTTCCTCCCCCAGCAGGAGCTCCAGCACCTGGGGAGGCACCAAATGTCCAGGAAGATACGGACATTCCGATAGGGCCGGACCCCACAGCATTGAAAGTGAGCAAGCTTGAGAAATTGTTCAAAAAGTCTCAGGGGACCCACTCTATTCCTGATATAGAGGGTGGTTATACTGACTCAATGGTGACATTACCAGATCAATTCAAGATGCCACATATCGATCGATTCGATGGCTCTGGAGACCCAATGGTGCACCTCCACCTGTTTTCTGATATTCTGAGACCAATGGGTTTGACCACAGCCCAGAAATTGTCACTATTCAGCCGAACCCTGTCCGGGATAGCCGCAATCTGGTACGCGAAATTGGAGAATTCTGTGAAACAGAATTGGGAAGAGATGGCCGAGGCCTTCAGTGATCAATACTCCTACAACACACAGATTGAGGTCACCACTCGTGATCTTGAAGCCACCCGCCAAGGGCCAAATGAGGGTTTCTCAGAATTCGTGGCGAGATGGAGAGCAAAGGCCTCAATGATGACTACAAAACCTTCCGACAAAGATCAGATCAGGATGATCATTCGGAATCTGCATGGCAAGTTGCTGCAAAAGATGGTCATTCTACCTCTGTTTACCTTTCCAGCCCTTCATGAAATGGGGGTTCAAATCGAGGATGCCATCAAACAAGGGATCTTTGCAGAAGATAATGAGCCTTTGAAGAGGAATGTTGCTTGCAGTCCCAATGCTACTACTGATGGTAGCACAGCTGCGAAATGCTCAGAAGTAGGCACTATCACCACCCCCCTCAATGGCCAAAAACCAACCACTTCAACTCAGCCCCAAGCCCGAAAATTCCATCCTCTTTACATGAGTCTCTCTCAAGCTTTGAAAAAGCTGCGAGAAGAAGGGCACCTAGAACTCCTAGAACCCCAACCCCTTTCAAACCCACTCCCAGCCAGACATAACCCTTCCAAGTACTGTATGTACCATCAGCAGCGCGGTCATGGCACCGACCGTTGCTACCGCCTTCGTCATGAGATCCAAAACCTCATTGACAACCAGACGATAGCTCCACCTTCAGACCCCAATGACCAAATACCTCATCCACGTCTCAATCTAATCCACACATTGGCCATCCCTTACGACCCCAGCATATACATCACCCCAGCCCATTTGCCCAAACCGAAGGTGTTTATCCCGGAAAGCATCGACTTATGCATGATGGGTGCATCTGAACCCCAATCATCTCAAACCCATGAACCCACTACTTCTGAGCTGATAAGGATGATCGAAGATCTTCAGAGAACTGTGGCAGATCTGGCCTTTGGAGTTTTGGCTCCGTCATCAACCGCATCACATACTAAGGAGTTCATGTCAAAAAGCTCCTTAACCTTGGGACGGGCTGCATTGGGAGAAGGCCAATCTTTTAGCAAAATGGAGGCTAGTGATAAGAACAAGGCAGGGGCAAGCATTGGTCCCCATGAACATCTTCGGCGGGATATTGAGGCTTTGAAAGTCGAAGGGCTGAACAAACAGCAAGTACTAGCAGTCGTTGCAACGATCGTGGATGGCACTTTTGCCGTTCAGAGTGAGAGCAGTTTGAATCGAGGGGTAGGCCTGGAAAAGGGCCGTGTTGCTAGGAATGTTCCTTTCAGCCCTAACCCTACTCCCGGAAAAGATCAGCAAACCCGGCCAGTACCTGCCGACCCCTTTGTTGGCGCATCTTCTTCAAACCCCCGAACTTCGGACTATCTACCTCGAGGCCAGAGGGTGTTCGCACCACTGTACATGTCTCTATCAGCGGCCTTGAGGGTCCTGATTAAAAAGGGGTGCCTGAAACCCCTGGAGCCGAGGCCCCTACCAGAAAAACTTCCTCCTAACCATAACCCGGCCAAGTACTGTGCCTTTCATCAGCAAGTTGGCCATGTCACTGATAAGTGTTACCGTCTTCGCCATGAAATACAAGATCTGATTGACAACAAGATCATCGCCGTGCCAGTCTTGCAAAGTCTATCGGCACTTGATCAATGAACTTGTGGGGGATAATGTGACGTGATCAGGAGATGAACCACCTGCGGGCGGCGTTCAGTTTACTTCAGATGTGGTGGACGGCATGCACTGTTTTGAGCGACGTACAAATGCTGTTAATTTTGCTTTCTGACTTGGGCATTGGGTCAGTCTTGTCTTTTTGTATTGAGTCAGTCCTTTCATACTGAGTCAGTCTGGCCTGTCTTGTTGTATCGAGTCAGTCCTGTTTTGTCAGAGTCGGGTGATTCTGGGGGTGTTACCTCGGGCATCACCATTTTGTTTTGCATTTGTCTTCCTGTTTTGTTTTGAGTCTGTTTCTGCAAGGGAGCCAGTTGTGCCAACAGATTTTGAATGGAACAGCAGTGATTTTCACACTCTTATGTTTGCTTCTGCCGTGTGCCAGTTGTGCCAGAAGTTTTGAATGAGATGACAGTATTTGACTAGAAGCTGTGACTTTTTTGTGCCTTGAATCATTGCATTGACCTAAGTTTTTCAAAACTTTTTCAAACACTGTGATGAAAACGAAGAGGAAGGAATTCCTTGGGATTTGCAAAAATTTGATCAATTGAGAGAAAGAGAGGCGTGCTAAGCCCTTAATGAATGAAATCATGCTTGTTAGTGTGAGTACTGAGAAGGACCCTAGCTTTGATCCAGATTGGTCCTACACTGTCTTCAGCGCGAGCGATTTGTCGCTTTCTTAAAAACTTTCAAAAAATGTTTTGCGCGGTCCTGCGAAGACATGTGTGGAATCGCTCTTGAGATTATGTAGCCTAGGATCGCTCTCAGCCTTGAGACTCGACCCCTCATTTTCAAACCTTGGACTCAAACTCAGAATGTTCAACGGTTAACTTCAACGTGAGGCCTGTGAGGCCAGATTCAAAGCAGCCCTCGAACAAGAGGCAAGAAAGTCAAAATCAAGAAGATCAGATGTTGTCAAGAGAGGCTTGGGAAGCTAGATCAGAAGTCCCCCCTCAAACTAGGGGCAAAGATGTCAGATGCGCCCGAAGAGCCGAAGATGAGTTCTCTTGCGAATCAACAGCCACTCTCCTGGATACAGAGGGCTTCAATCTCAAAAACCATTTGGCATGGACTTATTACACTTTTACCCTTTGAGAGGCTCGCTGGGCCGAAAACCCAAAAGGGCGACCCAGGCAAAAGTTAGAGCAAACAAAAAATGCAAAAAGAAAAGAAAAAAATATACAGAAAAAAGAAGAAGAAAAAGAAGCTCGCAAGGTCGAAAACCCGCATCGGGCGCCTTGGCAAAAGTTAGAGCCTAAAAAAAAAAAAAAAAGAAAAAAAAGAAAAAGAAAAAAATGAAAAAGAATTGAAAAAGAAGAAAAAGAAGCTCGTAAGGTCGAAAACCTGCATCGGGCGCCTTGGCAAAAGTTAGAGCATAAAAAGGAGAGGTTAAATACCCGAGTGTACCTTAACCCCGAACTACGTAAGGCTTGATTCCCATCTTTGGGATACGTAGGCAACTTCGTTCTGAAGTCCAGCCCTAAAGCACTTCAAATTCAGTTGTGTCCATGAAATGGTTTTGATCATCTTTGCTTTCTCTGTATCCGAGAGTTCGGTTGTGATCGTCGCCCTGAAGGATTGATTTCAATATGCTGCGGTGCCATTTAGACAAGGGGCAACTTTCCGTTGCCATTCAATGCACTACGGTGTCATTTCAAACAAGGGGCAACTTTCCGTTGCCATGCAGTGTCCTTCAGACAAGGGGCAATTTTCCATTGCTATGGGTCCGAGGTTGTGCATCTCAAAGAGTTGGTTCCCTGCTTGTTGAGCAGTGGCCGTTTGCAAGAACAGTTTTTGAGAATTTTTACTGAGGTTGACTATTCTCTCAAAAATCATTCCATTTTTCCAAAACTGGACCATTTTCTTGGACCCAAAAAAGGAAAATTTTCAGTGCTTACAACCTGACTTGCATGATTTCAAATCAAAAAGTTGAATAAGCATGTTAATCTAACTTTCATGTTGGTCAAAATTGTTTTAAAACCAAAAAAAAAAAATGGTCAAAATGATGAACTAGGGGCACAGTTGAGTCAGGTGTTCTGTCTTTTCCCCATCATCAACATACTTGCCAAGAAGGGCACTCCACCTGCCAGAAGAGGGCACAACTGAAGCTAACCGCAAAAGGACTGAAAGCTTTATCACCCTCCAAGCAGCAAGGTATCAAGTCAAGTGCGAAGCATGAATTGGAATGGATCAAGATGTTCCACTTCCTTATCTGGACAAATCTAGCCATGTCCAAACTCCCCAGCAGGGTATCATCAATCGATGTTAGCTGCAGATTTGCTACACACCCAGTTGTAGCACGGCCCCTCTGTGGGAGAAACTCATTGTTGTGAACCAGAATGAGAATCTAGCAGAATGCTAGGGGCACGAGCCCACAACTTGCTGTTTATCCATCAACCATCCCTGGGGAGGGATGAAAAATGAGAGATTAAAGAATAGAGAGGTGTAAGACGAGAGAAAAGTGAGGAGTAGGGTTTTGAGAGAAAAACAGAGCTTGAGGGCCGAGTGATGTGAGAATCACAAATCAGAAAGGGTGGGAAACATACCCGGAGGAACTGGCTCCTCGAGATCTGAGGTCTTTTGTTTTTGTAAACACGTCTGTGCGTCGTGTCTTTTGTTTTGTGTTTTCTTTCGAGTCTTGCTTTGAGTCGTTCCGAGCGTGTCTCGATGTGTTTAGGTTGTTTACCTCTTGTTTTTCGTTGTTGAGTCTTCCTCGCTGTGTTCAGTCGTAGGCTCAATACCCGGTTAAGAACTCATTTCTTAATTTCAAAAAAAAATCATCTTGTGCTCAGAGTGTTGTGCCATTCTCCACATTTGTGCAAAACAATATTTGTTCTTTCATAAAACTGCAGGGTTCACCCCCGATAAGTGTGAATAGTAAAACCAGGACCTATCTGAAGCTATATAGGTTCCGGACTGCAAAGCAAAAGAAAAGAGGGAAAATTGAAGCATTTTTGTGTGTTTCGCCTTCAGCAAATTCCGTGATTGTATTCCGGATGTACTTCTTCAGGTCTTGTCAATGTTACCGAAGTATGAGTGCGCCTCTACCTCAAGTGTAAGCCTGCTTCAAGTCAGAACGGCAATTAAAGCGGCAGCAGATGTGATCTCTTGCCAATATGAACAGGGTGTACCCTTTTCGAGCTGAGTGTGTTGCAAAAAACCCTCTGAGAGGTAAATCGGAGACACCAGAGTACATATTTGATGCTCCTCTATTGCATAGAATATGAACTTTCATATATACTATTGTTGCATGTGTGCCGCGCATCGTTATGATTCATGCATAAAATATGCTTGCTTTCAAAATTGCATGGAAAATACCCCCATACTTGCATAGAAGATGCATTTCATCGCACTTTCTTGTGCATTTTATCTCACTCGCGCTGTTTAGCGTATCGCACTGTTTAGTGCATTTCAAATCACTCGCGTTGTTTAGCGTATCGCACTGTTTAGTGCATTTCAAATCACTCGCGCTATTTAGCGTATCGCACTATTTTGTGCATTTCAAAACACTCGCGCTGTTTAGCGTATCGCACTGTCTACTGCATTTCAAAACACTCGCGCTGTTTAGCGTATCGCACTATTTTGTGCATTTCAAAACACTCACGCTGTTTAGCGTATCGCACTGTCTAGTGCATTTCAAATCATTCGCGCTGTTTAGCGTATCGCACTGTTTAGTGCATTTCAAATCACTCGTGCTGTTTAGCGTATCGCACTGTTTAGTGCATTTCAAATCACTCGCGCTGTTTAGCGTATCTCACTATTTTGTGCATTTCAAAACACTCGCGCTGTTTAGCGTATCGCACTGTCTAGTGCATTTCAAAACACTCGCGCTGTTTAGCGTATCGCACTGTCTAGTGCATTTCAAAACACTCGCGCTATTTAGCGTATCGCACTGTCTTGTGCATTTCAAATCATTCGCGCTGTTTAGCGTATCACACTGTTTAGTGCATTTCAAATCAAATCGCGCTATTTTGCGCATCGCACTGTCTTGTGCATCACATCTCGTTCGCGCTATTTTGCGCATCTCATTGCATTTTGCATACCTTTCGATCGCGCTATTTTGCGCATCGCACTATCTTGTGCATTCGCACTGTCTTGTGCACTCGCGTTGTCTAACGCATCGCGCTATTTTGCGCATCGCACTATCTTGTGCATTCGCACTGTCTTGTGCACTCGCGTTGTCTAAACGCATCGCGCTATTTTGCGCATCGCACTACCTTGGGCGTTCGCACTATCTTGTGCACTCGCGTTGTTTAACGCATCGCGCTGTTTAGCGCATCGCACTATTTTGTGCATTGTATCATTCGCGCTATTTTGCGCACTTTACCTGATTGCATTTTGCATGCATTCATTGTTCGCGTTATTTTGCGCATCGCGCTATCTTGTGCACCTTATCTGTATCGCACTGTCTTGTGCATTCACCCTGCTCATACTATTTTGTACACCTTTAGTATCGCACTATTTTGTGCATCTGTTTAGCACTGTTTTGTGCATTCACTCTGCATCGCACTGTTTTGTGCACCTTACCTGCATTTTGCATCCATTTTATCGCGCTATCTTGTGCGCTACACTTCACTCGCGCTATTTTGCGCCTTGCACTGTTTTGTGCACTTTACTTGTCCAAACCGGCTTCGCGAAAGCGTATAAGTCCAATTTTCAAAAGTCTTCCTGCATGTCATTTGCATCCTGCCCCTGAACTATGCTAGTTTGATTCCTTGCAAAGGGATACGTAGGCAGCCTGCGGGCACAACCATTTATGCATCTATATTTTGCTTGTTTGTCCAAGTCTTCGGCCTTGTCAAAAATGGGTCGTCTCTGGGCTTTGACATTCACTCACGTCATTGTTATGACTTCCGAGTTCTGTCAAAGAGGGGCAACTGTAGACACCCCATTTTTGACCGTCCTCAAGACTTGGACATCACCGCTTGAACACCCGGTGATTATCCATGTTTGTGTTCGTTTTGAGTTCCCGGAGGTCCCGACTGCGCGCCGTGCCTCAGGATCTCTTAACCGGTTTGTTCTGTGCTTGGTTTTCTACCAAGACTTGTGTCTGTTTACATTTGAGGGTAGGGGAAGGCTTGTTAGCCATCCCTAGAACCCACCGGCTGCCCCACACCTCCACCGGCTATCCATAGTGGCCATCGGCACTTTTTTTACCTTGATCCTTGGCCGATCGGCACTTTATGATGCCGGCCGGCACACTTTTGTGCCGGTGACTGTTTTGGCCGGCCGGTGACCCTTCTGAACCCCCCTGGGGATGGTGCATGCCAGCTGTGCCAGCTGGATTACACCATCACCCCCCCCCCCCGTGCATAACATTGCACCCTTTGCCCTTTTGAACCCCCTTGAACCTTCTAGAAGCTTGAACCCTTGGCCAAGCTTCTTGGAGAAGCTTGGCCAGCTGTCTTGGCTTCCTTTGGAAGCTAGAAACCCTTTGCACCCTTTGAACCTTTTTGGTCTTGCTTAGCCATTAAGTTAGAGCCCTTATATTGCCTATATAAGCACCATTCATCTCTTTGGCTCAAGGGTTAGAGATTTTAGGTCAAGAACCAGAGAATATACATACATTCTCTGATATATATCCATATATACCTATATCTCCCCTCCTCTCCTCTTGTGTGTGTGTTTTAAGCCCCAAATAGTGTGTTTTACCTCACTTTTGCACCATTACACACACTATTACACCTAGCTCCGAGATTGGAAGACTTGGAGGTTTGTTTTGAGTGACTTTGGACTGGTTTTGATCACTTGGAGAGGGCTGGACCACCTGTTCTTCATTGGTTCTTCAAGGGTAAGCTTGTTGCTTTAGATTCCCCATTCTTGCAATCTATTTCTACCCTCTTTACTTTGTGATTTTGAGTTTGTGTTTAAGACAAAAAAGTCTTGTTTTTACTTGTTCTTGAACCTTCATTAAGGTCATTTTTTGGTTTGAGTTAAGCCTCATCACTTTAAGCCTTGTTTGGCCCTATTTGGTGCCTTTTTCTTAGGCCTTCTTGTTTTGGTGTTCTTGGATCTTCCCACCACTGAAAACCAGTGGGTTTTCAGTGGTGAGGATGACATTTTCGAGCCTCATCTAAGGGAGAGACACCCCTCTCCCTTTGGTCCTTTGGTTGGCCTTTGTTTTGGCTCATAGCATAGCATGTGTGCATGTTTGCATTTGGCTTCATTTCAAGGCTTTTGGGACTGTTTTAGGTCATGTTTGACCTCTGTTTTTAGTTGGAATTATAGTCTCTAACATGCTTCTCATACTTCCTTTGAAATGCTCTCTTGTGCCTAAAAGAGTGTCATGTTTTGAGGCCATGATTTTTGCATGTTTAGGTTTAGTTTCATGAAGATACTAGCATTGTTTTGCCATGTTAGAGGGCTGTGAGCCACTGTTTTTGCCATGTTTGGTGTGCTTGAGGTGGTTGTCTTGCATATTGGCTTGTAGGCCTAGTTTGTATGAAGTCTTAGCATGTTTATCTTGTTTTGATCTAATGATTTGGCATCATTATAGGTGGTATTTCAGTCCCCATTTCATGTTCAAACACCTCCATTTATCCTCTCCTTCATGTCTTAGAATGTGGGTCTTTTATGCCTTAAAAAGAGCATTGTGCATGCTTCCATGATTAGTGTATTTTTGAGGGTGCCATGAGGGGATTTGGGTGTCATTCTACATGCTTAAAACCTGTTTCTGTTTGTTGAATGCATGCCATGAGTGGTTGTATGAATGATGTCAAATTACTCTCTTTGGTGTCCTAGACTTGGGCCCATTGAATAGCATGCTTGTGAGGCATTTTGGATCATGTTGAGAGGCTTGTTTTGCCACTGTTTTTGGGAGCTTGAGGGCTGCCTTTTATGGCTTAAGTCCATTGTTGCATGCTTACTTCATGATTGTTGCTTGCTTGGTCAATGTAGCCTTGAATGTATGCTTGTTAGTTCCATGTTTAACTGGCCCATCTTGCTTGCTATTTGTGTCCTACATACTTTAGCTCTTTGCATGCTTAACATAATAGGTTGCATTGCATTTGAGCCTTGCTTGCATACTTGCATCTCATAGCTTGGTTTGGGGTTGTCAAGCCAAGCCTAGGATTGAGGGGAGTTCACATTTCAAGTGGTGTAACTCACCTCAATCCTTGGTCACTAAGGCCTTTGATCTCCACATGATAGGGATTTAGCCTTCATTTGTTGTGTTGCATGCATATTTACATTAAAATGAGCAATCTTGATTCCTTAGGCTATCATGCATCAAATGCACTATTGATAGCCCTAGAACCAAGAGCCACACCCCCTTGAGTCCCTAAACATGATAGGAGGTGTTGGACATGCTCACATTTGCCCAAAAACCATGCCTATGCATTGCTGTCTGTTGCTGCTGCTGTCTACTGTCTGCTGCAGGGATTTTCTGCCGACCGGCATAAAATAGTGCCGACCGGCACTACTTTTGTGCCGATAATCATCAAGTTCAGCCGATGGCCACTGGAAGGAGCCGATGACTACACTGTCTAGCCGGTGAGGCATTTCAGACCACTTGGGAGGTATCCCAGAACTTTGGCAATTTTTGGAGAGACAGGGCAGTAAAAACAGAGGCAACAGTGGCATGGTGCGGACTTTCCGGGCGAGTCGGATCCAAGCATGCGTGCATCCCTCTTCCCGAGGCCTTTTACTGCTTTCAGTAGTTTAATTAATTTGTTAATTAATTAAGGGTCTGTAATAATTAATTAGCTAGGATAGTTGATTTATTATTTGGGACTGTATATTATTCTTTTGGTCCCTCCGAGTGAGGGCAAGTCTGTAATAAGTGTGGGTGAGTGGGTGTATGTCTTCCAACCCCCATTTCTTTCTACCCTTTTATTTACCTGCTTATGATGGTAGATTAGGGCATATTAAAATTAGCATACCTTATGCAATGCATGCGTGCATTCATGCATTTGTTTACATGCACCGGGCTCGGTACATCATACAAACTGCATTGTATTTCAATTCCAAATTGAATACGTGTTATTTGTAGCATTTCACATGCCATGTTTAGGATAGCCGAGCCTGCCTAGATTACACCCTTGCATGTGTTGCATTAGACATTTCAGTATGCTTAGGTCCATGCATGGATTTCTAATAAGCTTCTGTTTTGGCTTGGAGTACTAGGTGAGCTTTTATGCTTTAGCATATCGCATGTGTGTGAATATTGCCATGATAGCATGCTTACCATGAGGATAAGTGCTTATGTGATATAACTGCATGAATGCCTGTGGATGGAGGTTGAATTACCTAAATTGGGACAACACATTAAAACTGTGAGTTTTAAAGCCCACTAGATAGTGGCAAAACTGTCTTTTCTAAAAGCCCGCTTGAGAGTGGCAAAACCTGCATTTTAGCCTACTTATGAGTAGCAAATCATTTTTCAAAACACACACGTAATGTTTTGTTCCAACTTAGGCGATTTGGTCTATACTTGTTTGCTGTGCGCATAACATAGTAAATCTAGGCTAATAACCGGAATAAGAACACGTAATGTTTTCAAAATCGGATATCACGGTTAGTAGAGGCCGGTCTTCAGACCGGGCGAGAGGGGGTGCTCATAGCTGACCTTCCCCGATCGTACCCAAGCTCCCGAGCCAAGTCAACTTTGGTTATGACGGACACGTGGCCTTCGGCACCGAGTCAGGGTTTCCTAAATTTCCCATTTTAAAAAATATTTAGGTGGCGACTCTGTAATCTGGCAAAGCTCCCGAGCCAAGACCACTTTGGTAATGACGGACGTGTGGCCTTCGGCACCGAGTCAGGGTTTCCTAGATTTCCCAATTAAAAAATATTTAGGTGGCGACTCTGTAATCTGGCAAAGCAGTCCATGTTTGGCACTACTTTTCAAAAATCTGTTTTCTCAAACGATTTGCCAGAGTTGGACTCTTTGGTTCAGATTTGGAACCGCAACAAAATCGAGTCTGAGCTGTAGAGTAAAGCCCACGGGCGCGTCTACACCTGTCCTTGGCCGTTCGCCCAATGAGGACTTGACATCGTCAGACCATTGCCTCGCACCCCCGGGCAACATGCGATTTTTGATTGTCGCAACAGATTATTTCACAAAATGGGTGGAAGCGGAGGCACTAACGATAATGATGTGAAGCGCTTTGTATGGAGAAATATCATAACGCGATTCGGCATTCCAAGAGCACTTATTTCAAACAACGGCACCCAGTTTGATTGCGGTGTCTTCCGGGAACTGTGTAGCAAGTATGGTATTTGACCCTATTATTCTACCCCGGCTTGTTCGTAGAGTAATGGCCAAATTGAAGCCTCCAACAAATCTATTTTGGACGGCATCAAGAAGAGGCTAGAGAAAGCTAAAGGCAAATGGGTCGAAAAATTGCCAAGTGTGTTATGGGCTCATCGCACTACTCCGAGGCGGTCCACTGGGGAAACACCATTCGCCTTGTGCTTTGGAACGTAGCCAATCATCCTCTTGGAGATCAGCCTCCCAACCTTGAAATCAAAAGTTTTTGATTTGGGCCAAAACGACATGATGTTGGCCTTGGATTTGATTCTAATTGAAGAACGAAGAGACCGTGCCCTTGCATCCATGGCACGGTACTAGCAGCAGCTTGCTAAGTCATATAATCAACGTGTTCAACTGTGCCACTACACACCAGGAGAGTTGGTCCTGAAGAAAGTGCTTCCAGCTGCCAAGAATCCGCCTGATGGAAAATTGGGTCCCAACTGGGACGGCCCCTATCAGATTGACTGAATCGCGAGAGTAGGGGCATATCGGCTCAAAAACATGTCTGGGAGAAATCTACTACGGCCTTAGAACTCCACGCATTTGCATAAATTCTATCATTAACCCAACTTGTGGGGCATGATACTTATTTTGAATGTTTGCCGTGTACAAGTTTCATTTTTTGCAATACAAAGTTTGTCGTTTCCTCACTAAAATTCAACTTATTAAAACAAGTCTTCCGACTAAGCCTCCGGACTCGGAATGCCCTTCGTGGATAACACGATTGGCCAAGCTAAGTCTCCGAATTCGGAGCCCTATCAGTGCATGACACTTTTGGGCCGATTAAGCCTCCGGATTTGAAGTGCCCTTCATAGATGACATGATTGGCCAAGCTAAGTCTCCGAATTCGGAGCCCCATCAGTGGTTAACACTTTTGGGCCGAGTAAGGTTCTAGATTCGGAGTGCCCTTCGTAGATATCACGATTGGCCAAGCTAAGTTTCCGAATTCGGAGCCTCATTAGTGCATGATACTTTTGGGCTGATTAAGCCTCTAGATTCGGAGCACCCTTCGTGGATAACACGATTGGCCAAGCTAAGTCTCCGAATTCAAAGCCCCATCAATGCATGACACTTTTGGGTCGATTAAGCCTCCGAATTTGGAGCGCCTTTTCGTGGATAACACGATTGGCCAAGCTAAGTCTCCGAATTTGGAACCCCATCAGTGTATGACACTTTGGGCCGATTAAGCCTCCGGATTCAGAGCACCCTTCGTAGATATCACGATTGGCGAAGCTAGGTCTCCGAATTCGGAGCCCCATCAGTGCATGACATTTTTGGGCCGATTAAACCTCCGGATTCAAAGCGCCCTTCGTGGATCACACGATCCCATGAAGGGCCAAGCTAAGTCTCCGAATTCGGAGTCCAATCAGCGCATGACACTTTTGGGCAGATTAAGCCTCCGGATTTTGAGTGCCCTTCGTGGATAACACAATTGGCCAAGCTAAGTCTCCGAATTCGGAGCCCCATCAGTGCATAACACTTTTGGGCTGAGTAAGCCTCCGGATTTGAAGTGCCCTTCGTAGATATCACGATTGGCTAAGCTAAGTCTCCGAATTTGGAGCCCCATCAGTGCATGACACTTTTGGGCTAATTAAGCCTTTGGATTTGGAGCGCCCTTTGTGGATAATACGATTGGCCAAGCTAAGTCTCCGAATTCGGAGCCCCATTAGTGTATGACACTTTTGGGTCGATTAAGCCTCCAGATTCGGAGTGCACGAGCCCTTCGTGGATAACACGATTGGCCAAGCTACGTCTTCGAATTTGGAGCCCCATTAGTACATGACACTTTTGGGCCAATTAAGCCTCCGGATTCGGAGCGTCCTTCGTGGATAACACGATTGGCCCAGTTAAGCCTCCGAATTCGGAGCCCTATTAGTGAGAACTTTTGGGCCGATTAATATTCCGAATTCGAAACACCATCAATGCATAACACTTTTGGGCCGATTAAACCTCTGGATTCGGAGCTCCCTTCGTGGATATCACGATTGGCCCAGTTAAGTCTCCGAATTCGGAGCCCTATCAATGAGAACTTTTGGGCCGATTAATATTCTGAATTCGGAACGCCTTCTGTGCAGGCCACTTTTAAGTCGAATAATCCTCTAGATTCAGAGTGCATTTCGTGGACACCACAATTGGGCCAAATAAATCTCCTAATTCGGAGCACCCCTTGTAGAAAGCCACGATTGGGCGAGGCAAGACGGCTCGGAACTCGACGTTTCTTTAATTTGTATTATGGTTAACAAGCATAGATGCAATAGACGAAGAACGGTAAAAGAGCAGAATCAATATTCCAACATTTAAAATGATACGTTTTATTAAATTGATCGAAATTACATAATTTACATTCAACTTGCGTTAAAAACGCTACAATAGATTCATCTTTATTTGGCATCACCTTCGTCGTCACTCTTTTCGATTTCGTAAGCCGTAAAAAGAAAATCGTTGCTCTGGTATAACAGCGACGTCAAGTCAATGCCTGTTGCCCGAAGAGCCTCCGCGGCACGAAGGGCCTTAACCCAACCGTGCTTGAACCCCCGGTTCTCGCATCAGCAAACCTCCTCAACGAGCTTTTCCTTCGTCTTCTCAATCCCAACTTTTCGGCCGTCGTGGAAGCCTCATTCATGGGCCGCAGCCTTCACAGTCTTTATGGCAAACATGCTTGCCGTATCCTGATCAGCAATCGCATGACTTATCAGCTGTTGGGTCACCCTCTCCTCCACAATTGGGTTAACTGGGCCGGTCGAATGTGTCTCGGCTGTTTTAGCCTTCCTCAATTCATGCTTAGCCTTCTCCACGTGAGCTTCTAAATTCCAAATATGTTCATCCTTCTGCTCTATATCCCGCCGTACGGCATGTAGACACATGCCAACTTCATAGGCGGTATATAGCCCTTGCACCGCTCCATGGATTCCTTCCTGAAACACATCGAAGTCCCGCCAACCGACCATCAACTGTTGGACTTCTAGTGGAAAAATCTGTCAAGTGAACTCGACTGCCACACCTGGGTCGTGCATAATTGAATCTGCTTTCGTCATCGATTTGTTCCCCACAAAAACCACAAAAATCAACAGGCGTGGTGATGCACCAGTTTATCCATTCGAACACGGTTGAGGGGAGTTCCCCGTTGCTGTTTTTTCCATTTGGGTGACCTACTTCGACGACGTGGGAACTGGTGCCTCTCCTGCTCCCTCAACGTCCTATTGCCCGTGCGCATAAGCTCGCCACTTCGATTCATCTCTACGTCCAGATCAGCCACTGTCCTCCCCTCTCCTTTGTTGTTGAAGAATAGTCTGTTTGACATTCACAGTTATCTAGCCTTCCTCAATCGACTGGGGTAAGTCGAGTTTAAACACACTAATGGGAACTACGCGCACGAAGCACTTACCCCATTTATTCCCTACGAGTGCAGCACCTTCAAGGCGATCTCATTAATGCTTACCCCTTAGGAGCTCGGCGCCGATTGAATCATGTGCCCCGGCCATTCCATGAGCCACCGGTATTCGGCATTCTAGTTCATGAACCAGCTAGGGCAAGGGCAAATTCACCAATCTAATCGGCTTAAGTGCCCCAGCCGCTCCATGAATAGATTTATAAGTACAATATCCATGAGCCACCGGTATTCAGTATTCCAGTTCGTGAACCAGCCAGGGCACGGGCAGATTCATCAATCTAATCAGCTTAAGTGCTCCAGCCGCTCCATGAATAGATTTATCAGTACAATATTCATGAGCTCATTTTATTTGGCGTTCCAGCTCATGAACCGGTTGGGGGCAAAGGCAGATTTACCAATCTAATCGGCTTAGGTGCCCCAGCCACTCCATGAGAAACCGGTATTCGGTATTCCAGTTCATGAACCAGCCAAGGTCAGGGCAGATTCACCAATCTAATCGGCTTAAGTGCCCCAGCAGCTCCATGAATAGATTTATCAGTACAATATTCATGAGCTCATTTTATTCGGCGTCTCAGTTCATGAACCAGCTGGGGCAAGGGCAGATTTATCAATCTAATCGGCTTAAGTGCCCCAGCCACTCCATGAGCCACCGATATTCGGCGTTCCAGTTCATGAACCAGCCGAGGGTAAATTCATTAATCTAATCGGCTATAATCACCGAATACTTATGCCGTCTCACTTAGTCTTGAATTTTGATGCACCTTTACAAATTGGTAACTGCTGATTCTTTTAATTATTTACTCGTGGAACATACAAAAGATCATAAAGAATTGTCATTAATGAACTAAAAAGACAAACAGTATATGCAATAAACTCAAGAGCATAGAAAATTTTCATTAATAAATTGGGCACTAATAGCAGCCATTTTACACATGAAAATCGACTTACATCCAAAGAGATAAAAATTTACTAACAAAAACTTACAAAAATTGTGTATCTAAGATGCCTACCAAAAACGAAAATAAGCCTTAATCAATCCTCAGGGTCAGACGCCAGTGGCTCAACGTCTACCTGCTTGTATGGAATCGGCTGTGCCAATGTCACATTCGCAGCAGCGAGGGCTTTGACCCAGCCGTGTTTGAAGCCCCGATTCTCGAACTTCGGTACTTCTTTTGTGTAGCTTTCCAAGGCGGCCTCCTTTCCAGCTTTGAACGCTTTGGAAGTCTTATAGTCGGTTATTTCCTTTGCCTTCTTCGATTTTTCCAAGTCAGCTTCAAACTTGGCGATTGCCTCCTGAGCTAACTTAAGCGTATCCTCGCTTGCTTTTGCCTTTCCCTCAGCGGCAAGCCTTAATTGATCAGAATTTCTAGCTCGCTCGACCTCAGAGTCAGGTCTCGCTTGTTCCTCCGCCGCTTGCGCTGGCTCATAATCGGCCCTTTGAAAGGCCGCCACAACCTTGTTTTTTTCATTATCAATTTCAGCTTTCAAGAGGTCGATCTGTTCTATGGCGTCATGTTGACGAGGGCCGATCTCAGCTATCCTGCCCACCATCTACGGAACAAGAAAATAGAGTTACAGCAAACAAATAATAACAAAAATATTTATAAATATATATGTAATTAGACGAAAGACTACAGATAAGATAAGTAACGTACCAATAAGGCCGATTGAGCGGCCAAAACAATTAGCATTAAATCTGGCTCCGCACGAAACGCGACTCTGTCGAACGTCAGGGATATTGAGGAGGCCATGCTCAAGACCACAGCCGGGTCCCTCAAAGCCGACGAATCGGAGGCAATCGGCATATTTCTTATCCTTGGTTGAATCGTGAACGGAAGAACCAAGTCCGATTCCTCAACGCGCGGCCGTTTATCGCTTTGGTCCCCATCGTGCACGGCCTCTTGCTCGGCAGGGCGCTTTTCTTCCCTTCGCCCAACCTCATCGGCCTGCCCCACCTGTTCCATCTCAGCCATTTCAGGTTGAGCCATTTCTTCCGCAATAACAGGCGGAGTAGACTCAGTGACCGTAGCGGATGAGTTTCTGATCGTACGGCCTCGGCTCTCCCCCTAACAGCCATCTTCTTGTCGTTTTTCTTCCGCACAAGTTGCGAGAATGATTCCCCAGCCATATCCTCAGGGTAAGCCCTGGGAAGGTCTCCTAAGTTCATAAAAATGTCTTCAAAGAAGACGTTCCCTCGGCTTGATGAGGATGGAGGGTCGGGTAAATTTAGCCCAGCTTCCTCAAACGCCAAGCTAAGGGCTTCATCTGCCTCGGCTTCAAACTGATTCGGGTCCTCGGTGATCTGATCGACTTCTTATTCTTCCACGTGTTCCGAATCAGAGGCTTTTAAACCAATCTTCTTTAGGCTTTTAAAGTTGGGAAAGATAAGGGCTGTAAGATGATCTTTGCCTCTCGGAATTGGAATATGGTCTGCCGCCGAAAACGTTGCGTAGGTCAGTGCGTATCGTAAGAGAATATGAGCCGCCCTTTCTTGTTTCTATAGATTTGGACGGCCAACGAACTGCAGAGCGATTTTAATTTCCGCAAGTACAACGTCGTCGGCCAAAACCAACACTTTCTTCAAATCGTTGCATGCACAAACAAAACGGTAAGTACATGGAAGGAGGGCCGAATACATATACGGCCACCTGGATCGACTTTTCGCCTTGGCACGGGATCTAGGCGATCTTCATCCTCGCCGAATTTCCAGTTACCTCGAACAACAACCATCACGTCGTCAACACGCTTTCCAGAGCTGGCAAGCATGGACACTAAATGATGGTCGGTGTCCTTGGCCCTAAGAAAATGGCGTCATAGCCGGCCAGTAGACTTGGCTAAGGCATAGCAATGCTGAATTGCAGGTATGCCTAGGTTAATTCTAAGACGACGGTTTAACTCTATAATCCCCATTATGATGCGAAAAAAATTCACGTTAGGCTAGGAAGGAATTAGGCCCCAATGTCGAAGAACGGCCCTTAAAAATGGATGAAGGAGAAAACGGACTCTGCCTTCAGCAATCGATAGGAGAGGAAAGATGATTGTACTCTCATCAGTCCTCTACATATCAATGGTGCTGTCTGCCATGTGTGACAGATGGACGTTATCGGGGATGGAATAATGGCGTCAAAAGCTAGAAATTTGATCCGCGGAAATGAGCTCTTTAAAATTTTTTGCCATCATAGCCAGCCTAAGTATTATGCAAAACTAAAAGTAAACAAGGAAATAGTATTGGGAGTGAAAGAGAAGAGAACTTACAGGAAGCAGAAGGGATAATGAGAGACACGAGGAAGTTGTAGAGGTCACGAAATGGAGGAGTTGTACTAGAAGGCGAGCCAAAAACTTTGAGTATTCAAAATATACATTTGAAGAGACAAAGTTTTAAACCACATTAAATAGAGGAAGCGTATGAAGAGGCGGGAACTTGTAATGATGACCAGGAAACGTGTGCGCTTTGACACGCTTTGGAATGAGGTTAATCGTCGAATTTTTGACTTTTAAGCTCGAAACCAAACACGCTGACTAAACAGTGTTAGCGCGGAGTTTGGGGGGCAATTGTGGGAGCCGAATAATAGGAGACGCAGATAGGTCGAGTACACATTTGGCTAATCGGTATATATTATACTCGCTCCTGTCTCGTGCATTCTAGATGCCGAATAACTTAATCGGCCACAAAGATCAGTTGAGCGAGGGGCCGATTGAAAGTTGAAATACGGCAAAAGGGGGGGCCGAGTGAACAATCACATGACGGGTCAAAAGTGGGCCCTACCTTGAGGACCAGGAGCGTATATAAATAGAAGAACAACAACCAAAGAGAGGTATGTGAGAATTAGTACGTTTTACTTAAGATACAAGTAATAAAGAGAGCATACATTGACTTATCCGTCAGAGTGCTAATTCCGGCACCCCCGATCGGAGTATTCATTCCTTTTCAGGTTTTTAGCCAAGGATCTCGAGTGTCCCATTGGATCCAAGGAGTATTTCCAAACCACTTCCCCATATTTTGTTTAAACCAAACGCGTTTGTAATTTAGATTTTTTTTAAAATAAACAAAAATCAATTTATAAAATTTTTGTAAACATAATTAAAAAACGTAAATGTTACCAAACGCTACCTTCTTATTTTACCCTCGATTATAATTAATAAAATAGATGAGAAAATACAATCAATTAAAAAATACAATAACATTTTTTTCATAATTTCTAATAAATCTTCAACACTCAAAATAAAAGAATAGATGAGAAAAAAATTAATAGTATAGTCCATTCATTGATCCTAATAAAAAAAAAAATTGTAATAATGAAATGAAAAGCAAGGATTAAAAAAATCAATGAAAAGAAAAGCAATAAAGTAAATTTTATCAATTGATAATTGTTTCAACTAAAGTTATAGTTGGCGGAAATCGAAGGAAAGTAAGAAAGAAATGGTTTAAGAAAGTTATAGTTGGCGAAAATCGAAGGAAAATAAAAAATAATAATAATAAAAAAATAAAAAATAAAAAAAGATATGGTTTAGGAAAATTTGGGTTTAGGGGTTTTTTAAATTCAAAAAATCTATAATTGAAGGGTAGGCAAAGTGTTATTTATTTATTTTTTTATTTTTATTTTTTTTAAGGTAAATTATAAACACATCTCATGTGGTTTACTTAAATTACAAATTATTATCTGTAATTTTCAAAATTACATTATGTTTCCTAAGATTTCTAATTTCATAATAAATAGGTTATTTTATTAATAAATTATCAAGTTAATTAACAGTTTTAATAATGTTAAAATTTTATTTTAATTAATAATTCAGATAATTTTATTATTTTATAGATGAACTGTTAAAAATTTTACTTTTTTAATTAATTTTGTTAAATAAAAAATTTATGACATGGAGTTATTTGTAATTTTTCAAACCTCATGGGACAATTCATATTTTAAACAAACCTTAAAGGATGTATTTGTAATTTATTTTTTTTTTTAATTCGAAAATTAAAAAATTAAAATTAAAATATTGAAGTTCATAGAAACCTTGTGGGTTAGAATTTGGTGAAGAGAAATGTTTGTAAATGCTTAGTTTAATTTTTTTTTGTTTTAAAAAATAATGGCCCCAAGTTCAAAAAAATTATTTAGGCCTTGTTTGGCAATAGGTCGGTTTAGCCAAAAAATTAAAAAGTTAATAAAAAACCAAAAAGTCAACAACCCTTACTAAAAAGTCAAAGATTCTTTTTTCTCTCTACTTTTTGCACATCTTTTCGTAAAAAGCCAAAAAATCATCCCAAACATACTAATTTTTTTAGCTTATATTTTAACTAAATAACTAAAAAATTACTAAATTAACCTGTTCCCAACTGAGGCCTTAGTCTACTGTAAATTTTAGTGCGGCCGTCTAATAGTAAGAAGCTGTGTACTTACCTTGCTCAATATATAAACTTCAAAAGGGTTGTTAAATCAATATTGCAACCGTATGGTAAAGTCTGGAGGATATAATTTACAGATCTCGAGTTCGAGTCACTCCTTGGGGCCACTGGAGGTTTGCCCGGTCGTTAACTTCAGGGCCCTCAGGATTAGTCATGGCTTCCCTTAAAATCAACGGGTTGGGGATACCTGAGTTATCAAAAATTTTAAAAAAAAAAAAAAAAAAAAAAAAAAAAAAAAAAAAAAAAGCTCTAATAATAGAACTTTAATAAGAGCACTAGTGACGTGGCAATCTAAAAAAGAAAAAAACAAAAACAAAGGCCAAAACATCAAATCACATACTGGGACTCATGGATTAGAGCTCTTCTAGAGCTCACAATTTAGAGGTCTAAAGTATTTTTCAATTTAGAAAGAAAGAGAATGGAAAATCCAGGAAGAGAAAGAGGTCGTGGAAGGGTGGTGGTGCTAGTGCCATGTCCATTACAAGGGCACATAAGTCCTATGATTGAACTGGGCACTGCCCTTCACTATAAGGGCTTCTCTATCACAATTGCACACACCCTCTTCAACTCTCCCAACCACCCCTATCTCACCTTCCTCCCTATCCTACCTCCCTATCCTAGATGGCCTAACCGACCGCTACACCTCTTCCGAAGATTTCCTAGTTCTTGTGTCGAGTATTAACACCAACTGTGAAGCACCACTCAGAGAATGCTTGGCTCAAATAATAAACCAAGAAGAGAGTAGGAGGAATGAGGTGGCCTGTATCATCTACGACACACTCATGCACGCCACGGAGACCGTCGCTAATCATCTGAAGATTCCGACCATAGTGTTGCGGACTAGTGGTGCTGCTGCCATGGTTGTTTGTGGTTCCATGACTAGGCTCCATTAGGCAGGCTACTTTCCTTTGCAAGGTATATATACCCTACAATTAACCCACTAACTCACTCTCTCTCGCACACCTTATTAGGGTTAAGGGTATTCACTTGATTATAATGAAAAAAAATCATATATACAACATGTACTTTTTTTTTTTTTTTTGATCAGTGAAAAAAACCTTTATTGATAAAAACCATACAAGAGATGGGATTACATCAAAGAGGGGGAGAACAGCATGCATCATATCGACCTAACCCGATCCTAACTAGGTTGGCACCGAGAAGATAGCCCAATCATCTGCAAGCTCATCCCCAAGAGTTTGGTGAGGCACCAAACTAGACAGAAAGAAGAAAAACAACAAAACAAAAAGGAAATAGAACTAAACAGCAGTAAACCAGCCCAGCTTATCAGTTCAACACACCCAAACCAACATAACAGATCACCCACCAACAAACGAAACTTTCAGAAACACCACTGCGCGGCAAAGCAGACCTACAATACAGCAGTAGGCCAACTTCAGTCCAACAAATCTGCCTAGCCTATCAACAAATAGAGCACAACAGAGTCAGCCATAACAGTCCAAAAACATCAGCCATAGGACGAAAAACAACAGCCATAACAGTCCAACAGTGAACCAGCAAAATGACAGCAGAACATAATAGACCAACAACAGAACATATTTTAACAGCAGGTTCAACCACTATACAGCAGTATTCCAACTTCAATCCAGCAAATCTGAGCACAACAGACTCGGCATAGCACCACTGCTGCGCAAACTTGTATCCAACATGTACTAATGATCACTTGTTATCTATGAATTTTTTAGTTTGTTTGTTTGTTGATCATCTTAGGTTTCATTTGAGATGTGAGTTGATTTTTGACGTTTTAGCTAAATTTGGAATTTAAAAGTCTTGTTGGATGAGTTTTAAATTTTTTTGACTTTTGTGAGAAAAATATTTTATTTTATTAACTTTTTAACATATTTTATTTTTTTTATTATTTTAACCTTTTTGGTCTCAAAAATCCTCATGCCAAACAAGCGCTTAGATTGTTGGAATGAACTCATTTTATTAAAATTTGAGCACCCAACCCACTGGATGAAAATAGTTTTTGATAATATTAATAATGATGTTATCATGCAAAAAATTCGTAATTATGAAAAATTGTAGAAGGCAATTGTAAAATTCAATATATCTACATTTTTATGTCAAAACATTAGTGTATATGTATATATATATATATATTGTTCTGCACAGGCTGTATCATGAAATTACAATCCATGTGGCTGAGAGTTTATATATATATATATATATATATATTTAATAATAATAATAAATAAATAAATTTTATGTCAAAACATTAGTGTATATGTATATATATATATCGAAAATGCTTTAGACCACTAATTAGTGGTGCCTCTAATGATGTGGCAGTGGGTTGCCACATGTGTTTTGTGTCTTGATTTTTGTTTTTAATTATTTTTTTTTAATTGCCACCTCACTAGTGGTGGAATTAGTGATGATAAATTAGTGGTATGTAGCATTGCTCTATATATATATTGTTCTGCACAGGCTGTATCATGAAATTACAATCCATGTGGCTGAGAGTTTATATATATATATTTAATAATAATAATAATAAATAAATAAATAAAATAAGAAGAAGAAGAAGAAATGAAGCAATTTTGGCATAACAACTCTTATGCGGGGATTTTCAAAAATCAGAAAAGGGTTCTAATATAAAGTTTCACCAATTTAATTTTAAAAAAAAGAAAAAAAAAAGAATAATAGTACATAATGGAAATTATACATATCTCAACCATAATGACAAAATAAGAAGAAAATAGCAAAACAAAAACTAACTGACAAAAATTAAGCAGGCACAAGCACTGATTGCCTAAAGAATACCGTATTTGGTTGAAAGATTTGAAAAAAGATTTGAAAAGGAAAATAAAAAAATTAAGTGTAATATAAATAAAATATACATATATTTCACTTAGTTTCACACATCTCTTTTCTTTTTCTTTCTAAATCTCTCTCTAAATTTTTAACCAAATACAACGTAAAAGAGATAATACTACAAGAAAAAACATTTTTGCCGACCACTTTTAGCTACTAAAACCAATTTAGTCGCCAAAAGTCATGGAATTGGCTACCAAAAAAAATTTTAGTCGGCAAAAGTCAACTTTTTAGCTACTAATTTTTTTTAGTAGGGGAATGTTGATTATTGGCTACTAAAAAAAATTTAGTAGCTAAAGATATTACAATTGGCGACTAAAAAAATTTTTAGTAGCTAAACATATCACAATTGGCGACTAAAAAAAAATTTAGTAGCCGTAGAGGTACCTTTAGCTACTAAATTGTTTAGTAGCTGAATGAAAATAAAAAAATTAATTTTTAATCTTTTCCCGACCAAAGTTTTGGTCGCCAAATGTCACGTTTCGGCGACCAAAATTATTTTAGTCGCTAAAAACCTACTTTCGGCTACTAAATCTTTGGTAGCCGAATGAAAATAAAAAAAATTAATTTTTAATCTTTCCCGACCAAAGTTTTGGTCGCCAAATGTCAAGTTTTGGCGACCAAAATTATTTTAGTCGCTAAAAACCTACTTTCGGCTACTAAATTGTTTAGTAGCCGAATGAAAATAAAAAAATTCAATTTTTAATCTTTCCCGACCAAAGTTTTGGTCGCCAAATGTCACGTTTCGGTGACCAAAATTATTTTAGTCGCTAAAAACCTACTTTCGGCTACTAAATCTTTGGTAGCCGAATGAAAATAAAAAAAATTAATTTTTAATCTTTCCCGACCAAAGTTTTGGTCGCCAAATGTCAAGTTTTGGCGACCAAAATTATTTTAGTCGCTAAAAACCTACTTTCGGCTACTAAATTGTTTAGTAGCCGAATGAAAATAAAAAAATTCAATTTTTAATCTTTCCCGACCAAAGTTTTGGTCGCCAAATGTCACGTTTCGGCGACCAAAATTATTTTAGTCGCTAAAACCCTACTTTCGGCTACTAAATCTTTGGTAGCCGAATGAAAATAAAAAAAATTAATTTTTAATCTTTTATTTATATTTTTAATCTTTGTAAACCTAGTTTTATTTATATTTATATTTTTTTTTTATTAAGAGGTTGTACACCCACCATCCAAAAATATTAATTTTTAAAAAAAATTAATTATTAAAATAATATGAATTTCTTATTTTGTCCTTTTTTTAAATCCATTAATAATAAAAAAATTACAATTATGATAATTGATATTTCTAAAAAAATATACTATGAAAAGGTAATTTTTATAAATTAATATTTTTAAAATATAATAATTGTATTATAAAAAGAAATTAAATTCTGAAAATAGACTATTATTTTCAGATGAAAAGTACAATTAAACTATTTGTACTTTTTACATCATCATATTTCAATAACACTAATAAATTAAGAATAAATCAAAACTCACAAATAAAATACAAAATATCCCAATTATTTGTGTGACTTATTGATATTATTTCAGATTTTAAATTGTTTCTTAATTTTTTAATAATTAATTTTTTCAACTTTTTAAAATTATTTTTACGTTATACACGGTTAACAATAATCAAACACTATTGTTAATTTAAATTTGGAGGGAGACGTTACATAATTATAGTAAACAATTATAGTAAACATGCATATGAAATAAACATGATGGTTATTCAAACTACCAAATATTGGTTATTAGTTATTGTTGTTGCATCTATGGTGGTTCTCATATAATTTCAATACCAGTACATGATCTATCTCTTAATTAATCATGAACTTCCTCATCTTTATGGATCTACCTTCCCTCCCCATTCTTTTATTCTTTCTTGGATTTGGCGTTGGAATATGCCTACAATTTTTTCTAGAGTAACTATACTCAACAAATTCTTACAATTCACAAAAATTAAAAAATCATGAACAATAGAATTATGACTTTCAATTTCATACCTTTTTACTCTTAGCATTTACCTATTGCTATAACAATTTAAACTCAATTTAACCCTTCTCCTTACTTGGGGAACGATTATGTAACTTTTACTCAAAGATATCACAACATTAGGTAATCAATCTCACATAAAAAAAAATTCTACTATAGAAGTTGTTGTTAAAATTCTACTATAATTTAAATTCTACTCTGGAGATGGGAGTGGCGAGCAAAGCAGGGGGCTGGACATTCAAGGCCTTCACTCATATATCTGTCTATCTGTTTGTCTATCTGTTTGTCTATCTGTCTGTCTGTCTCTCTCTCTTTCTCTCTGTGTCTCTCACACATCTATCTATTCTCTCCTTTCTCTATCTCTCTCTGTCTCTTTTGTTCATCTCTCTTGTCTCTATCTCTGTTCTCTCGCTCTCTCTCTCTTCTCTCTTTATCTCTCTCTTTTTTTATGTCTTTCTCTCGATCATCTCTTTTCGCTCGCTGTCTCTTTTTCTGTCTCTCACTCTCTATCTCTTTCTCTCTTTCTCTCTCTCTCACTCATCACTCTTCTCTGTCTGTCTGTCTCTCTCTATGTCTATATTTTTGTCTCGGTCTCTCTTCCTTTTCTCTCTCTCACTCATCACTCTTCTCTGTCTTTCTGTCTTTCTCTCTGTGTCTCTCGCTCATCTCTCTTTTCTCTATCTCTCTCTGTCTCTCTTCTCTTTATTTCTCTCGCTCATCTCTCCATGTATCTCTCTCGTTTATCTCTTTTTGCTCTTTTTCTCTCTCTCTTTGTATATCTCTTTTCACCCATTTTTTCATCTTTCTCTCTTTATTCTCTTTCTCTATCTTACTCATCACTCTTCTCTCTCTGTCTGTCTCTATCTCTCTTTCTTTCTGTGTCTCTCACTCATCTATCTCTTCTCTCATCTATTTTCTTTCTCTGTCTCTTTTGTTCAGCTTTCTTGTCTCTATCTCTCTTGTCTTTATCTCTCTTTCTCTATCTCTCTCATTCATCTTGCTTCTCTCTATCTCTGTCTATGTCTTTCCTACTCATCTTTATTCTCTTTCTATCTTTCTCTTTTTCTATGTCTTTCTCTCGATCATCTCTTTTCGTTCTCTTTCTCTCTCTCTTTGTCTATCTCTCACTCATCTCTTGTTTCTCTCTGTCTAGGTCTCTATCTCTTTTCTCTCTGTGTCTATCTCTTTGTCTCTCTTTCACTCATCACTCTTCTCTCCCTCTCCTCTACCACAAAAGTTTGGTCGGAAAAAATTTAATTTCAGCGGCTAAAAAATATGTTAGTCGCGGTATAGATAGTTTTGGCGACTAAAATAATTTAGTTGCTGAATGAAAAATAAAAATTTATTTTTTACCTTTGACGACAAAAAAAAACTGATTTTTATTAACAAAAAAAAATGGGCAGCAAAAAAATATTTTTCATTGACCATAAAAAATTAATTTTATTTTGACAAAAAATATTATTCATTAAAATATTACCCCTACTCCTACAAAAAAAAAAAAATCGTAAAATAAAAATGAAACAAAATTTCCCCCCTTTTTCAGTACCCGCCCGCCCAAACTTCCCCCTTTTTTTCCCTGTTTTCCCCCCCCTTTTTCATTTGGGGCGCCAATATTTTTTTCCCAAAAATATATTAGAATTTTTTGGCTTCTATTTGGTTCTAAAAAGAGGATAGAAAGCTGTAAATCGATAACCTAGAAGAGAGGGGAGAAGAGAGAGGGGAGAAAGGGAGACTGGTGTTCAGCGGTATGAGATTTCAAAGGGGAATGATCGATGGTGGCAGCAATCGACGGTTCGGCAAGACTGGTTCGGCGACAGCAACAGTTGACGGTTTGAGACTGGTTCGACAGCTCAATGGTTTGGTGGTGAGACTGCTTCTTCTCTTCTCTTCGGTCTGGAAAAAAATCTCAGGTATGTTCAGATTCCCCTCCCCCCCCTCTCTCTTCCACACACACATTCGCTCCATTTAGGATTAGGACTCTATTCGTTCGTGTTCTTGCTTTCTGGTACTTCAAGTATTGAGCTCTCATCATTTTGTAATTCCTAGATGGAACTCTTTCTTTGTTTCTTCACCCTTGTTCCTTCACAGCTCCTCCAAGCTTGAATCGGTACTTTTCTAGGGTTTTCAAAACCCTTTTACCTTCAAAGGTTCACATCTGTTTCAGCTTGGGGGGATTAGGGCCTCAATTTGTGTTTCTTTGTTGATTATTGTACAATTCTGGTGAACAAATGTTTGTGAATTGGGAATTTTGGGTCTAAGATCTGTTGGAATATAAAATTTCTGGGTTTGTGTTTGGATTGAGGATTTAACACGAGAGAATGAAAGTTTAAATTGATTGTTAATTTCGGTAATACCTGTTTTGGGTTATTTCATGAAACCAATGGAGCATGTTAATTAGTAGAATTTGGTCCTGCAATTAGTGTAATCCACATTTGTCATGTACAATTTAAAACTTGAAATACAATAATTATTAGCCAAAAAATTGTGTGAGACAGGTGGAAAAATTCATGGGTTTATTTTGGATGGTTTGGGAGGAGAGAGAGAGAAGCATTGAGGGAGAGAAATTTGGAGAGAGAGAGAGGGAGGGAGAGGGGTAAGGAGGACATGTTGTTGGGGGTTGAATTTGTGAGAAGAGAGGGAATGGAGAACAACAGGGGAAGCTGGTTTTGATCCAAAAACAAAGGGGAGAGCCTTTTTCTTCCTCTCCCTGGTTTGATTGCCCCCAAACCATCCCCTTTCACATCATCAATTCAACTTTTTGATTTTGATTTTTGAATACATCATTCATGGGCATTGCTTTTGAATAATTTTTTGAAAAAAATCAAAACCAAAAGGAAATAAAAAGGGGTAAAAAATTAAAAAGCATTAATGGGTGAGATCAAGAATCAGAATTCGGGTCCTTCCTCTGAAGAAGGCACAGACCCTCCCAAATCCAAGAGGCTCTATCAAGTTTGGAAGGGCCGCAATGTAAGCTTCTCTCTATCTTCATTTTTTGTTTTTGTTTTTGATTTAGATTTATAATTTCCATTTGATTGCTGATGATAGATTTATAGTGGGTTTTCATGATTAAATGAGAAGATTTGTTGGGTTATTTTGGTACCGAATCAAGAAAGAATACGTCTAGGAACACACAAACTGGTCATAAAATCGGACACAGACATAATGTATATAGATGGATAATATTTTTTAGAGATGGGCTTTGCCAATAAATTATGTTAAATCTTACCATTGATGGGTATTTATTTTCTGTTTTTGTATCAAAATTGAGAAAGAAAATAGCTAAACTCTCCAATTATGCCTTTTTTGGTAATAATTCCTCTTCAAAATATTGATGTTTAAGACCATCTCTTGTCATTGTTTTCTTATTTCATCAAAAATTTGGTTATATGTTTGGTTTGATACGGAACACTCCAATGGCACATTCAAAACTTTCGTCAATTTAAAAAAAAAAAAAACTAGGATAGAGCAACATCTATTTTTACCTTTTATTTATATTCTTGAGTATGGATTTTTACCTTATTCAGCAAACATAAGCTTGATATGTTCTGTTTTGTGGATTTGCAGAGTTCTTGCCCAAGTTGCATACTTTGAAATATGACTCTTTAAATAGTATGTGACATTAATTGATTTGTTCCTCGTTCTGGTTTATGATATATCTGAATTATAGTATGATATTTTGTTCAATTATAATAAAGGGAAAACATGATGGATTGCATTGCCATTCATGGGGTAAAAAAGGAGATATGAAAACATGGGTTAAGCTGGCAACCTAAATGTTTGAATTACTTCTCATGTTCTTGAATTATACTCGTGTACAACTTCTAATAAAATAAGCATGCATTATACAAAACTGAAAACAATAAAGTGTAATAGGAACGATAAAAGTATTTTCCCTCAAATCAGTTGGGTAGGTTAATATATATATATGATGAAAAAAATGCTTTAAGCTTTTTATATATAATGACATGTGGGAATCCCTTGATTTTCTTCACCCCATCCCCATCCCCCTTTTTATTTTTATTTATTTTTTAAATTTTAGCAGTTGAAGGTTTGGGAAGCAGAAAAGCTTAAAGGTAATGTTTTTAGACCACCCAACACTCCTACCCGGTGCAGCACAGTGGATAATATAGTGAAGAATGCCAATCTTCTGTTGCTCTCAATGACAATGACAAAGGTAATTTTTTTGTTGCTTTTGTTTATTATTATTATTATTATTGGGTGATTGTTAAACCCACAACCTTTTGGGCAGTATCCACAACCCCTTTATCACTATGTGGGACCCACCCATTTGAAAGAAAAGGCCTTGCATTCCTATGATATGGAACTGCCATTATTCAAAATTTTTAGATAAATTCATGCTTCTACACTTGCACATGCTCAAACTGACATGAAAATTTCAAATTACTAATTCATACAGCTCCAAATATTAAATCTACATTTGAATTGACTTGTAAGAAGTAGGTCTGTTAAATATTATTGGAATTATTGATAGAAACAACTCATTAAATTATAATAGCAGACCTTTTTTTTATTTCATTTATGTCGACTGCCACTTGTTACCAAATGAAAAAGGCTCAAGCAAATTTATATTTAATTGTCTCTAGTTGTTAGGTAATTTCCCAATGAAAAAAGCTCAAACAATTTTATATGTAATAAAACAAATTCAAATACATGGCATACACTAGTTTATTATTAGATCAATGGATTTTTTTTGTTTGGTATTTGGTTTGAAATTTGATTATCAAATTAAAACACCTAAATCTGTTATGATTTAAAAATGATTTATTATGATGAAATTTGGGAATGATGGAGTTTATTTTGAGAAATCGGCACTTTATATGCAAATCATGCTGACAACGTGATTTTATCTATGAAATTATCACTTTATGTATGTTAATTGATATTGGACATAGGGCTTGAATTACCAATTAATAGTCTCTGTCTATCAGTAGTATTTTTTTCTTTACTTTCAGAATGCAGACATATTTTTTGGGTTGGAATGTCTTGATGATTTTTAGTCTTAATCTTCAACTGCAATGGGTGATTTTTAGTCCCTTTCTGATTTTGTTTTGAAATGGTTTACTAACATTTAGGTTCCTCAAGGAGCACATTGGAATCATCCTGATCAGCAGGTAGATGTTATCTGATACATATTGAATTGTTATGGTCTAATGAGTCATGTTTAATTGTATCAGAGAGTAACATCAATGAGTATGAGGGAGTATATCTTTGTTATTCATAGGTGATCATATATTTAGGTTTCCAGAAAGTTTGACTTTTATGTATAGGAATATTTAAAAACTAATCCAACTGCTTCAAAATCTTGTTTCTTCTCCCACTAGGAATTCTAAACCTGTTACTTAAATCATGTCCACTGCTACACACTGTGTTCTAGCCGTACCAGCTTTAATATAGCAAATATTCCAAAATAATCTGTCAATTACAAGAACTATGAACCCTCTTAAGTTTTAAATTTATCGATGTACACATGTAAACATTTTAAGCCTCAACACATACAAAAATGTTTTTAGTTTCTTCGCACTTATGACAATTCTGCAGGTAGAGAAAGCCTTATTGAGTGGATAGAGGACCCATCGTATCCTAATACAACTTTGTCTTGGAACATTATTCACGGTAATAAGGGGGGTAATGTTACTGTTATATATTGTATGATTAAAAAAATTTGTGGTGGATTAGGTTATTAATCTTTATGTCTTTTCCTTGACAGGAAATGGTATCATCCAACAGGAAATTTTGTGGTCTAAATTGTATTATATTGCTGTGGGTAATTTGAACTCTGAGGAGGTGGAGGTAATTGTGGTCCAAATTAAGTTTATTACTTTATTTGGTCACTTAACTTAGTTTGTTCATATTTTTAGCTATCACTAATTAAAGATATGCCCACCATACAGAGAATATATAAAGAAAAGGGAGGTCATTGAGATGTAGTATAGCTAATGTATACATTTTATAGAGTTTTTTTTTTCTTCTATATTTTATATTTTTTGATTTTTGAAACTATATTATATGCAGTTTTTGGTTATAGTTTATAAGATACAAAGATTTTAAATAAGCTAAAAAAAATTGAATTATTGAGCAATAGGGGAAGGGTGCTTCTAGTTTCTATTTTATGTTATCAGCTTTTGGCTTGAAATACACCAAATAGCCACATTATTATTTTACCAACTGCTACAGTAGCTTGTAGCAGCATCAAAAACTTTTTTGTAAGAAATTTTTTTTGATTCATTTTAATTCATAGGTAGTCTGTAGTTTCATTTTGTAAACCCATATTGCGTTTGGACCCAAAATAGTTTCCTGTGAGGGAAAGGTAGGAAAAATTGGTATCTGATTTTTCTACTTAATTTCATTGGGTTTGGTCCCAAAATTGTTTCCTGTGACGGAAAATTGTTTTCTATAAGGAAAAACAAAATTGTTTTTACTTCCCTGTATGATCTAAAGGTTTAGTCATGGAATTCTTGGGTGCTTCAGTTTATTACTTTCCTGTGTAGATTTTGTTAGTATTTGATTTTGACTCTAAACAAAGTAACCTTCATAAATGTGGAGGGATAGGATGTCCAGTCCTTTTTTTTGTTATTTTATTTTTATTTTTATGTGGCTGCTTAGATCATTTGTGTTGAAAAATGATTTTACTAGCATTAATAATTATTCGGTGGTAATATATATGTTGACAGTAGAGTTTGTTTTTGTTTATGAAGGTATCTCTCGTGAAAAGATTCAGACATCCAAATGTTCTACTTTTTATGGGTGCAGTAACTTCACCTCAGCGTCTTTGTATTGTTACAGAGTTCCTTCCACGGTTCATTCTCCACTTCCCTTTTGAGAACATATTATTCAAGCAATTTTTTTGTACGGAAGACATCTTTTTTGTATGATTTTGTGTATCTATGGAATTATTATTTTGGGATGGATTGTATTTGATTTGTATAGAATCTGATGTTAATTGATTAAATTTTTGTATTGTTGAAACGAAATAGAAATAGATATATGTATAATTATTGTTTAAATACAGGGTGCAGGTTGCACGAAATAAATACAGGTTGTAAAGAAATTAATTATAATAAAAAAAAAACACAAAATAAAGTTTTTGGCAATTACTAAATGTTTAGTAGCGAAAAAAAAAAAAGAAGTGAATTTGTTAGTGACTAACCAATTGGTAATCAAAAAGGAAATCAATATTTTTAGCGACTAAATATTTGGTAGCCATAAAGAATTCAAAGAGTTTTGGTGACTAAAATGTTAGTAGCTAAAAATAAATGAAGACTTTCCGCTACCAAATAGTTAGTAGCCAAAAATAAAATAAAATGAAAAATAATTTTTTGGCTACTAAATTATTTAGTCCCTAAATGTTACACATTTTGTGACTAAAACTTATCTACGACTAAAATTTTTAGTCGCTGAAAATCAAATTAATTTTATTCGAACACTTTTGGCGACTAAATATTTAGTCGCCAAAAGATACCCTTTGCCGACTAAGCAGACTTTGGTAGCGAAATGTTCACTTTTGGCGACTAATATTTTAGTCGCCAAAAGTACCCTTTGCCGACTAAGCAGACTTTAGTAGCCAAATGTTCACTTTTGGCGACTAATATTTTAGTCGCCAAAAGATACCCTTTGCCGACTAAGCAGACTTTAGTAGCCAAAACGTTCACTTTCAGCGACCAAAATTAGTTTAGTCGCCAATACTATCGCCGACAGAGTATAGGCGACGACTTTGGCGACCAAAAAAAGTAGTCGCTAATCACATTTGGCGACCAAAAATAGGGCTTTTGGCGACCAATATTTTGGTCGCCAAAAGTGTCGTTTCCTGTAGTGACTAATGGCAAAATAAAAAATATAGCTAGAGAGAAATGTAGAAGTTACTCCACAAAAAAGAAAGAAAAAAAAAAAAACACTACAGCTATAATGATAACAACATGGCTATCTAAAAATTTTAAATAGATTGGTAGATTTAATAGAAATAAATGATAGATATTAACAAGTATAATTTATCTTATATAAGGAAAATTTTATGCCCTATGTACCCTTTATATATAGCGAAAAATTAAGATTATTCACTAACCATAAACTCCATATATCCAAATTCTAAATTGCAGGACCTAGTTCCAGGACTCCATTGTAAGAATTTGTTCTAAATTAGGCTGTTATTGACTATATTTTGTTTGGTTTGTGAAAAACGGGTTGAACGTGACTCAGATAGATTGACTGGTATGAGCCTAAAATTATTATTGTAATCCATAAAGTTTTGGGCCATGGTCCATCTTAGTGTGTGTATTATTTTATATGTAGATATGTGATATGGAGGTGTAATGCCTGTTTTAAGTTATTTGGGTTCCTTAATGGGAGGGCTCAGTAATTGTTTTATTTAAGCCCAGTTCCTTCTCATATCCTTCTTAGGGTTTACATATATCTATATATATTTGTAGATCAAAGGGTTGTCAACCCCATTGAAAAGACAACGTAAAAATTAAGAGAAAGAGGGGAAGAGCTGATGCTAATATTTTTCAATTGTGAACATAATCTTCTTTCAAGGAAGAAAAACTCAAGACAATAACGGAATCAAACGGTATGTATCTAAATTTATATTTTTGTAGTTAATTATATTTATAGTGTTTTGATTTCTAGTATATAGATCCTATATTCTTACATGTGGTATTAGAGCAACTTTATATTAGAATCAAAATCATGACAGATTATTTCAGTAAATTTTTTTTTTATACAATGAGAAGGAATAAATTATTATTATTATTATTATTATTATTATTATTGTTACTGAAACGTTGTGCCTGGTAATCGACAACCAAACATTTTCAATGTTCTTACATATACGTACAATTCATTGTTGAGAATTACTTCGGAATCATAACGTTAAAGAAAAACAAATAAATAAATAAATATTTAACTAAATAAGTAATTTTTTCTTTAACCCAACCCAGCCACGACTTGGTCTGTGTGTTTGGTGGTTCGCTATAGCTCTTTTTTTACAATACTTCGGTTTGGTGGTTTGCTCTACTTTATATATATACAATAAAAAAATAAAAAATAAAAAACTAGACATGAACAAGACCTGTTTGGTTGTCTATATTTGATAGAAGTTGTGATGCTATATAATATTATAGTTATGTTTTGTCCCAAGTTTGAACTGTAAACAAGTGATGCTACTGTGTGTTTTGTAATTTTTCGATGATGGTCTTATTTTATTTTTTATTTTGATATGGGTGGTGTACGATGATTCCGATTTTGCCCCGGCCTTTATTATGTTCCGGACTCGGGTTCCGCGGTTGCTTATTGTGTCTGTATCTTATTTTCTCCCTTTAACCCTTTGTGTTTGAGCTTTAGAACTTGTTGGGAGAGTTTGGAACAAGTTGGTTGTTGCTTGGTCTAGCTTGTTGTTGCCCATATTTTTGTTCCTTCGCTCAAGCGAGGCTTCTTGTTTTTGAGCGAACCTTGTGTAATTGGCTTCTTCGCTTAAATGAGGTTTCATGCGCTCGAGCGAAGTTTAAGGGTCTTCAGGTTTCTCTCCCAGACACAGTTTTTCTGGGAAGGGAAATTTCTTCGCTCAAGCGAAGTTTTTTGCGCTTGAGCGAGTCTGGTGAAATTGTTTTTTTGCTCGAGCAAGACTTCTTGCGCTCGAGCATGCGTGTGCGTCTGTGGCAGACTTGAAACTTTGCATTCTGCGCTCGAGCAACACTTATTGCGCCCGAGCGAGGTTACTTATTGTGTCTGGTTGCTAGAGCGACGACGCCTTCGCTCGAGCGAGGACTGCGTATATCAGTTCGCAACAGAGGATTTTTGTATCACTTTTGTATCTCTTCTCACTCAAAACCCTAATCTGGCAGCCTCTCTCTCTAAAACTCTCTCTCTCTCTCTCTCTCTCTCTCTCTCTCTCTCTCTCTACAAATACTCCAAGATCCAAGCACCTCTACCCTGCTTCCTTTGAGAAAAAGGTAGAGCAACTCGTGGGCTTCCATTTGATCCAAGAAAAGTTGTGTTTTGGACACCTTCGAAGTTTCTCTTTTTCTCATTTGGGCTTCTACATTTGAGGTAGGAATATTCTACTCTTTAATATGAGTTTTAACCGAGGTGTTTGTCATTTTGTATTAATGGTGGGATTTGAAAGGATTTAGATGAAACTAGGGTTTGGGTTTGAATTTTGAAATAAGGGTTTTCTATATTTTGCTCCTTATATGTATGTGAGGTCTTGAACATGATGTTACTCAAGTATAATTGGTGAAATTGGGTCTTGAGGTTAATGTTTGGAAAAGGGAAAAAACCTGCCCTAATTTGGATTAAATAAATTATTTTGTATAAATAATGGGATTGATATGGGAAACATGAAATTTGAGGGGTGTATAAATGATTGGTGGAGTTGAATTTGATATGGAAAATTTGGCAAATTATCTGTTTGATAGATTTGTTTATCTGTTTAGAAATATCTGTTTTGGGCTATCAGTGGAGGATAGCTATGATTGTTGTAGAATCTGCATGACGATTAGGTGAATTGAAACTAATTATTTAAATTATGTCATTTAATATGACGGTTTGATTAAACTATTGAATATGTTATTTGGCCAGTTATTGTATATGACAACGCTTTTAAATATATTGTATATGTATCATTGTTTGGGAGAAGATAGGGGATGGACTTCAATGAAAATTAAGTTGGCTAGAGTGTCCAGAGTGAAAGTCCCGAAATTTTATATATATATATGGGTACCGGTTCCCTCGGATGTGATTCCGTAAAATGGCAAGAAAATGGAAGTGTTTGAATAATGGTTGTTCTTAAAGTGTTAATAAATGAGTTGTAGTCTCGTTTTGAATTGTTTAGATTATGATTAACTATATCAATAAATTGATTTGGATAAATGAACTGAAATGAACTGAAATATAGATATTGATATTGAGTGGTCATGGAAAGGATGTAAGTTGGTTTGCAAGCATTAAACATTTATCTGATGTTGATATCTTAGTTAATTCTCATATATTGTTTTAGCATATCTCTACCGTGTTTTGGCTCACCTTACTTGGGAAACCATTTTTAGGTACAGGTGATATGCCACCTCCAAGGGCATAGTTTGAGAGGACGGGGCTGAAGGCTCTATTTTTGTTACCTATATGTTTATATGTTTTCTTCTTAAGCCAATGGCTTTAATTGTAAAGAGCTTATGACTCTCACTTTTGTTGTAACCAAGTTATCTCTTGGAAAGATGTAAGCCTATAGGGCATTTATTTTGTTGTTATTAAATTAGTGTTTCATGCTGTAATTTTAGAATGAATATTTATGAAAGTATAATGCATGTAATCTCTTTTGTGATATAAACTCTGATGAATGAAAGTAATACATTTTATATTATGATTGTGAATCTCTTGGGTTGATTTATACTATGTTTTGAGGGCGTTACAACTTGGTATCAGAGTATACCAGATTTGAATACTTTGGGTACGTAGGAAGTGGTCAGTACCACAATGGGTTTGTCTCGTTTGTTAGAGACTTAAGTATGATGTTATGTGCTTATATGATAACATATTTATGTGGCTCTATGGGTATAAGATTTAATTTCTAGGATATTGATCGGGTCTAGTGGTTTCTAGGAGTCCGGTTAGTGAGGCACTTGATCACTGCCGTTTCTAACAAGAACTCTAACGACGCTACGGGACGATCATTATTCGGAAATGAAATTCGTATGTGTTTACGTGATTATGTGCTTATGTGAAATGAATTACAGTTGTCCATCGAATTAGGATGCGAGTGAGATAGCTTCGACACATTTGTAAATATGCTAATCTCTTTTGTTACCTTTATTAGGATGTTAGGACGAGGTCGTGGTGGTAGACATGGTAGGCCTAGGAGGCACGAGATGCCTATACCAGATGAGGTTCCAGCGGAGGAGGAAGGAGTTGGTCATGCCAATGTGGCCAAACTGGTCGGTCAGCAGACCATAGGCACCATAGCTCGTGAAATGGCCAAAGCGTTGAGGGAGTTTATGGACATTCTCAAGGCTGAGAATCAAGTCTAGGCCCAGGTAGCTGAAGTAGGGCCATTGTTCTTAAAGAGGGAGTTCTTCCGGACGAGTTTTTGGGTGATCCCAAGAAGCCATTGAAGGCTGACGAGTGGTTGGAGCTGATGAACAAAACGTTTGAGATGCTCGGCATCGAAGACAAAGGTCTGAAAGTGACCTTCACGTCCTTCCAGCTGAAGGGAGACATGGGTTAGTGGTGGAAGTATGCACATGGGCGCATTGGAGGGATTTGGGAGGCCTTTGTTGACGCTTTCCAAGACAAGTACCTACCTGCGATAGTGAAAGAGAAGTTGAGGGACCAATTCTCCAAGTCGGTGTACTTAAATATACCAGTGGCTGAGTTTGAGGCCACCTTTACTAGTTTGTCTAGGTTTGCACAAGAGTTAGTGGCTACTGAGGAACGCCGTTGTCTAGAGTTTGAGAAGAGACTGAGGACCGGACTCATGTTTAGGGTTACCGGGTCCATGATTAGAGACTATGGATGCCTTGTGGAGGCTGTAGCCCATCTTGAGACTATTATGCATGCGGAAGATGAGAGAATGAGGGGCTCCAGAAGGAGTTAGGATGGACAGGGGGACAGTAAGAGACAGAGGGGTTCTAACCCTCAGCAGTTCCAGGGAGCGTATTTGAGATCTACCTTTCCAATGCCGAGTTTGGGTTCTAAGAGAGGCAGTCAGGGAGACATCACTTGTTTCAATTGTGGTTAATTGGGTCACAAGTCTCTAGCTTGCCCACAGAAGGGAAGAGGGCAGCGAGCATCTTCATTTTCGGCTTGTTCTTAGGGCAGAGTCAGAGTAGAGGCCAGCCACTCACTTGTTATCAGTGTGGGCAGGCAGGGCACTTGAAAAGGTTTTGCCCACAGTTGGGTGGCACATCTAGTGCGTCTAGTTCGAAGCAGACGCAGAGTCACCAGCCAGCGCAGTTAGTACAGGCCTCGAAGGCCAATCGGGGAGCCTCTTTGGCTCAGTCAGTGCAACAGTCTTATGCTCCGAGGGGTGAGCAGGTAGATTAGAGACCTTCGGGACGCGTGTATGCTTTTACCGTGCCAGATCTTGTACCGACTCCATCTGTTGTAAGAGGTACCTTTTTGTTTTGCAACTCGGTTGCTAATGTGTTGATTGATACGGGTGCATCCCATTCATTTATTTCGTTTGCATTCGCATCTATTTTGAAGTTAGAGTTGGTGTAGTTAGCATCTCCTATTTGTGTTGTGTCACCTGTCGGGGACAAGATGGTTTTGAAACAGGAGTGTCGAGGTTGTGATACAGAGGTCGCTGATCGCCGGCTTCTATTTTCTTTTGTATTAATGGATATGACTGGTTTTGATGTTATTTTGGGTGTGGACTGGTTATTGTCATACCGGACTGTTATAGATTGCTACCATCAGAGGGTTACTATATGTATCTTGAGCGGTGATTGTTTTCATTTCTTGGGAGATCGGGTTGGTAGAGTTTTACCACCGGTGTATGATCTACGGGATCAGAGTGAACTTAGTTGTCTTCTTGCTAGCTTTCTGAGTGGAGAGTATGATGAAGTTCGGGTCGAGTTACCAAGAATGGTTTGTAAGTAGTTGGATGTCTTTCCCAAGGATCTTATTAGTTTACCACCTTATCGTGAGATCGAGTTCTCTATTGATGTAGTGCCTGGCACAGCACCAATTTCTATGGCATCGTATCATTTTGCCGCAGCTGAGTTGAGTGAGTTGAAGATTTAACTCCAAGAATTAGTAGACAAGGGTTTTATTCGCCCTTGTGCTTCACCTTGGGAAGCACTTGCCCTCTTTGATTTCGTGCTTGGCACAGCACCAATTTCTATGGCATCGTATCGTTTTACCCCAGCTGAGTTGAGTGAGTTGAAAATTCAACTCCAAGAATTAGTAGACAAAGGTTTTATTCGCCCTTGTGCTTCACTTTGGGGAGCACCTGCCTTCTTTGCTAAAAAGAAAGGTGGGGCCTTGAGACTTTGTATTGGTTACTAAAAATTAAACTAGGTTACGATTAAGAACAAATATCCTATGCCTCGTATAGATGATCTGTTTGATCAGTTGAAAGGGTCTCGTTGTTTCTCCAAGATAGATCTAAGATCGAGTTACCAGCAGCTGAGGGTCAGGGAGGAAGATATCCCGAAGATGCATTCCGTATGTGGTATGGCCACTATGAGTTTCTTGTTATGCTTTTCAGGTTAACCAATGCCCCAGCTATGTTTATAGACTTAATGAATCGAATCTTCCAAGAGTTCTTAGATCGTTTTGTGGTCATCTTTGTAGACAATATCTTGATTTACTTACCCTCTGAGGAGGAGCGCGAGAAACACTTACGAGTGGTGCTCGAGTTACTTAGAGCCCATAAGCTGTATGCTAAGTTTGGGAAGTGTGAGTTTTGGCTAAAAGATGTTAAGTTTTTAGGCCATGTGGTATCTGGGAGAGGGGTGACTGTAGATTCATCCAAGATAAAGGCAGTGCAGAATTGGGCACAACCTAAGAATGCTTTCGAGAGCCGTAGTTTCTTAGGGTTATCTGGGTATTACCGTTGGTTTGTAAAAGATTTCTCCATATTAGGTTCACGTTTAACTAAATTGACGAGGAAATGAATCAAATTTGTGTGGAGTGAGGCTTGTGAAAAGTCGTTCTAAGAGCTTAAGGCTAGAATTACCACTACTCTAGTTTTGATTATTCCAGAGAGGCGTTTGGGCTATTTAGTGTATTGTGATGTCTCACGAGAGGGTTTGGGTTGTGTATTGATGCAAGAAGGGAAAGTAGTAGCATATGGCTCACGACAGTTGAAAATCCACGAGAGGAACTACCCTACTCACGATTTAGAGTTAACGGCAGTGATTTTTGCCTTGAAGATTTGGAGGCACTATCTGTATGGTGAGAGATTTGAGATGTTTTCTGATCATAAGAGTCTGAAGGATCTGTTTACACAGAAGGACTTAAATTTGAGGCAGAGAAGGTGGATGGAGTTCATAGAGGATTATGACTTCGAGCTACATTACCATCTGGGGAAGGCCAATGTAGTGGCCGACACCTTAAGTAGGAAATCTGTCGGCAGTGTGGCTTACATTGCCATCTGGAAATGGGGGATGTTGTGTGCTTTTGGGGAGTTTAACTTGCATATGGGTGAGTCTATTGAGTCTTCAACCTTGTTCTCTGTGGTTGTACAACCTACACTTGTGAACCGAGTGTTAGAAGCGCAAAGGGGTGACTTTGAGGTAGAATCCCTCTGGGAGATGATCTCCAGTGGGAAGGTAAAGAAGGATTTGGTTGTGTATCCCGACCTGAGTATGAGATACTATGACTGCTTATTTGTGCCGGAGTTTTGCCGAGAGGAAGTACTCCGAGAGTTCATCATTCACGCCTTACGGTGTATCTAGGAGGCACAAAGATGTATCATGATCTGAGTCGCCAGTTTTGATGGAGGGGTATGAAAAAAGGATGTGGCAGTGTTTGTATCGAAGTGCCTTACTTGTCAGCAAGTAAAGGCCGAACATCAAAGGCCAGCGGGTTTGTTGCAACCTTTGCCTATAGCTGAGTGGAAGTGGGAGGATGTCATGATGGATTTTATTGTGGGCCTTCTGAGGACTCAACGGGGTAATGATGCCATTTGGGAGGTAGTTGATCGATTGACTAAGTCGGCGCATTTCATTCCTATACGCGTGAGAGATTCCGTAGATTACCTTGTTAACTTGTATATTCGGGACATAGTGAGGTTGCACGGGGTCCTTGTGACGATCGTTTCGGATAGAGATCCACTTTTCACTACCTAGTTGTGGCAGAGTTTGCAGAGTACTTTGGGCACTAGATTGACCTCTAGCACTGCGTACCATCCTCAGACTGACGAGCAGTCTGAGCATACTATTAAGATCCTTGAGGATATGCTTCGAGCCTATGTCCTTGACTTTAAGGGGTTGTGGGAGAAACACTAACCCTTAGTGGAGTTTTCTTACAATAACAATTTCTAATCGAGTATTGGTATGACACTGTTTGAGGCCTTGTATGGCCGACCGTGTAGATCTCTAATGTGTTGGGCCGAGATGGGTGATGCACCTTTGTTGGGCCCAGAATTGGTGTAGGAAATGACAAAGAAAGTGACACTTATTCGTAAGAGGTTGGTTACAACCTAGAATCGCCAAAAGAGTTATGTCGACTGTAGAAAGAGACCTTTGTCATTCGAGGTGAGTGATCATATCTTTTTGAAAATATGACCTAGACGGGGTTTGATGAGATTTGGGAAAAGTGGGAAGTTATCCCCTCGGTTTATTGGCCCTTTTGAGATCCTTAAGCGGATTGAGGAGGTTGCCTATCGTTTGGCGCTGCCGCCATAACTTTCCGAAGTGCATGACGTGTTTCATGTTAGTATGCTTCGGAAGTATGAGCCAGATCCATCGTATGTGCTGGAATGAACTGACTTAGAGAAGAAGCAACTTAGGAGAGTGGATTGAAAGTTCGGGAGAAATATCTGGACCTATTTGTTGATGTTTAAGTATACGTTGAGATTTTAGTTGTGTTTATGAACTATAAAACATTGTATATGTTTTGGATTATAAAGACATTGTAAATGTTAAAAATATTTCAGAAATACAAGTTTAACTTGAACATTGTATATGTTATCTAGTTTTGGAAATGCAAACTTATCATAAACATTGAATATGTTTTGAAAATATGAGATATATGTATTGAAATTAGTTAAATTCCGGAAGAATGCATATTGGTAATACTTGTTGGGCGATATGTGGTGGAATTGTTCTCTTGTGAAGAGATTGGATGACCGGTGGGTGGGTCATGATGTCGTAAATTGAGTTGAAAGCATTTGAAAATTTGGTAATCATAGTTTTGAAACTTGTACTAAAATTTCAGGGACGAAATTCTTTAAGGAGGGGAGGTTAAAGCAATTTTGGTTTTGCCTTGGCCTTTATTATGTTTCGGACTCAGGTTCCGCAGTTGCTTATTGTGTCTGTATCTTATTTTCTCCCTTTGACCCTTTGTGTTTGAGCTTTAGAACTTGTTGGGCCAGTTTGAAACAGGTTAGTTGTTACTTGGTCTAATTTGTTGTTGCCCAGATTTTGACTTTTTCGCTCAAGCGAGGCTTTTTGCACTCAAGCGAGCCTTGTGTAATTGAGCGAGGTTTGAGGGTCTTCAAGTTTCTCTTCCAGACGCAATTTTTCTAGGAAGGGGAAGTTCTTCGCTCGAGTGAAGCTTCTTGAGCTCAAGCGAGTCTAATGAAATTACTTCTTTGCTCAAACGAGACTTCTTGTGCTCGAGCGTGCGTGTGCGTCTGTGGCAGACCTAAAGTTTTGCATTCTGCGCTCGAGCAAGGTCACTTGTTGTGTCTGGTCACTCGAGCGACGACTCTTTTGCTCGAGCGAGGACTGCGTATATCAGTTCGTAGCAAAGGATTTTTGTATCACTTTTGTATCTCTTCTCACTCAAAACCCTAATCCGGCAGCCTTTCTCTCTAAAAATCTCTCTCTCTCTCTCTACAAATATTCCAAGATCCAAGCACCTCTACTCTACTTCCTTTGAGAAAAATGTAAAGCAACTCGTGGGCTTCCATTTGATCCAAGAAAAGTTGAGTTTTGGGCACTTTCGAAGTTCCTCCTTTTCTCTCTTGGGCTCCTATATTTGAGGTAGGGATATTCTATTCTTTAATATGAGTTTTAACCTAGGTGTTTGTCATTTTGTATAAATAGTGGGATTTGAGAGGATTTTGGATGAAACTAGGGTTTGGGTTTGAATTTTGAAAGAAGGGTTTTCTATATTTGGCTCCTAATATCTATGTGAGGTCTTGAACATGATGTTACTTGAGTATAATTGGTGAAATTAGGTCTTGGGGTTAATGTTTGAAAAATGGGGAAAACTTGTCCTAATTTGGATTAAATAAATTATTTTATATAAATAATGGGATTGATGTGGGAAACATGAAATTGGAGGGGTGTATAAATGAATGGTGTAATTGGATTTGATAAATCACTCACCTATGGAAAATTTGGCAAATTATCAGTTTGATAGATTTGTTTATCTATTTAGAAATATCTATTTTGAGCTATCGGTGGAAGATAGCTATGATTGTTGTAGAAACTGCATGATGATTAGGTGAATTGAAACTAATTATTTAAATTATGTCATTGATTATGACGATTTGATTAAAGTATTGAATATGTGATTTGGTCAGTCATTGTATATGACAACGCTTTTAAATACATTATATATGTATCATTGTTTGGGAGGAGATAGGGAATGGACTCTATTGAAAATTAAGTTGGCCAGAGTGTCCAGGGTGAAAGTCCCGAAATTTTATATATATATATGGGTGCTGGTTCCCTCGGATGTGATTTCGTAAAATGGCAAGAAAATAGAAGTGTTTGACTAATGGTTGTTCTTAAAGTGTTAATAAATGAGTTGTAGTCTCGTTTTGAATTGTTTAGATTACGATGAACTATATCAATAAATTGATTGGGATAAATGAACAGAAATGGACTGAAATATAGATGTCGATATTGAGTGGTCATGGAAAGGGTGTAAGTTAGTTTGCAAGTATTAAACATTTATCTGATGCTGATATCTTAGTTAATTCTCATATATTGTTTTAGCATATCTCTATTGTGTTTTGGCTCACCCTACTTGGGAAACCATTTTTAGGTACAGGTGACATGCCACCTCGAAAGGCATAGTTTGGGAGGATGGGGCTAAAGGCTTTATTTTAGTTACCTATATGTTTCTATGCTTTCTTCTTAAGCCGAGGACTTTAATTGTAAAGAGCTTATGACTCTCACTTTTGTTGTAACCAAGTTATCTCTTGGAAAGATGTAAGCCCGTCAGGCATTTATTTTGTTGTTATTAAATTAGTGTTATATGTTATAGTTTCAGAATGAATATTTATGAAAGTATAATGCATGTAATCTCTTTTGTAATATAAACTCTAATGAATGAAAGTAATACAATTCATATTATGCTTGTGAATCTCTTGGGTTGATTTATACTATGTTTTGAGGGCATTGCATGGTGCATATTTTGCCATCGGTATATTGTTTACAAGTCTAAACAATTGATGGGGTAATATTTATTTAATTGGACATATGTTTATTGCTTGATAGAATTAAATGGTTGTTTAATTGTTGATAATCATATTTTAATTTACATGATAATGTAATGCAATAATTCAATTTTATGTTAATTTTCATTTGTTATTATATGACAATTAGTGCCTAATTAAGGTCGTGATTTGCTAGTATGCAACAACAAAACTTGACAATCATATGTACTCTCATATTTGTTAAATAAAGTTTAAAAGATAAACAAATATTTATTATTTGACATAATCTCAGTTGAAAGGTTTTTGAATCAATATGGGTGATATTGTCAAAGTGGTTAATTTATTGAGATTTAAAGTGATTTACTAATAAGAATTCTGGGAAGCTCTTCGAATATTAAATCACTCAATTACGTACCCAAAGGGGGTTAATTGTGTGTATTAATTTTAGAGGTAGTGCGAGTCACTAGTAAAGGAAATTTTATTGATTTTAAAAAATTTATCTGCGCAAAGGAGATAATTTTTGATAAATCATTCTTCCTAGTTGACTTGTTTGTAGGTGTTAAAATGTGTCTTATATATTTAGTCCGAAGGTATTTATATAATACATTTTGAAACATCTAACAATATTGTTAAAATTTATTTGTAACCCATTATTGTGAAATTATAATTATTGCCCATGTGTAATTAATTAAGATTATGTTGAAGTTTAAAGATATTGATTGTGTCCTATATATTTAGCCCAAAGGTGTTTATATAGTGATAAATTCGGGTACATCTGAGAATATTGCTAAAGTTTATTCGCAGCATAATTTTTTGGAATTATAGAAATTGCCTATGGATCATTGAAAGTTTGAGATATTAAAGTACGTTCTATATATTCAGTCTAGAAGTGATGCATTTCAAAATTTTCCAAGCATTAATTATGGTGATGAGATTATTTTTGTCCATATATAATTGATATATTATATTGAATTGAAGGCAATGAAAGGAGATATTTTTATGATAATTAAATTTACTCCATTAAAGTTTTGATTATGAATCGGTTAAAAGATAAGCTTTAAAACTAACTTATTTCGATATTGACATACTCGAGAATGCACCTTGTTAATCCTTCATAATAACATCTCAATATAGTATGAAAGATTGAAATTATATTCAATGTCAACTATTTAAAGAAGTAGAGTTTTAAAACATCGACTAGATAATTCTTATAAGAAAATCTAAATCATACTCTACAATGCTCTATATAATACCTTCAACTTTTACAAATCGTTATTTCTTTTCAGTGTTTTATGTTTTTCTTTTTAGAATATTCCGCAAATCTTTTTACATATTATTAACTTCAGTAAGAAAAATTCTTTAGAATTTTTGTAAGCTATGACACTCTTCCTACCTCTAGGATCTCCTTATTTGTTTCTTAAACTACTTAAAAACTCTTGTGTTAATCAAAATTTTATTTTGATCATGATATTTAAGTTGTAGTATAATATTGATCTTATTTTAAAAAATGCTATTTTATATATTGTCCGTAAAGCAACAATTTAATTTTAATGTCAAAACTAAATGAGTGTGATTATTATTTTTTAATTTTTAACACCTCGGTAATAAAATAAAATAAAATAAATAATAATTGAAATAGATTTTATTTTGACTTGGATGATAATTATCATGAAGTGTGTGAGAGAAATTATTCTATTAATTTTATAAATGAGTATTGATGTTATTCATTTGTCTATCTCATTTATGTTGAAAAACACACTGGTAAAGATTTTAAAATTATTAATTCAATGTGGATATTATAGTGAACATGATAATTTTGGTTAATGTAGTAACCTCTTATTAATTTTTACAAAATGGTGGAATCAATTTAAATATATCATGGTTGTAACTTCGGAAGAAAGTTGAGTACTTAAGCGTCATAATTGGACTTTAATAAAATGATGATGTGTATGTTAACAGGTTTAAATTATATGAGTGTTTTTGTGATTGAATATTTTTAATTAATATATATACTTATGTATACTTTACATATAATAATAAGTTAAAAATATTTTTAAAACACTTTTGAATTGTGAACTAGTGGAAAATTTAGAATAACTTTTGAGTTTGGGATTGTATAGAAGTAAAAAGTTTTATGGTATTTTTGAAATCAAAATGGGACCTATAGCTATTTGTTGTTACTTTGTAAGTTGACAACGGTTCTATTGTCTTCGTTCTGACATAAGAATCTTTTAAGCTTTTAAAATGTGAAGTTATTAGATTGGTGAATAGTTTAAATATATAAATCTTCATGTATACTTATGCCTATTATAATAAATTGGTATGTTTATTCTCACATAGAGAAAGTGAGAGTGCAAGTCAAATCTGAAGTGTCTATTCAGTCTATTGATATAAATTGAACATGTATGGCACGTGCAACCTTCTAGACATTTTCATACAATTAAAAGATCCTTGTGATTATATATATTTTTTCTTCTAAATGAGCAATATCAATTGAAAAGATTATTGTTACGTATGGTGAAGATATTGGTGATTTATAATATGGTAAATTGTAACGTTCTCAAAATAATACAATAAATACATCCCAGAAGCATATATACAATAACATAAATTAGAGTGAAAATAGTCCTTTCATTACATGAAGTTAATAATACTAGAGAGTTTAACACAAATAAATGCCTTTCGGGCTTACACCTTTCCAAGTCTTGACTTGGTTACAACAAAAATGAGATTAACTCATACAATTAAAGCCCCAGGCTATACAAAAATACACAATCAAGATGAAGAAGCTCTTGCTCCCAAAAATCCCTCCAAACTACTATCTTGGTGGAGGCATACCATCATTACCTGAAAATATTTTTCCCAAATAGGGTGAGCCACAGCCCAGTATGAATAATCTAACACAATATACGAGATTTAACAAAGATATAAGCATATATACATATACAATACCTGAGATACAACATTCATGCCATATATTGCCATAGAATACCGGTTCCATATTCCATTTCATTTTCTTCCAATTCATTTCCATGTATATGATTCAATTTCATTATTTTTCAATAACCCAAATGAGGCTGCAACTCAAAAGGTTCACCAATTTCACAATTAACACACAAACAATTCCAACTGCCATTTTACGGATATTTCGTCTGCGGGATCGGCACTCATGTATAATGTCAACTTACCATTTTATGGATATTTCGTCCGCGAGCTCGGCACCCATGTATAAATTTTGAAACTTTCACCCAGGACACTTCAGCCAACTTAATTATAATGGAGTCCATCCCCTTTCTACTCCTAAACAATCATACATATGCAATGTATATAAACACATAATCACACATGGAGCACATCCCCTTTCTCCTCCGTAATAATCATACATATACAATGTATTCACAATATGATCATATTCAATGATAATCAACTATGGACTAGTTTCAATTTACCTAATCCACATGCATTTTCTACAACAATCAAAGCTATCCTCCACTGATAGCCTAATACAGATATTTCTAAACAGATATACATTCTCAAGACAAATAATTTAATCAAAAGTATCAAAGGTGTGAAGCATTTCATACTCAATTCCACCATCAATTTCGATATTCACTCAATTCCATGTTTACAACACCAATTTTAACTATTTATGCAAAATAGGTATGATAGTCCTTTTTGGGCAAAAATCTCTCTTTTCAAAAATCAACCCAAGTACCCAAAATCAACCATTTTGACACAACAAAACTTAATTTCCAAACCCTATGCTCATTTATTTCATTTCCACCAAAAACCCCTCTTTTACATTTCACCCAAACCCTAGGTTTGCTCAAATTTCTCCCAAATACCACCATTGTTACACAATCACAAATAACTAAGTTAAAACCCATAACAAAATGTAGAAAATCCCTACCTCAAAGAGAAAAGATGAGCCAAGCAAGGATAGGACTTCGAAAATGCCGAAATCTAACTTCAGTAGGGTCAAAATGAAGATCTTGAAGCACTCTCCCATTTTCTCAAAGGCACTAGGGTGAAGAGATTAACGGATCTGGATGAAATAGAAGAGAGAATATGAGTTTTAGAGAGAGAAACCCTAGATCTAGGTTTTTACAAGGTTTTAGAGAGAGAGAGAGAGAGAGAGAGAGAGAGAAATGAAAAAGTGAAACAAAGAGTCATTTTCAAAAACTGATAAACACGTAGTTCGCTTGAGCGTGGAAAGTGACGGTCGAGTGTCAGATACAAAGTTCCGCACAAGCGTGCAAAGTGGCGCTCGAGCTTGGGATACGCTTTTTTAGAAGTTTTGCAAATGAAGGACCCCGCTCAAGCGTGAGACTGGACGCTCGAGCGTTCAATGAACTCTCCTAGTATTTGCAGAACTACAAAAATGTTGAGAGTTGACAAATCCCCCTCGAGCACAAGAATGGCCGCTCAAGCGGAGGAGCAAAATTTGTAGAGCACGCCTGAGCGGGCGAGCACGCCTATAACAACCCTCGTCACTGTTTACCGATTAACTACCGGATACTGCTAAACTGAGACTGATTATGATAAGTAATGGGATTGAATGAAATATTGAACTAACCGACTGAAATCTAAAACTAATTGATTGACTGTATCCGTTTAAATGCACTTATATCTGTTTGACTGTTTAATTATATGTTCATGTTTTTTATGTTTAAATTACAAATTTGAGGCCTTATCGATGGCCGAACCGGAAATCGATTGATATTTTATGATCATCATAATTTATGTGATTTTATGACATATTTATCTGAAATATGATTTAGTACGATTAAATTGGATTAAAATAAGCTAGATTGCATTGTTGGACTTATTCACCAAATTGCCATCCTAGTGGCCCACTATCTTGAACTTATTGGAGCCTTATTACATTACAACAAAACACACTTCATCAGCCCTTTTGTTGAGCTCAACCGACCAAGAGAGAGAGAGAGAGTGAGAGAATTGAGTTCAATTTGTCAATTTGCTTGCAAAATTGAAGGAATTGGAGGTTGATCTCCATATCTTAGCTTCTACACTTGACCTACTAGATTTAAGGTAGGACTTCATCTTCTTATTGTTGTCTTTGAGTTGGTTCTTGCATTGTTCATGTCAAATTGAGGAGCTAAGTCATGTTTTAGTTCTAACATATTGGGTTGAAGCTTAATTGTTGCATACATGTATATATATTGAAGTTTTGAGGTTGTAGTTCATAATTCCTCACATGTATGTTCATAATTTTACAATGAACCTTGATTTCATCTTGTTTTCGAAAAGAATTGGCTCATTAGAGCAAGAGTTGAAGCTTTGAATTGGTTAATCCATGCATGTTTGCATGTTCTTCATGTTCTTGAAATTTGTTTCAAAATTGTATTTAATTGAACTACCTTTGGGCCTCGATTCCTCAAATTGATCTTTAAAACATGTTGTTCTATGAGTTTACAAATGCTTTCCAGAAAATTAGCCCAAAAGGATCGAATTTGATGCATTGAAACTTGATTTGAGCTTGGAAGTTCAAATCTGGGAATTTCAGATTTTGGACTCCCGTTCGAGCAGGGAAAGTGGCGTTCGAGTGGGAAATTCGTGCTCCGAGTACTTTGCACTATCTTGGAGACCGCTCGAGCAGAATACTTGACGCTCGAGCGGGACCTTGTGTCTTACGCTCGAGTGGGTGTCGAGCGCCGATTGAGCATGATTTTCAAGTATCCAGTACTTTTGACTGTTTTGCATGTCCGCTCGAGCGTGGGAAGTGACGCTCGAGCGGGAACCATTGTCTGCATGTCCACTTGAGCGGAGTAACCTACGCTCGAGCGGGACCTCTGTTTTTCTAAAATTCTAAAAATGTTTTCTGAATGTATCTTTGTATCCTCATTCCATCCTAGGCATTCTTAGGCCTAGTTTAAGACATCTTAATGAGGATATAGATGTAGAACATACCGAGGCAATTAGGGATTAAGTTATTATCTTTCCCCAACTGTGTAGCTTAGAGTGTGTTCGTTCTATAAACTGTGTAGGGTTAGCGACTGGAAACGCGCTCTAGTTTTACTATAGCTCAAACCTCTGTGAGTAACAACTGTGTAAAGATATGTTCGAAAATAATTATCTTCTGAACAATTGAACTGTACTGTTTTCTGAACTGATACTGTTAATTGAATGAATGTATGTCCTATGTTCTGAACTGTATTGTGGCATCCTTAGCAATTACTGTTTACTGTTATTGTTACAGAGATCTCTGTCGGTTCCCTTGTTGGAACCACTACTGTTTACTGATTTATACCCATCATTGACTGTTCGGTCTTTAAGACCTACTGTTTACTGTACTGTTATGCTAATGGATGTACCACATATGACTGTACTGATTGCATAACTGATATACTGAATTAATGAATTGTTTTCATTACTGTAAGGACATTCATTCTTAACCTCTTTACGTATTATGTTATTCACTGGGCTTTAGCTCACTGTTTATATATATATATATATATAGGTGTTCAAGCACCAGACCGGAGCTAAGAACGTGGGTTAGACCTCTAGTTTTGTCAAGCTAACCACTGTGCCTCACTGCGAGGTTCCGAGCTTGTCAACCTTTGGCTTAGGGGTGTTTTATTTCCCTCTGTCCATCTCCGTGTCTGTTTTGTATAACTATATAGACTGTACTGTACTGTTAAATAGGGATTAAGTCCCTGTTCTGAATGGTTGTAAATATTGTACATACTGTTTTGTCTCTGACTGCATATATGTATGAAAAATCTTTTTGCATACAGACTGTCACAGCTCATTGGACATTGTTTAATTACTGTATTGGCTTCCGCCAAGCCCTTGTACTCTGTTTTACTGTACTACTATTAAGCAAGCCTTCGGTAATCTCGGATTACTGGCCGGTTACGGTGCTAAACCCATAGGGGCGGGTTTGGGTCGTGACAGAGTGGTATCAGAGCGATACTTACCACGAGCTATACCGCACACACGTGTCCAAATGAGCTATAGGGTGTCCTAGAAAAGCAATTAGGGCATCATATGAGCATGAAAAGTGTGTGTGGACATGACTGAATATGTGATAATGTGATAAACTGTTTAAATATATAACTGCTTATGTTGATAACTGTTATAACTGCTTATAGTGAAATGGATAATACAAGAACTGCAAATGAATCTGAATCCTCATCTTCCAAGGCAAGAATGACAAGACTGGAAAGAATGATGGAATTAATAACTGAAAGACTAGATCAACAATAGAACCAACAGCCCCCACCTCCTCCTCTGGTACAGTCGGAACAGAATGTGAATGTTAATGATGGGGACATAATCGTTCTTACCCAGAAGTTCAGCAAACTGAAACCGCCATCCTTCTAGGGAGGCCTTGAACCGTTAAAAGCTGAAGCATGGGTTTTGGAGACCGAAAAATTGTTTGAGGTGTTTATGTGCTCTGAAGCACATAAAGTACTGTTGGCCACCTTTACTCTGCAAGAAGAGGCTAAAAGGTGGTGGATGCTTACCCATGATGACAACACTGTAATGACTTGGGCTCAATTCAAAATAGCCTTCTTTGAAAAATACTTCCCTCAGTGTGTCAGGGACAGAAAAGTGACTGAATTTGAACAGCTGAGACAGGGCACAATTTTCGTTGCTGAATATGAAACAAAGTTCACCGGGCTTGCTAGATATGCACCACACATGGTGGACATCGATTACAAGAAGGCCAGAAGGTTTGAAGGTGGCATTAATGTTGCAATACTCGATAGAATAAATGTTCTGAAATTACAGACTTATGTGAATGTTCTTGATCAAGCCTTGATGGCTGAAGCGAACATCGAGGCACTGAAAACTGAAACACCAGTGTCTGAATGACGTGGTAAAAGGCAGGGTTTTAAATTCAAGAAAGAAAAGCATAACCCATTGAACAAGAAACAGAATACGGGGTCAACAACTAGCCCCAGACAAGGGAGTGGGTCTATACCGCCCTGTTCCGAATGTGGTAAGAACCATAAGGGAGTTTGTTATAAACTATCTGGTGCTTGTTATAGGTGTGGCAAGGTGGGCCACATGGTTAAAGATTGCCCTTCTACTGCTCCGGGCAATAGTAAAGCTGCAGGCAGCACCGCAGCATCAATTGTTGCACCAAAACCGAACCCTAAAGCTACCGGGAAAGAGTCCATGAGGCAGGGCCGAGTGTTCGCCCTAGTACCGGGAGATGTACAAAATATTGAGACCGTTGTGTCAAGTATCCTCTCTATTTGTACTCAAAATGCATATGTACTGATTGATTCGGGGTCTACACATTTTTATGTATTGCATGCTTTTTCGCGAAAATTGAATAGACCCTTAGAACCCATGAATTATCTATTAGCTGTATCATCACCCGTTGGGGGATCCATGACTTGTGCATACATGTACCCTACTTGTGAAATTATTGTTGGAGATGCACATTTGTTTATTGACTTACTGCCACTGAACATTGATCATTTTCATGTAATATTGGGGATGGATTGGTTAACGAAATATCATGCTACCATAGACTGTGTAACGAAACAAGTAGTTTTCCGTCCACCGGGTTTACCTGAATTTGTATTTAATGGGGTTGGAGTGGTACCTCCTCCGTATTTGATTTCATCTGTGAAAGCTGTTAAACTGATTAGAAATGGGTGTAAAGGGCATCTGTGTTCTGTATTGACCGTGTCTACTGATGATAATGCTAATGTGAACAGTATTCCCATAGTCCGAGAATTCCCAGATGTGTTTCCAGATGATCTGCCAGGGGATTTGATTGACAGGGAGATTGAGTTCACCGTTGAGGTGATTCCAAGTACACAACCTATATCGAAAACCCTTTATAGAATGGCTCCAACTGAACTGAAAGAATTAAAAGTGCAACTGCAAGAACTGTTAGACAAAAAGTTTATCAGGCCTAGTACTTCACCGTGGGGCGCACCTGTCTTATTTGTGAAAAAGAAAGACGGCTCACTGAGACTATGTATTGACTACCGCGAACTGAACAAGGTAACTGTGAAAAATAAGTATCCATTACCGCGTATTGATGACCTGTTTGATCAGTTACAGGGTGCTCAAGTGTTCTCTAAGATCGATCTCAAATCCGGATATCATCAGTTGAAAGTTAAACCGGAAGACATTGATAAAACTACTTTTCAAACGAGGTATGGATATTATGAATTTTTAGTTATGCCTTTCGGAGTTACCAATGCACCTGCTGCATTCATGGACCTCATGAACAGAATTTTTAAACCATTCCTCGATGACCTTATTGTTGTATTCATTGATGACATTCTGATTTATTCCAAAAGTATAGCAGAACCTGAACATCATCTGAGACTTGCTCTACAGACCCTAAGAGAACAGAAACTTTATGCTAAACTGTCTAAATGTGAGTTTTGGCTTGATCATGTTATGTTTTTGGGACATGTTGTTAGCAAAGATGGAATTTCTGTTGATCCGCAGAAAATTGAAACTGTAGTAAACTGGCCTAGACCAACAAATGTGACAGGAGTCTGAAGCTTTTTGGGATTAGCCGGGTATTACAGGAGATTTGTCAAAGATTTTTCCAAAATTACTTTACCATTGACTCAGTTAACTCAGAAAGGGATATCATTTGACTGGACTGACCAAAGGGAATCGGCTTTCCAAGAATTGAAAACCCGACTTGTGACTGCACCGGTTCTCACCTTACCTTTAGGTACCGTTGGTTTTACTATTTTTAATGATGCTTCTCATAAGGGTTTGGGATGTGTTTTAATGCAGAATGGGAGAGTTATTGCTTATGCTTCCCGCCAGTTGAGACCGTATGAAAAGAACTACCCGACCCATGACTTGGAACTTGCTGCAGTGGTATTTGCCTTGAAAATCTGGCGTCACTACCTTTATAGGGCGACATGTGAAGTATATACCGACCACAAGAGTTAAAATATTTCTTCACACAGAAAGAACTGAACATGAGACAACGGAGATGGCTAGAACTGATTAAAGATTATGACCTACAGATTTTGTATCATCCGGGAAAAGCCAACACCGTTGCCGATGCATTGAGTCGGAAATTGATTGGGAACTTAGCTTGTTTGCTTACCAAGCAGAAGGAGTTGCTTTATGACCTTGAAAAATCTGAAATTGAAATTGTTTTGCGAGAACAAGGAGGAACAATAGCCGCTATTTCTGCTCAACCGGCACTGATTGAAGAAATTAAAGAGAAACAACAATAGGATGACTTCTTGAGGAAGATCATCGAAGAAAGGGAATCTAAACCGAGACCGGGGTTCAAATTTGAAAATAATGTACTGAGATTTCAAGAAAGACTGTGTGTACCGAATGATACCGAACTGAAAAGAAGAGTTCTGCAAGAAAGCCGCAACTCAAAATTTTTTATTCATCCAGGGAATACGAAAATGTACCAAGACCTGAAATTGAATTTCTAGTGGCTGGGAATGAAGAAGGAAATTGATAATTTTTTATCAAAATGTCTTCATTGCCAACAAGTCAAAGCCGAACATCAACGATCCGCAGGTTTATTGCAGCCTTTATCGATACCGGAGTGGAAATGGGAACATATTACCATGGATTTTATTGTGGGATTGCCTTGCTCCAGTAAAGGTATGGACTCGATTTGGGTTATTGTTGATAGACTGACTAAATCTGCCCACTTCCTACCTGTTAAAACAATTTATAATGCGGACAAATTGATTGTACTCTATATTGATGAAATTGTTAGATTGCATGGAGTGCCTGTGTCTATTGTTTCTGACAGGGATTCGAAGTTTACATCGAGATTTTGGCAAAGCTTACAGATTGCATTGGGTACTGAACTGAGACTGAGTAGTACCTACCATCCTTAGACAGATAGTCAGTCAGAAAGGACCATTCAAACTTTGGAGGATTTATTGAGAATGTGCGTCCTTGATTTTCAGGGAAACTGGGAAAGCCATTTGCCCTTAGCTGAATTCGCCTATAACAACAGTTATCACTCAAGTATTGGTATGGCGCCTTTCAAGGCATTGTATGGCAGAAAATGTAGATCTCCGATTTGCTGGGCAGAAGTTGGAGATGGGCCTTTACTTGGGCCCAAAATTGTGTATGAAACGACCGAGAAAGTAAAAATGATACAACAGAGACTGAAAACTGCACAGAGCAGATAGAAAAGTTATGTAGATATCAGAAGGCGAGACAGAGAATATGAAGTGGGTGACCACGTTTTTGTGAAAGTGACACCGATGAAAGGCCAGACTCATTTTGAAGTCAAGGGCAAGTTAGCGCCGAGATATGTCGGACCGTATGAGATCATTGAGAAAATCAATCCGGTGGCGTATCAAGTTGCGCTTCCTCCAAAAATAGGGCAAATGCATAACGTCTTCCACATTTCTATATTGAGGGACTACCTCCAGGATCCTTTACATGTGATTGAGCGGACCCATGTAGTGCTAAGTGATGACTACACTTATGAGGAACGACCTATACAGATTGTGAACAGACGGATCAAGAAGTTAAGAAACAAGGAGATCCCGTTAGTGAAAGTCGACTGGCAAAACCATGGTAGTGTGTATGCCACTTAGGAAAGGAAAGATGACATGGCTAAAAGACATCCTGAACTGTTCCCACTGAATCCTGTTTTCTTCCAGAATGAAGGTAATTCGAGTTTAGAGGACTAAACTCTTTTTAAGGAGGGGAGACTGTAACAACCCTCGTTACTGTTTACCGATTAACTACCGGATACTGCTAAACTGAGACTGATTATGATAAGTAATGGGACTGACTGAAATACTGAACTAACCGACTGAAATCTGAAACTAATTGATTGACTGTATCCGTTTAAATGCACTTCTATCTGTTTGACTGTTTAATTATCTGTTTATGTTTTTATGTTTAAATTGCAAATTGGAGGCCTTATTGACGGCCGAATCGAAAATCGATTGATGTTTTATGATCATCATAATTTATGTGATTTTATGACATATTTATCTGAAATATGATTTAGTATGATTAAATTAGATTAAAATAAGCTAGATTGCATTGTTGGACTTATTCACCAAATTGCCATCCTAGTGGCCCACTATCTTGAACTTATTGGAGCCTTATTACATTACAACAAAACACATTTCATCAGCCCTTTTGTTGAGCTCAACCGACCAAGAGAGAGAGAGTGAGAGAATTGAGTTCAATTTGTCAGTTTGCTTGCAGAATTGAAAGAATTGGAGGTTGATCTCCATATCTTAGCTTCTACACTTGACCTACTAGATTTAAGGTAGGACTTCATTTTCTTATTGTTGTCTTTGAGTTGGTTCTTGCATTGTTCATGTCAAATTGAGGAGCTAAGTCATGTTTTAGTTCTAACATGTTGGGTTGAAGCTTAATTGTTGCATGCATGTATATATATTGAAGTTTTGAGGTTGTAGTTCATAATTCCTCACATGCATGTTCATAATTTTACAATGAACCTTGATTTCATCTTGTTTTCGAAAAGAATTAGCTCATTAGAGCAAGAGTTGAAGCTTTGAATTGGTTAATCCATGCATGTTTGCATGTTCTTCATGTTCTTGAAATTTGATTCAAAATTGTATTTAATTGAACTACCTTTGTGTCTCGATTCCTCAAATTGATCTTTAAAACATGTTGTTCTATGAGTTTACAAATGCTTTCCAGAAAATTAGCCCAAAAGGATCGAATTTGATGCATTGAAACTTGATTTGAGCTTGGAAGTTCGAATCTGGGAATTTCAGATTTTGGACTCCCGCTCGAGCGGGAAAAGTGGCGCTCGAGCGGGAAATTCGTGCTCCCAATACTTTGCACTGTCTTGGAGACCGCTCGAGCGGAATAATTGACGCTTGAGCGGGACCTTGTGTCTTATGCTCGAGCGGGTGTCGAGCACCCATCGAGTGTGATTTTCGAGCATCCAATACTTTTGACTGTTTTGCATGTCCGCTCGAGCGTGGGAAGTGACACTCGACTTGGAACCGTTGTCTGCATGTCTGCTCGAACGAAGTAACCTACGCTCGAGCGAGACCTCTGTTTTTCTGAAATTCTGAAAATATTTTCTGAATGTATCTTTGCATCTTCATCCCATCCTAGGCATTCTTAGGCCTAGTTTAAGACATCTTAATGAGGATATAGATGTAGAACACACCGAGGCAATTAGGGATTAAGTTATTATCTTTCCCCAACTGTGTAACTTAGAGTGTGTTCGTTCTATAAACTGTGTAGGGTTAGCGACTGGAGACGCGCTCTAGTTTTACTATAGCTCAAACCTCTGTGAGTAACAACTGTGTAAAGATATGTTCGAAAATAATTATCTTCTGAACAATTGAACTGTACTGTTTTCTGAACTGATACTGTTAATTGAATAAATGTATGTCCTATGTTCTGAACTGTATTGTGGCATCCTTAGCAATTACTGTTTACTGTTATTGTTACAGAGATCTCTGTCGGTTCCCTTGTTGGAACCACTACTGTTTACTGATTTATACCCATCATTGACTGTTCGGTCTTTAAGACCTACTGTTTACTGTACTGTTATGCTAATGGATGTACCACATATGACTGTACTGATTGCATAACTGATATACTGAATTAATGAATTGTTTTCATTACTGTAAGGACATTCATTCTTAACCTCTTTATGCATTATGTTATTCATTGGGTTTTAGCTCACTATTTATATATATATATATATATATGTAGGTGTTCAGGCACCAGACCAGAGCTAAGAGCGTGGGTTAGACCTCCAGTTTTGTCAAGCTAACCACTGTGCCTCACTGCGAGGTTCCGAGCTTGTCAACCTTTGGCTTAAGGGTGTTTTATTTCCCCCTGTCCGTCTCTGTGTCTGTTTTGTATAACTGTATAGACTGTACTGTACTGTTAAATAGGGATTAAGTCCCTATTCTGAATGGTTGTAAATATTGTAAATACTGTTTTGTCTCTGACTGCATATATGTATGAAAAATCTTTTGCATACAGACTGTCACAGCTCATTGGACATTGTTTAATTACTGTATTGGCTTTCACCAAGCCCCTGTACTCTGTTTTACTGTACTACTGTTAAGCAGGCCTTCGGTAATCTCGGATTACTGGCCGATTACGGTGCTAACCCCATAGGGGCGGGTTTGGGTCATGACAATGCCTGAGCAGGCGAGCACAAGAATGCCTGCTCGAGTGGAAGAGCCAAAATCTGG